>CM038677.1:469194747-469620033 GCA_021605205.1 Aegilops longissima | reverse complement strand
GCTTCGGAGATTACGGATAGTTGTGTTGGTTCTTTTCGAGGAAGAACACGGATGAAGCTGAAATTCTATTGAATAATATGTTGACAAATGAAAATAATTGGGCACCTCTGAGCCAATTCTTGAGCCTATTCCTAAACCAACTCCGAAGAAGAGAGGTGTTCTATTTCTCAGATCTGAAGATATGCAAGAGGCAAAGAAATCTATGAAAGAAAAAGGTATTAAAGCTGAAGATGTTGAGAATTTACCTCCTATTGAAGAAATACATGGTCTTAATTTACGCTTTGTTGAAGAAACTATGATCTTAATCCATTACCTATTGAAGAACCTCCAGGTCTTGATAACCCGACACGGGTAGTAAAGGTAAATTCTCTCTATAGATTTGATGAAGGTGATATTCCTCACTATAAATTGCTAGACAATGCTTGAATGAGTTTGATAATTTTATTGTCAAACAAGAAAATTTCAATGCTTATTTTGGTAGACAATTAAAACAAAATGCTTATATGATTAAACACTTGGGTGATTATATGGCTAATGTTAGATGTGAACTTAAACTTGTTAGTAAACATGCTTCTATGGTTACCACTCAAGTAGAACAAGTACTTAAAGCTCAAAATGATTTGCTCAATGAAATGAATAGTAAGAAAAATGATTATCTTTGTTAGAGTGGCTACTAGAACTGGTAGAATGACTCAGGAACCTTTGTATCCTGAAGGCCACCCTAAGAGAATTGAGCAAAATTCTCAGAGAAATAATATTGATGCACCTAGTTCTTCTAAAAGGAAGAAAAAGAAAAATGATAGGACTTTGCAAACTTCTAGTGAACCTATTGCTGAACCATCTGAGAATCCAAATGATATATCTATTTACGATCTTTGAAACACAATCGGTAATGAACATGAACCTAGTGAAAATGTTAATGATGATGTTCATGATGATGCTCAACCTAGTAATGATAATGATGTAGAAATTGAACCTCTTGTTGATCTTGATAACCCACAATCAAAGAATCAACGTTATGATAAGAGACTTTGTTGCTAGGAAACATGGTAAAAGGGAACCATGGGTTCGAAACCCATGCCTTTTCCTCCAAACCATCCAAGAAAAAGGATGATGAGGATTTTGAGCGCTTTGCTGAAATGATTAGACCTATCTTTTTTGCGTGTGCGATTAATTGATATGCTCAAAATGAATCCTTATGCTAAGTATATGAAAGATATTGTTACTAATAAGAAAGATACCAAAAGCTGAAATTTCCACCATGCTTGCTAATTATACTTTTAAGGGTGGAATACCAAAGAAACTTGGAGATCGGGGTACCTACTATACCATGCTCCATTAAAAGAATTATGTTAAAACTGCTTTATGTGATCTTGGAGCGGTGTTAGTGTTATCCTCTCTCTTTATATCGTAGACTTGATTTGAATAAGTTGACACCTACTGAAATATCTTTGCAAATGGCTGATAAATCAACTGCTATACTGTTGGTATTTGTGAGGATGTTGTTGTTGTGGTTGCAAGCGTTACTATTTTAACGGACTTTGTTATTCTTGATATTCAGGGATGATAGTATGTCTATTATTCTTGGAAGACCTTTTTGAATACTGCAGGGGCTGTTATTGATTGCAACAAAGGCAATGTCACTTTTCATGTTAATGGTAATGAGCATACGGTACACTTTCAGAAACAACCTCAAGTTTATAGTATCAACTCTATTGGAAAAATTCCATCGATTATATTTGGAGGTTTGAATTTCCTCTTCCTACTGTCAAGAAGAAATATGATATTCTTATTATTGGGGATGTGCATATCCCGTTGAGGTAACATAGTGTTATTCGAAATTTCTCGGTTCCATGTTATCGGAATGAGTTTGTTAACAAGACTTGATCAACCTTGTTAGTGGATTCCTTTTGATGAGCATGAGATGGATGAAACTAGAAGGCACAACCTTACATCCCTCTTTATACTTTCTGTTATTTAGTTGAAATAAAGTAAAAATAGTATTTTTACATGCATTTCCTGATTTATCCGTGCAATATAAAAATACCCGAAAATAAAGTCCTCCAAATGCCATGCCAATTTAATATGATTTTTCTAGAATATTTGAGGAATTATAGAACTGAAACAGTGAAGGGCTGCCCACAGGCCACGAGGGTGGAGGCGCCCTACCCCAGGCGCGCCCCACGCCTCGTGGGCCACGGTGGCCCTCCTCCACTTATTCACTGCACCCATCCTCTTCTTCCTCCCACAAACCACGAATAACCAGCTCAAGCACGAGTTCTAGCTCACTTTGCTGTGATTTTCGATCTCCTTGCTCAAAGCACCTCTCACAAAACTGCTTGGGAGATTGTTCCTTGGTATGTGACTCCTCCATTGGTCCAATTAGTTTTTGTTCTAGTGCTTTATTCATTGCAAATTTGTGCTGCATAGGTGACCATGTTCTTGAGCTTGCATGTCAAATTTATATGGTTCCAAGTAGTTCTAATGCTTGATATAGGCTCTAGGCACTTGTAGGAGTAGTTGCTATCAATTTTATTGAGTTGGTTCACTTTTGTTTGAAGTTACTAAAAATTTCAGAAATTTTTTAGGAAGATAATATGCTTAGGAAAATGTTCCAAGTGGTTCTTCAAGGAAGCAAGGACCCAGGCTTGCAATGCGTGATCTGATGATGAGAACCCCAATGGATGCTCAGTGCGTGACCTTGAAGTGGCCTTCAGAAAATTTTATGGATCGGCGGGAATCAAGAGAATTTACGCATATTTGAGTAGCGCCGATCTTGTGAACTTTGAGGCGGACAAATGCCCCCGATACCATCAACTCACTAGTTCATTTGTGAGGAGGTTTGAATTTTCATCTTACGTAATTCTCCAACATCATGTTTGATCTTTATAAAAATCTTATACCATGGACTTAGAGGATTTTACTTTTTGCACAAACTTCCACAATGGGGTAGTGCTAGTGATCCCGTAAATCTGAATTTAGAGATTTTCTTGCTAGTATAGCTGTGGGGAATCTAGAATATAACACAGCTACCATAGGAGCATTCACTTTCCTGCTATACATTATTTTGCTCTCTTCATTGGTAGGTGCATAAATGGTAAGGATGAAGCATGTCATATGTGTGTCCTGACCTTAGTATTCTTAGGAGTCTTTGTGTTAGGAGACCAATCTTATCATATAGGGAGCCATTGTATGCGTAGGTTGCATCATAATAGATATAATGGAGATTTCTTTGGAGGAATTTATGCAGCAAACAAGCTAATTTTCTTGAGGTGGAGCATTTATGAGGGTGATATGGAGTTGCTTATTTGAATTTTAATTCTATGGTTTCTCACCAATTTGTCGAGAGGAATGAATCACCTCTCCTATATCGACTAATCTTTGACAAATGGCGTCTGTTGTCCATATTACTCTCCTCTGCTCCTGCCTTCTTTGATTATCGAGGCAAAAGGAAGATATATTATTACGAGAGAGAGGAGGCGGATGAGTACGAGAAGGAGGCGGAGGCATGACATGCCCCTGTAACCCAGCTCGAGGCGTGATGGCAACTGCATCGTGATCAGACCCCGGCTACACCTATGGGTATCCTTGAGGTATCCACAGCAATGAACCAACAGGCCAAAAGCCTAAGCTTGGGGAATCGTATTTCCCACCGACATTACATTTATGTTCACACACTCATTGCTAGATGTCGGTTGCTCATACTTTTTCAACAATATCCATGCTAGTTTATTTTCTTTCACTGCTTCTTCTTGTGTGTTTGATAAACCTTAAGAAAACCAAAAAATAGTAATAGCTTTTAGTTAGTTTACTTTTCTTCTTTGTAGTAATAATTAAAAAAAACCAAAAATATTTTCCGTTCTTCTTTTGCTTGTTGGGAGCTTTCCCGTGTAAATAGTTTTATTTCTTTTCTTTTCTTTGGGGGTCGATAGGAAAGACCATGATTAAATTGTTGAAGTGGCTCTTATATGCATTATTGTTGATTTAACCAAGAGCCCATATTGCCTTGTCTTCTCCTGTTTATTGAATGCTCTTGATTCAGCTAGTCAATGCCGTGCACTCTTATTATTATTCACATCGTTCGATCGTGTGCAAGTGAAAGGCAATTATGATGATATATGATGGATTATTGAGATGAGAAAAGCTGGTATGAACTCGACCTCTCTTGTTTTTGTAAATATGATGAGTTCATCGTTCTTGATTCAGTTATTATGAATAAACATGTTTGCAATGACAATTAGAGATCATAGTTGCTTATGCCATGCTTGATTAGCTATGAGTTATAATGGTTTACCTTGCGTGCCAACTTGCTATTAAAATGGTTGTGATGTGGTATGATGGGTGGTATCCTCCTTTGAATGATTTAAGTGACTTGACTTGGCACATGTTCACACATGTAGTTGAAACAAATCAACATAGCCTTCCACGATATTTATGTTCATGGTGGATTATATCCTACTCATGCTTGCATCCAATGTTTATTAATTTTAATGCATGTTCATGACTATTGTCGCTCTCTAGTTGGTGCGCTTCCGGTCTTTTGCTAGCCTTCACTTGTACTAAGCGAGAATACTGCTTGTGCATCAATCCATAAACCCCAAAGTTATTCCATATGAGTCCACTATACCTTCCTATATCACGGTATCTACCTGCCGTTCCAAGTAAATTTGTATGTGCCAAACTCTAAACCTTCAAATAAACATTCTGTTTTGTATGCTCGAATAGCTCATGTATCAACTAGGGCTGCCCTTATCTTCCATGTTAGGCGGGTTATTCTCAAGAGGTGGACTCCGCTCCTCATTCACGAGAAAATGGCTGGTCACGGGATGCCCAGTCCATGCTTTATGCAAACTAAATCAAAATAATTGCAAACAAAACTCCCCACAGGACTGTTGCTAGTTGGAGACACTCGTTGTTTCGAGCAAGTCATGGATTGATGCTTGTTGGTGGAGGGAGTATAAACTTTACCATTCTGTTTGGGAACCGCCTATAATGTGTGTAGCATGGAAGATATAAGCCATCTCTTAGTTGTTATGTTGACAATGAAAGTATACCGCTCAAAATATTATTTATCTCTATTTCAAAACCGAGCTCTGGCACCTCTACAAATCCTGTTCCCCTGCGAAGGGCCTATCTATTTACTTTTATGTTGAGTCATCACCCTCTTATTAAAAAGCACTAATTGGAGAGCACAAGCTGTCATTTGCATTCATTACTATTAATTTATATTGGGTATGACTATGATTGGATCTCTTTTACCATGAATTACAATGTCTAGTCAGTCCTTGATCTTTAAAGGTGCTCTGCATTTATGTTTCTTGGTCTCGAGAAAGGGCTAGCGAGATACCATCTTGTTATATCATATTATGATTGTTTTGAGAAAGTGTTGTCATCGAGATTTATTATTATGGCTCGCTAGTTGATTATGCCATTGATATGAGTAAACATGAGACCTGAAAATTATTGCAAATGTGGTTAGTCATAATCTTTCTGAAAACTTGAATGCTGGCTTTACATATTTACAACAACAAGAGCAAACGAGTTTGTAAAAGTTTTCTTTATCACTTTCAGTTTGTCAACTGAATTGCTTGAGGACAAGCAAGGTTTAAGCTTGGGGAGTTGATCACGTCTCGTCGTATCTACTTTTCCAAACACTTTTGCCTTGTTTTGGACTCTAACTTGCATGATTTGAATGGAACTAACCCGGGTAGTGTTGTTTTAGCGACTTGCCATGATGTTGTTATGTGAGAAACAAAAGTTCTCGGAATGACCTGAAACTCCCGGAACATCTAGTTAAAATAATAAAAAATCCTTGCAAAGATGAAGACCAGGGGGCCCACCACACATCCGCAGTGGGGGCGCCCCCCTGACTCGTGCCCCCAAGGCTCCTCCGGCGGCAACTCCAACTCTATATATTTGCTTCCGGGGAGAAAAATAAAGGAGAAGAAATCATCACGTTTCACGATCTGGAGCCGCCGCCAAGCCCTAAAACCTCTCGGGAGGCTGATGGAGTCCGTTCGGGGCTCTGGAGAGGGATTCATCGTCGTCGTCATCATCAACCATCCTCCATCACCAATTTCATGATGCTCACCGCCGCGTTAGTGAGTAATTCCATCGTGAAGCTTGCTGGATGCGGTGATGGGTTGGATGAGATCTATCATGTAATCGAGTTAGTTTTGTTAGGGTTTGATCCTAGTATCCACTATGTTATGAGATTGATGTTGCTATGACTTTGCTATGTAATGCTTGTCACTAGGGCCAGTGCCATGATTTCAGATCTGAACCTATTATGTTTTCATGAATATATGTGTGTTCTTGATCCTATCTTGCAAGTCTATAGTCACCTACTATGTGTTATGATCCGGCAACCCGAAGTGACAATAATCGGGACCACTCCGGTGATGACCATAGTTTGAGGTTCATGTATTCACTATGTGCTAATGCTTTGTTCGGTTCTCTATTAAAAGGAGGCCTTAATATCCTTAGTTTCCATTAGGACCCATGCATGGGAGGTAGGACAAAAGATGTCATGCAAGTTCTTTTCCATAAGCCATTATGACTATATTGAATACATGCCTACATTACATTGATGAATTGGAGCTAGTTACTATGTCACCCTATGTTATGACTATTTACATGATGAACCGCATCGGCATAATTATCCATCACCGATCCAATGCCTCGAGCTTTCCATATCTGGTTTAAGCTTATTTACTTTCCGTTGCTATTGTTACAATCACTACAAAACACCAAAATATTACTTTTGCTTTCATTACTCTTTTGTTACTGCTACCACTACTATCATATTACTTTGCTACTAAATACTGCTGCAGATATTAAGTTATCCGGTGTGGTTGAATTGACAACTCAACTGCTAATACTTGAGAATATTCTTTGGCTCCCCTTGTGTTGAATCAATAAATTTGGGTTGAATACTCTACCCTCGAAAGCTGTGCGATCCCCTACTTGTGGGTTATCGAGGCCCTTGGAAGCATAAAGGATTCACCCATAAGCCCGGGCGCTATTTGAAGATGTCCTAGAGGTGCACGTTTGATAGAGGTGTCGATGCTCTAAGGATATCATGCGAGTGAATGTATCCGAACTGCTTGGGACGATGTATTATAAACCAAGGCTTTTGTAATATATTTGTTCCTTTTATCTTAAAGTGCTTTTCCCTCCTGTCTGGCCGTTTTATCCACGAGAGAGTTTCAGGGCGTCGGCTTCAGCCACAGCGTAGATACTCTGGTGTTAGGGATAGCACATAATCACATGACCCAACGTCTTAGTGTAGTGAGGAAATTATCGATCTGGCGAACAGGACAATCGGAAGTATAGGCTTTATCACTCTCACTTAACCATAGGAGGTTGATAATGGGGCTATAACACTGCCCTTGGTGCCTATACAATGTCGTCGAACTTGGATGCCCTAAATGCGTGGCCCAGGAAGAGCCCGGTCCTTCTTGTGTCTGGAATAAATCACTAGAAGATTTAGTAAGTCGATAAATTGCTGACAAGCTCTAGCGCATCTTGACGGTCGGTTCGGCTTTCTCTCTTTGAAATGTCTTGACCGAATGAACCGGAAACACAATACGCGATAGTTCTCCCTTTACTACCTTAGATGAACAAAGCGGAACATAAGGTAGCAATCACGAGGAATGCAGGTGTAACTATTGACCAAAGACATGATTCGAAGCTGATGCATATAATGCCATATTGGACGCTGAAGTATACTATAAAAGTGTTCGGACTTATTTTGTTTGAAAAAATATACATGGTCGGATAGAGCCCTGGCGATTTGAATCTTAGAGGTATATCGATAATTTGACATAAAGAGGAATATAGATTAGGAAATAATACAATACCGAACAGGGTTGGGTGAAACTATTTCCATTATAATCGATTGATCGTCAAAAGCGCATTTTTCGAGAGGATCACGATAAGCATGGGAGGCTATTTACATGCGAGCACAAGGGAAAGCTATATCTGAGTCCTAAAAGGAAAAGATGATGTTGAAGATCCCTTGGACACTCTATGACATATACGCGCTTCTTTTTAGCCTTGGTGTATGATCCTTTGAGAGGATCATCGATCGAAATATACATGAGGAGCACTGGAAAGGGGCCCTTGGTATCATCAAAAAGTTATGTGGGCTATGAGGAACACTGAAAAATAAACATAAGAAGAAAAAGGGGAGAATATGAGGGTCGAGATAGGGTGAACCATATTGTGGACCTTATTTTTTTAGGCCTCCGTCCTTGCCCATGGTATCTTTAGTGCGTGAGTTATGTCGCTTACGTCGTATGCCTCTCGGGATGGGGCTTTGCGGAGGCGGCCTAGTGCTAATCTAGCTCGGGCCAGCCGGACCTTGCCATTCGAGGAGTGGGACGGACTCGTTTGACAGTGTTCAGGGCTTGACTACCTATGTATTATACCGACATAATGAGGCCGCCTACACTACTGGCTTCAAAGGGGCACGGTATGCTCCTCGAGTCTGAAGAGGCGCTCCGTGTTTCCGATGCTTTATGTAACGTCGCGTGGTCTAGGCATCTTGAGCTTTAGATAAGCATAGTGCGGGACCGCATTGAAATGGGCAGAGCGGTCCGTCCGAGCGTTGAGTGACAGCCACTGCGGAAAGGGGCGATGTCGAAGATTAAGTTCTACCCGAAAATTATCACGTGAGCCAAAGACTACCTCCGGTAGTTATGGATCTGTGCAGTGAGGCCTATCGCCGGGTATCACTCCTTTGAAGGTGCTTTTGGTGGGTTTGATTCTTGATAGATCAATGCCCATTTTGCGAGCGGTGTCACAGTAAAGCAGGTTAAAACTGCTACCACCGTCCATAAGGGCGCGTGTGAGATGGAATCCGTCGATAATTGGATCGAGGACCAATGCTGCGAACCTCCATAACGGATGCTGGTCGGATGATCTGCGATCAGAAGTGATCGAACAGGCTAACTATAGGTTAAATTTTGGCGGCCCGGTTCTATGGCATGAAGCGTCCCTTAGTCTTGGCGCTAACGCTACCGTTTTTAAGATATGAGTGACATAGATCATGTGCCTTGTTTTTTACTTGAGCGAAATTTCTTTTGCCCCCCTATGCTTGGTGGGCGAGGCTCTTCATCATCGTACTCAACTGGGCGGCCCTTTCGGCCACTGTTTTAAAGACCAACAATTTCTGTGGTATGATTGGCGAGACTTCTCGGGGTGCCATGAATGCGGCAAGGCGATCGAGTATTCTGTCAAAGCGGATGGACCGTCTTTTCTTTTACTTTGAATGGCTTCTTCCGGTGACGGGTTGAAAGCCTCTGAATCTGTTGTTGACGCCGTGTCTTGATATCTTCGTTGTTAATTCGACGCTTGTGTTTGTTGCGTCATGGCTTTCGATTGCCATCTGACCCGGAGGTGCCGAGTCATTGGTGTTGTTAACTTCTACAAGCGAGCCAGTTGTCTTCTCCGTGCAAAAGCGGGTCATTAGTGCGATAAGGGCTGCCACGGACTTGGTTTTTCTTGGCGGGTGTGGGCGAGCCACTCATCTGGGCGTTGTATTTAAAGGCTGCGAGGCTTGTTGTCGGGACAATCCACAATTTGGTTCTTTTAATTAAGAACCTGGTCCGAACTTAGGGCTGACTCTCCGGGTTGGTGGACTAAGTGACTAAGGTCATGTGCGTCGGAGGGCGAACATTGAGTACCTTGGAAGTTGTCTCTAAAGGCATCTTCCAAATATTCCCAACTACCAATAGAGTTTTCCGGGAGGTTGTTTAACGATGCGAGCTGGTCCCTTTAATTTTAGCGAGGAGGAACTTGATGGCATGGAGATCCATCTTGTGGGATCCGGCGGCATGCCGTCGTATGATTCAATATTCACGGGTTTAAACCCTTACGAGGAATTGGTGCTCCATTACTTCATCGGTGAAGCATAAAGGGTGTGTGGCGCCTGCTGTAGCCGGGCGATGTCACGACACGATTCGGATGGAGTCCGTGTGCAGTTTTAGCCCAGGTGAGGTTGCACTGTTCGCGCAGAGCTTGATGGCGTCCTCTCGCGTTAGGGCACACCCCTTGATCCATAGATTGATCTCAACGGCTGTTCTATTGTCTGGTCCTGCCGTGGGTCATAGGTGTATCTGAGGGCCTCTATCTCTGCCTCTCTGGCGAGAGTGGTGCGAGGTTGGTGTTCGGCATATGTGGCCACTTTATCTAAATCACGTGGTGGCATGCGGTCTGGTTCATCAACCACGGTCATGTCTTGGCGGTATGGGCTCGAGGGCCTAAATGCGTCAAATTGTTGGTAATAGCCGATGCTGAGATAACTCTTTGCTAAGCGTTGAAAGCCATACTCTTGACAGCTAGGACCTAGGTCCATTTGTCGTTGAGTGTATCATGTTACGCTTGTAGCTATGCTGCTTCATTTTTAGGCTTCTCGCGGTGGCGATTAACTTGCGCTTAAAGCACTCTGCTAGAGTGGTTTCTCCGGCACAATGAAGTTCTTCATGCCGAGATCTCATATCGTCCTCGGAGATTGGTAGATAGTTACTATCCTTGAGTCCTCGTTCGGCCCGGATCATCAGGGTTAACTTTCCCATCCTCCCAATCATCATGTTGGGAGATTGGCTCGGCAGAGGCTTGAGGTCTTCGCCGTTCTCCGGAGTGTTGTGTCTCCGGTGCGGTATTGATGTGTTTTTACAACGCAATTTGGAGCTGGCGCCATTGGCGTTGGCGCTTTGGAGGTGCCTCACCAGGCTTGTCCTCAACCAGATCCTTCTTGCCCGTCGTCGTCATTCTCTTTGGGTGTGTCCACCATATACACGTCATATGTGGAGGTGGTATCGGTGTCAAAACCGGCGGATCTTGGGTAAGGGGTCCCGATCTCAATGCGTCTTAGGCTGATGGTAACAGAAGCAAGGGACACAGATGTTTACCAGTTGGACCCCTCTCGATGGAGTAAAACCCTACTTCACCTTGATTAATATTGAAGATGTGGGTAAATCAGGAGTAGATCTACTACGAGATCGTGGGGCTAAACCCTAGAAGCTAGCCTATGATGGTATGATAGTAATTGTGATCGGCCTTCTGAGGACCAACCTCTCAGGTTTATATAGACACGGAGAGGGCTAGGGTTTACATGGAGTCGTTTACAAGGAAGGAAATATAATATCACGGATCGTAAAGCTTGCCTTCCACGCCAAGGAAAGTCCCATCCGAACACGGGCGAAGTCTTGAGTCTTGTATCTTCATGCTTGATGGTTGGACGTTGCATATAGTCGGCTGTGGATACCCCTAATGGGACTCCTCATTAGCCCTGAACAGGGCTTCAATGAAGATGAGTCAGCCGGTCTTGTCTTGGCATTGCGGCGGGTTCCTCCTCGAATACTCAAGGTAATTATCGAACACTTGAACCGTGTCGGATCCACAAAATGATCTTCACATGCCGTAGAAGAGAATGGTATTTCACAAATGCAATATCTGACAACTTTTTAGACAATGCGGCGTGTCATTCGATCTGGTCATTATTCAAACCGTTTTCCCACAACCAGCCACGCATATTGCGGCGGTTTCCTTGACCAATCTTGTCAAGCAGATCGTGTCCTTATCTGATTCTCATCAATCAGATGGGTAATCCCCACCACATCATCAATCGTGGCGGCTTGGGAAACAGCGATTCCCAACGAACAAGTGGGGCCTTACCGCTTTCGTCGCCTCTATAAAGGAATAAATTTCCCATTTTGACCGCGTTCTTCCTCCTTTGCCCTCTTGCCCCTCGAGCTCCAGGCCCAAGCCCAAGTCTTCTCTTTGCCAAAACATGTCCGGACAGGGAGGCAAGTGGGTGGCTTCCACCATCAGCGAAGCATATCGCCAAATCTTGAGGCGGCGGATACTTTGCCACGGACATAGCGCACGGCTACGGACATTGGGCAGGTCATTCGGCCAGGACCCCACGAGAGGTGTGTTGGTTGCCCACTTCATCGTGGACTGGGGTTTCCACTTCACCCCTTCGTCCGCGGGCTCATGTTCTATCGGGCTGGATTCCTTGATCTGGCCCAATTTAATCCTCAACATCTCGGTGTTCATCGTCGTCATCGAGCTTTCCTCCCCATCCGGCCTCACTTGGCTGTGGCTACAAATCTTCTGTGAAGCGAAGATTGTCACATTAACCAACAAAGTCTTGGAGGGGCCATAATGAGCAAGATGCCTAACGTCACACTGGGCGACTCCTCTGCGGAACCGTAAAAATTGTGTCAGGGTGGTTCGACATCAGAGCCAGGCAGCGCCAATTAGGCGGCTGCCCTCGAGATCGATTCAGAGCCCCATGCGGCTCACCTCCTAGGAAAGGAAGGGCTGACTTGGGGCGAACCTACAAAGCTGACCGGACTCAAACCTTGAGGCTCTATGGCATGAAGCACAAAGGCAGCGTGGAAGGAGTTGTTTAAGGCCTCCAGTACCTCCTCCCACATCCAGGACGCGGACTTCATGCAATGGCCCGCGTCCGGTGAGTTTTGACTACGGATTCGTTTTTCCCAATACATTCATGGAGTCTTAAGTATATGTGTATATTGATCAGGACTATGTGGAATGCGGACAGATTATTATCCGGCTCCGTTGCGGAAGATCAGTGATGATCTCTTGACAGAATCTGATCGGCTCTACAAAGGCAGGAGAAGAAAGCGAAAAAAAGGCCGGGGACGGAAGGTCTCGGCATAAGGTGTCTTGGGAAGCCTCGTCCAGAAGGCAGACGAGGCGCCTCCTGAAGAGGAGGAAGAAGAAGAAGAAGAAGAAGAAGAAGAAGAAAGAAGAAGAAGAAGAAGCCCCATCCGGGAAGGATGAGAGGCTGAGGAGGCGGGCCGTGGGGGGAGAGAGCCCTCGGCCAAGGCCGTCATACCCGCGTCGTCCGATGGCGGCAAACAGATCCTCCAGCGAGGAAGCAGAAGAAACTCTACTTCCCTTTGGGGAGGAAAAAGGAAAGCCGCCTCGGAGGGTGGGGCGCAAGAAGGAAGGCGTCCCTTCGAACTACTCCACCATGGCGCTCATAGCGAGGAAGGGTGGCTGCCCGAAGCCTGGCGCGATCGTAAGTGTCGCGCACTCTACGTGATTTTACTTCATAGTTGTTTAATAGCCGAACATATATGCAGTCCGGCAAGGCTCATCCGGTGTCGGATGGGTCTCTGGTAACCGAGAGATGAACTTCGCTCCCAGCAGCCACCACTCCTCGGCGTATGCGACGGTGTTGTCTGAAAGGTTCCTCGGCGAGGAGGTGACCGTGGAGACACCCCAAGCGGAGTTCAAATGTCGGACCGCGGGGTTCAAGATCCCTGCGGATCGTGTCGATAAACGCCGCAAAGGCGACTCGACGAACACTGTTCGGAACCATAATGGTTCGGTTTAGAGCAGCCCCTTGTTAGGGAGGCGAGCTGTCCATGCCGAGGACTTCCGTCGTGCCGTGCCGGACGATCTGGTGGGCGCTTGAGGCACTTCCATGGATGGCGAGCACCATACTCTTATGAGTGCGGTGATTCAAAAGGTTACATCGCCAGGCGGACTAACCAAAACCAGCACAAGCCTCTGCGGGCTTGAGGTAAGTGATAAAATGTGTGAAATTACCACGATGGTAGTAGCCTGATACTCTGTTTGGTGTTAGGAAGATAAGCCAAGCGGAGGGTATAATCGCAGGAGTCTAATAAGTGTTTATGTGACTAAGCAGGCCGTGTTGCTTGCGCTGCTGCCGCTGGCGAGGTTGCGAACTAAGCGGGACATGGGCGCGTGGGGAGAAACTTCGACCTCACGAGAGAGGCAGCAGAAGAGAGCAAGGTGAGTAATTCTCCGCTCTTATGTATGTAAAGATAGATAAAATTATTTAGTCGGCGATGGGCGTATTCGTGTGGCGAGTCCACCGCGAAAGTGGCATCCTGAAGAAAAGCTATCAGAGGCGAACAAAGCGGCCTTGGAATGCAAAAGTGCGATAAACAGCGTGCTAGAGTGGGCGAATACGGCAAGAGCTCGGGACCTCGGCAATAAGTTGAGTCCGTGGGCGTGATCTGAAGATGAAAGAGGCCGAGCTACGAAGGCCCTTAATGATGAAAGATGCCAAGGCGGCAGAAGGCCGCGATGGGAGATCCGGAGGCCAAAAATATAGCGGCGGGTAAAAATTCTTTATGCAAAGCAAACTTGTGGAGGCGTTTCTTTTACTTACCGTCTGGAGCTCTCGAGCATTCATGAATCTGCCCATAGCGTCTCGAGGCCTTGGCGAGTTCTATCGTGCCGGAGGGAGCTCAGCGGAGAAGTTGTTTTGGTCCCGGTATGTTGGGGCGAACACCCAATACCTCTGGTGACCAGCTGAAGCGGTTGGTGAACTCCTGAGGCGGCGAAGTGGCTATGAAAGATTTCATAGTCGAGATGTGTCCTAGTGAGCCGCTGCCCACTAGCTCGCCGGCTTGATCAAGCGGATGGTGAATGCCTGTCCGCAACTTGAGTAATCAAGCGATCCGTTTGCATCGAGGTGCCGCCGGGCGGTGCCAGCGAAGGTGCATTAGGGCAAGCTGGATGCGGAGAAGTTAGTGAAGACGGTCCGGGAGCAGGAGCATCGCCATCCAGAGGTATTATGATGGCGTTATGAAAGGCGCTCGTCTAAGTGGCGATGAGTGTTCCAGGACAAGATCTTTGACTAAATGAACCTCTGCGCTGTTGTAATTTAAAAGCGAAGTTACTTGTGCTATGTAGCACTGTTTGATTTAAATATTACATACATGCGGCTGTTTATAGAATCTTGAAAGTAGGCGGTCGTCGGCTTCGCCCCCACAACTAGTGCGGGGAGTTCTGGAAAAACCGGATACTCTTTATCCAAATGTTTGGTCCCTTAAGGAGGTATCCGTGACGAACAAGGCAATCGGACTATTTGGCTTCTAACTTTCCTTAGCCATAGAAGTCTACAATTTTAAATTTCGGTGAAGCCCTAGAATCCGGAAGGCGAATTAGAGGCGCTATATCGCCTAGATCGAGCCGAAGCCGATTTATCGCCTAAAGTGGAAAATCTTTAAGTTTTAAGACCTCTCGAACAGCGAACAGCTCTCGCCACATCATGCCGGTCATTTTGGCTTTCTCTCTGAGGTGCTTTCGTCCGGGAAGAATCGGACACAATGCGATAGTTCTCCTCACTACCTTAGCGATATATCGGGCGTAAAGTACCAAAACAAGGGGCAGGGCTAACTAGCTGTAGACCCAAGACATGATTCGGACCTGATGCATATAGTGCTATAAGTTTGGGCTGCCGCCTCTTGTTTAAAGTGTTAGGACTTTAGTTGCCGTGCGTGAGGCAGGCGCCATAGGAAGCCCATGCAAGCGGACCGTACCAAAAGTGTCACGGATGCAATATCAAAAGAAACATTTGTAAGAAAAATGTTCAAATAACAATAATGAGCTGGCGCTATATATAATCTCCATTGATGAAAATACGTTTAAATATGTTTACAATGAATGCATTAAGCGGAGATAAATCGACTATTTAACATGTCCCATCCGAGGGCAGGCAGCGTATGGATATATAAAACAGGAATAAAGATCGTAAATAGATTCCACTTGGGTGTTTCCTTAAATACTGTGAAGCCTGTTTGCCACCTTGGTTTCTCTCTATATAAGTCGGCAATTGGCTCTTGAAGAAGCTGCTCTAAAGCAATGTCCTGAAAAAGAAGAAGGGCGGGTTATGAAGGGTATGTGGCGGTTATCCGCCTTGTTGGTAGTCGTTATTCGCCTCACTCGCCTATGCCCATGGTATCTTGAGTGCGTAATTATTATGCGCATGGCGTGAATGCTGCTGATGGGGCTTAGCGGAGGCGAACTGCTGGTCGCTCGTGGCGTGCTGATGATCTATTGCGGGGTGCTCTAGACTCTCTATGCTTGGCGTTGTTATGCGGATTGGTTTGTCGGAAGAGCCGCGGTACATCCTTGCGCGAGGACTGCGGTATGTTCTTATGTTTGAAGAAGCGGTCCATATTTCCGTTCCTGTTATGACCCGCGTGTTCTGGCATCTTGAGCTTGAGGTATCGTGGTGTGGTACGCATTGAATCTAGCGAATCACGGTTCGCCGAGCAATGCGTGGTAACCACTGCGGAAAGGGCGATATCTTGAGCTTGAGGTATGCGTACTCTGTTACGCCATGGCTTGCCGTTATTGTCGCGGCCATCCGAAGTGCGAATGCGGCGTAGTCTGCTGCGAGCCAACCAGCTATCCTCGCCAGCATAAAAGCGGGTCATTAGTGTTATGAGCTGCCATGGACTTGGGTTTTCCTGGCGAGGTGTTGGCGAGCACTAAATCGCGGATATTATGCTTAAAAAGCCGAGGGCTTGGCGTCCGGACAGTCGACTATTTGGTTCTTTTTAGTTAGGAACGAGTCAGAATTTCTGGCTGACTCTCCGGGTTGTTGGGTAATGTGGCTCAGTCATCGTCTGGTGGTCACATCATGCCTGAAGTTGTCGAGAATGTGTCTTCGAGTTTCCCCAGCTGCCAATGGAATTTCTTGGCGGTATTTAGCGATGCGGTTGGTCCTTTGAGCTTAAGGAAGATACTTGATGGCGTGTAGATCGTCTCCGGGCCATGTGAATGTGGAGAAGAAATCTTCAATCCATACCGCGGGGTCTGTTGTGCCATATCGTATGATTCAATGTTTATGGGTTTGAACGCTTCCGAGATTACGGATAGTTGTGTTGGTTCTCTTTTAGAAGAACACGGATGAAGCTGAAATTCTATTGAATAATATGTTGACAAATGAAAATAATTGGGCACCTCTGAGGCGATTCTTGAGCCTATTCCTAAACCAACTCCGAAGAAGAGAGGTGTTCTATTCTCAGATCTGAAGATATGCAAGAGGCAAAGAAATCTATGAAAGAAAAAGGTATTAAAGCTGAAGATGTTAAGAATTTACCTCCTATTGAAGAAATACATGGTCTTAATTTACACTTTGTTGAAGAAACTATGATCTTAATCCATTACCTATTGAAGAACCTCCGGTCTTGATAACCCGACAGGTAGTAAAGGTAAATTCTCTATAGATTTGATGAAGGTGATATTCCTCACTATAAGTTGCTAGACAATGCTTGGAAGAGTTTGATAATTTATTGTCAAACAAGAAAATTTCAATGCTTATTTTGGTAGACAATTAAAACAAATGCTTATATGATTAAACACTTGGGTGATTATATGGCTAATGTTAGAGGTGAACTTAAACTTGTTAGCAAACATGCTTCTATGGTTACCACTCAAGTAGAACAAGTACTTAAAGCTCAAAATGATTTGCTCAATGAAATGAATAGTAAGAAAAATGATTATCTGTTAGAGTGGCTACTAGAACTGGTAGAATGACTCGGGAACCTTTGTATCCTGAAGGCCACCCTAAGAATTGAGCAAGATTCTCAGAGAAATAATATTGATGCACCTAGTTCTTCTAAAAGGAAGAAAAAGAAAAATGATAGGACTTTGCAAACTTCTAGTGAACCTATTGCTGAACCACCTGAGAATCCAAATGATATATCTATTTCGATCTAAACACAATCGGTAATGAACATGAACCTAGTGAAAATGTTAATGATGATGTTCATGATGATGCTCAACCTAGTAATGATAATGATGTAGAAATTGAACCTCTTGTTGATCTTGATAACCCACAATCAAAGAATCAACGTTATGATAAGAGACTTTGTTGCTAGGAAACATGGTGAAAGAGAACCATGGTTAAACCCATGCCTTTTCCTCAAAACCATCCAAGAAAAAGGATGATGAGGATTTTGAGTACTTTGCTGAAATGATTAGACCTATCTTTTGCGTATGCGATTAAGCGATATGCTCAAAATGAATCCTTATGCTAAGTATATGAAAGATATTGTTACTAATAAGAAAGATACCAAAAGCTGAAATTTCCACCATGCTTGCTAATTATACTTTTAAGGGTGGAATACCAAAGAAACTTGGAGATCGGGTACCTACTATACCATGCTCCATTAAAAGAATTATGTTAAAACTGCTTTATGTGATCTTGGAGCGGTGTTAGTGTTATCCTCTCTCTTTATATCGTAGACTTGATTTGAATAAGTTGACACCTACTGAAATATCTTTGCAAATGGCTGATAAATCAATTGCTATACTGTTGGTATTTGTGAGGATGTTACTGTTGTGGTTGCAAGCGTTACTATTTTAACGGACTTTGTTATTCTTGATATTCGAGGATGATAGTATGTCTATTATTCTTGGAAGACCTTTTTGAATACTGCAGGGGCTGTTATTGATTGCAACAAAGGCAATGTCACTTTTCATGTTAATGGTAATGAGCATACGGTACACTTTAGAAACAACCTCAAGTTCATAGTATCAACTCTATTGGAAAAATTCCATCGATTATTTTGGAGGTTTGAATTTCCTCTTCCTACTGTCAAGAAAATATGATATTCTTATTATTGGGGATGTGCATATCCCGTTGAGGTAACATAGTGTTATTCGAAAATTCTCGGTTCCATGTTATCGGAATGAGTTTGTTAACAAGACTTGATCAACCTTGTTAGTGGATTCCTTTTGATGAGCATGAGATGGATGAAACTAGAAGGCACAACCTTCTGCCCTCTTTATACTTTCATTATTTAGTTGAAATAAAGTAAAAATAGTATTTTTTATACATTTCCTGATTTATCAGTGCAATATAAAAATACCCGAAATAAAAGTCCTCCAAATGCCATGCCAATTTAATATGATTTTTCTAGAATATTTGAGGAATTATGGAACTGAAACACAGAGGGGCTGCCCACAGGCCACGAGGGTGGGCGCGCCCTACCCCAGTAGCCCCTGCCTCGTGGGCCCGGTGGCCCTCCTCCTTATTCACTGCACCCATCTTCTTCTTCCTCCCACAAACACGAATATCCAGCTCAAGCGAGTTCTAGCTCACTTTGCTGTGATTTTCGATCTCCTTGCTCAAAGCACCTCTCCAAAACTGCTTGGGAGACTGTCGATGCTCTGGCATAGGCCCAAATCGCGCCAAGATCAAGTCTCCGCGGATGTCCGCCCGTGTGAGTTCGAGGTTTCGAACCTAATCTGGTGGCGAGCGTGGCTGTCGATCTGCTCGGATGACCAGCGGAGTTGGCCCGCGGAACAAAGCCCGCCGAACCACGAAGATCTGTCCAGGGAAAAGGTCTCACCGGGATTGTGTTGATGATGATGAGCTGGAGGAGCCATCCAGCCCCTGTAGCGGCGACACAAAGGAACTCTCAATGAAAGGACCAATGTCGGTGTCAAAGACCGGTGGATCTCGGCTAGGGGTCCCGATCATGAGTCTTAGGCTGATAATAACGGAAGCAAGGGACACAGATGTTTGCAAGTTGGGCCCTCTCGATGGGTAAAACCCTACTTCCTTCTTGATTAATATTGAAGATATGGGTAGTACAAGAGTAGATCTACCACAAGATCGTGAGAGCTAAACCCAAGAAGCTAGCCTATGATGGTAGGATTATGAATTGTGATTGGCCTTCTAAGGACCAACCTCTCCGGTTTATATAGACCTTTGGAGAGGGCTGGGGAATACATGGAGTCGGTTACAAGGAAAAATATAATATCCGGATCACCAAGCTTGCCTTCCGCATGAAGAAAAGTCCCATCCGGAAACACGGGCGAAGTCTTGAGTCTTGTATCTTCATGCCGCCCGATGGATGGGACATTGCACTTGCTCGTCCGGCTGTCCGGATATCCCCTAATCCAGGACTCCTCGTTGGCGTCCAGCGTCCGTGATTGGTGGATCTTAGCCTTGTTCATCTCCGGCATCCGTCATCCATGCCGCCCGATGTATTCGGGCGTAGTCAGCATGTCGGTTAAATCCTTGACATTGGCTGTAAAGTGGGTGGTGGGTGGGGCGGTAAGATTCCCGCTCTCAGCCCTAGTCCGGAGCTATCAAGTAGTTCAAGTGATTCCTCTATAATGGTGAGGATCGCATGGAGTCGATGCCTCGTTTAAGGCATGAGTTTGGACAGGGGAAGCGATGTCGAGGTTGGGTCTGCGACATGAACTAATGGATGGCTTATCATGGTGGGAGCCAGTAGAGCGTCGCGCTGCTCGAGGCGGGACAGAGGCACAGAGTGTGAGCCGCTAGTATACTTTACCCGGAGTTTGGGGCTCTCCTAGGAGAATAACACCCTAGTCACCTCTCTGTGGGTCTCCGCATGATCACTAAGGCACTAGTGGATACAATGGTGCTCCTCGAGCTGTGTGCTTGAGGTAGAAAGCCCAGTGACTTGCTCTCCTTCCTCTGAGTGCAGTCTAGGTCCTAATGAGGTTGAGAAACCTTTGCATGGGTGCCACAGGAAGATTTATATAGGCGCCTACCCCGAGGGGTACAATAAATGTCTGAGTCGGTGTAGGACCGGTTGTCGGTGTCCACGGCACGGGCTTCTCACCTTAAACTGCTGCTCGAACCCGCCGCTGCAGTGGGCCCATGCAGCCCAATCTAAATGGGCGAAAACAGGCCGCGCTCCGCCCGCTTCGTGGGTCTTGCCGGCTGCTGATTCTTTGTAGCTGTGATGCTGTGTGGCCAGCGTACTTGAGTGAGGGCGTGGCTCTGATCCTGCCGCTGGCCGAAGAGATTCTTAGCCACTCAGTATTCTCATCAGTTAATGGCATGGACCCAGAGGAGGAGTGGGCAGCGACTGAAACCGGCCCTCCACAGGTCCGGCTGGTCGGGCTTCTGCCGCCTTCGGGCTCTACTGCTTAGTAGGGCCCATCGCTTTGTGCGATGCCCGACGGTCATCGTGGGAAACGAGTGGTCGCTGACGCAGAGAGTGACGCCGAGGTGGGAGTAGCAACGGTGCCGTGTCGATCACGGAGATCTCACTTTGTCACGAGCTCTGGCTGCGCCTTTCCACAGATAGGGAGAGATGGAAGCTCTGCTGTAGCCACATCGATCTTGTCTTCTTAATGGTGGCACAAACTTTGAGGCGCCGTGGGCACGCTTTGCTAAGATCGGCCTCTGTAGGCGCTTTCTAGGGTCGGCCCGTCTTGGTGCTGCATATGGAGCTTAGTTGTCTTCACGGCAGCGGCCCTTTGGGCCAACGGACACCGCAAAGCGGTAACCGTCTTGATGTCTTGAGGCGTTGCGGCGATGTCTTGAAAAGGTTCGGGGACTCGGTTAGGCTGCCCGTGGCCCATTACTCGGCCAGTGGTCCCGAGAAGGCTGGCGGTGGCGTCGCGGCTGAAAAGCGAAGCCTCAACGAGTTTCCCTCTCCAGTGCTCTGTTAGGAAGTTTCATCCAACTCCTAACTTATGCACGCTTTGGAGGAAATCGGCCCACGACGAGCGGACTGCTGAAAACTTCAAAGCCAGCGGCGGGAACCGGTGGCGTGCTGAATTAATCCTCCGAGGCCCACCGCCCGTATTGAGCCGCGCCACATAGCGTCGACGCCGGGCCAGCCACACAAGCCTGCCGCAGCGGATGGGAGCCCGGCAATGAGCTGGGCCCGCCACTGTATGGCGAGTAGCAGTTGAACTTCTTCGTGGGTTACTGCGCGCGATAACTTGTCGCGATAAATCTGCGAGGATGGGGCACCGTGGGCACGATTAACCCCGACCCCACGCCCTGCCCCTCAGCTTCATAGCCCACACGACTATATGTAGGGGAGGAGGGCTGATGGAACATCTGGCAGCCTCACCCCGTACTCGTCTCTTCTTCCTTCTCTGTACCAGCGGCCCCAAGCTATGTCGAATTACCGCCGCGGCACGTCTCCGTCCGGCTCTTGCCTACCAGCCCTCTTGGCCCCGCACCAATCCTCAGCTCCCCTTCATACCATTTACCTTGTCGGGCTCCTCATGGCCTTGTGGCGGGGAGATGGGGCAGGTCCGGCGTCCGAGACCGCCGCGCCTTTTCTTCATGATCTGTGCGCCTTCCAGCCTGCGAACTCCGTGAGTGTCCGTGCCCTCCTCGAGAGGAGGAGATTTCACCGGCGCGGGGAGGCCAGTGGATAAATCTTCGCTCACACTTCATCCGTGGCTTGACCGCCTGCGGCCAGCTTTCTCCACTACGTTCCTCGAGTTCTATCATCTCCAACTGCATCACATCATGCCCAACACCATGATGTTGCTGTCATAACCAAATCACGATGTCGAAGGATACCTTCCTCCTCACCACCGAGTTGTGGGGAGCATTCTTTACACAAAGCTGGGCACCTCGCCAAGGATAAGCGGCCCGAGTGTGGTGCCTTCGCTCGCCGATGTAGCGGCCGTCGGCGAAGAATGTCTTCCCCACCATCAAGCTGTCACGTTCGCTCAAGATCGGCAGCAATCTTACTTCTACATGGAGAATATTGACCCGACGATCAACTTCATCAACCTACCAACCTACCTATGAAGCCAGCCCACTAAATGAGCCTCGGGCCAGCAGGGCTTTCTGGCGAAGCCGTCTCAGCGAGGCGCCGCCGCGCCATCAACTGACTCTGAGGTGGACCGGCGCCAAAGGCCTCAAAGGCGTCCGACTTATTTAGTCGCCTTAAATCCGCGACATTAGGTTCTCCGGCTCCAAGGCCGCATTTCACTTGATCAGCCGGGATGGCGGTCATCGCGACCATCATGCGGCTGAAGTCTGAAAGAGATGTCGACTCTTGCGGCGTGGCGAACTTGGTGAGCAGAGATCTCGACCTCAAAATTTGGAGGTCTGGCGGTTTTGTGCAAGCGGCCGTACTCCTACCTTCGGACCGCGCCGCTGCCGTAAGCTCTTCAATATTTTCCCTCTTTGGTACTTCATCTTGATCCCGTCTTGTGTACCGATCAGAAGTTGGCCTCTTGCTTTTTGAAGCAGATCTTCATGTTGGTGACGGCCGCCGCCATTGGGAAGCGGGTGGTGCCTCTGAACGGACGAGGCAAATGGCGACATGGATGACCCGACTTGGGCGGCGCCTTGGAAGATAGCGCCCACGGTGGCATCTATGGAATGACGGTATTTATGAAGAAGAGGCGGCGTCGAGACGTGGCCGGACGACTTCAAGGAGGAGGGCGTGCCGCGCCACACGCGGGGGGCCGACAAGGCGGTCGCGGGCTCCTCCGCTGCACCGACTGCAAAAGCCGGCATGCGCAAGCGTAAACAAGGCGCCGCCTTGTTTGGCAGCCTGCCGAAGAAGGCCAAGAACCCCACCCTTGCGACCAAGCGGAAGGAGGCCGCCAAGAAGACGGCCAAATTCCAGAAGCTTCCAAAGGCGCCTCCTATGGTGTCGGCGTAAGGATATTTCCTTGTGTTTTTCTTATTTGCTGATTTTGTCTGAGTTTCTTTGCTTTACTCTTCTTGACTTAGGGCCCCGCTCTCTCTTTAGAGTCACATGTTGCCTCCCGTCATTGGGTCGTGGAGACCTCCACCTCTGTGGGCGAGAACAAAGCAGCGTGAAGCGCGTGAGGGAGGAGAGCCGCCCGCCTAGAAGGTGATGCAGACAAAGCGGAGAAAGCTCTTGTTGAAGAAGCTGGTGGAGGCCGAGGCTTACGTCGCTGTGAAGAAACGTCTTGAAGAATCTGCGCACCGTCAGTCGGCGCTATTTGTCGTCCCCCTGAACTCCGCGCCGCCACCACCAGAATTTGTGGTGTCGCATTTGGGGAGCAGGAGCGAGCACCCGATCATGGAAGAAGTTAACGATTGTCATGCAGGCGCCGATGTGGTGCCTCCGCCACCGCTGTCCGAAGGAGCGCGGGACAAGCAGCCGGCTGACCCGTCGGTGCCACCAGCAGGAGATGAGATGGTGACGGGCCCGACTCCTGGGGCCCTCACACCAACGTGCCGTCGCTTTGCGAGGGCGGCCTCAGCGCCACGACCGCTGGAAGCCAACGCCGCGAGCTCATCAAACCCTGATGACAAAGTGACCAGCGCCGCGCCCGCTGACTGGGTGCGGGGAGGCAGGACGGACCCTTTGAATCAGGCGATCCTGGACGTCCAAGGCAAACTCCAAGCTGAGGCCGACGCTCTGAAGCGGTGCAATAAGGCCTTCTTTGAATCGCGTGCGTCCATCCGGCTATGCTTCTCACTTCTTCATCTTTTATTTTTGTACTTCTACGTGAGGCGGCATGGCCTCACTGGGTGTAATCCCGAGTTGAGGGGCGGCTTCTGCTTGACGGTGACTCGAATTTAAGCCCAACAAGCTCAAGTACTAACATTGTCACGATATCTTCATTATAGGACTATCATAACCTCCGCGCGGTCACCTTCAACTCTAATGTCCGATATCTGGACAAACGGACCGCCAACCTGTCGGAGAGCCGGAGTAAGTCCTTGTTTTATTTTTCTGCGAGGCAGCTAAGCTCAGTGAGCTGTAATCCCCGAGATTCGGACGACTACTAGCGGTCGGGCGGATCTCTCCGTGGCTGATTCGTCTTATTTTTTGATTGCTGATGTCTTTCCCTTTCTCTCTTCCTGTAGAGGCCAACGCTGCCCTGCAGCGGTAGCTGGGTGAAGCCAACACCACCTTGCGCGCCAAGGAGGTGGAGCGCAACGAGCTGGCCCAGGAGCGCAACCGGCTGGCCAAGCAGCTGACGGAGCAGGAGGAGCTTCTCCAGAAGGCCCGGAAGGAGGCGGAGGTGAAAGAGTCCAGTCTCCTCGCTGAGTTCGAGACCGAACGCTCCGTCTGGGCCGACAAGGAGGCATTGCTGACTGTCAGCTTCGGCAAGATTGAAGATATGGTTGACAGTAAGCTTTCTTCTTTTTCCTTTCTTTGATCTGCCGGCTGTTTGATCAGGCCGGCTTCTACCTTCTGACTTCTGGTTTCTTTGTTTTTTTTTCCTGGGCAGACTTCTTCCCTGGTCACTCTGGCGCCGCCAACCAGGCCATTGAGGCTTATCGTGAGGAGCGGAGAGCCGAAGGTGCGCAGATCGCCGCCAATGCCCCCTGGAGTCTTAGTGAACAGCCCCTCAGCATCTAGGCCCTCATTCGGCCGACCCATCGGATGATGCGCCGTCTTCAGCGCATCGGGGCCCAAGCGATATCTGCCCTGTGGCCAGACATGCCGGCTCCGTGCATTCCCAGTCGGACTGCCGACTGGCTGGAGCTGGCGGCCGGCCGTCTTGAGGCTTGGAAGGGTTCCTCGGCCCGGGCTGGAGCACGCCGGGCCTTGGAGTTCGTCATGGCGTGGTACCCTGGGCTAAACCTAGCCCAGTTGGCCACGTTCCGGCAGGAGGCCCAGGAGGAGCTGGTGGTGGTGGAGCAGGATCTTGTCAAGCGTGCCGCGGCAATCGCCGAGTACACCAACACCAGCATCTTCGTTCCCGATCTGGCCGAGAACGGTGCCGAAGCGCCACCGGAGTGGTTCGGGCTGGACCCGGAGGATGACGAGGACTCGGCCGAATTGATTGATTCCAGCGACGAGGGAGAAGGCGAGGAGGACGAGGAAGCGCCAAAGGTTGAAGTGGACGGCCAGCCTCAGCTCGACCGCGCCTCCAACAACGAGCCACGCATGAGCGAGCCGACTGCTACTGAAGGTGACCAAACAGAGACTGACCAGCCGGCCGCTCCACCAACCGGCGCGACCAACTCCACCGTCCCGCCGGACCCGTCTGCTGCTCCCTAGGCTACCAATTTATCTTTTGTTTGCCTGCTTATCAGTCTCGACAAACTTTGTTAATCTTCGCGGAATTCCACCCGCAGGGTGTATTTCAAACTTCTGTTGAATGTTGTCCAAGGGCCTTTTGATATATAAATATTTTTGCCGAGTTCTATCTTTCCTTGCTTTCTGCTCCTTGGCTTTTTTCCTTTGTCGCCCTCCCTGGGCTGCCGTCTTGCCAGCCAAACAGCCGCTCTGTGGACTGCGGCTGGATCAAGTACTTTGGCTGCTTTGGGAGGGTAAGTACTTAGCCGACTAGAGCATTTAGCAAATTAAGTAAAAACCGGCTTGAACTATGTACATGCTTTTGGGTCCTTAGCCATTTTTCATGTGGGCACCCTTTCTGCCTTTGGCTCCTGCCTACCGGACAGCCGCCCTGCGAGCTGCGGCTTTGGCAGGAGAGGGCTTAGGTGCCAACACATTACTTGTCTGGCTACAAGAAGCACCACATAGTACAAGGCGGTGAGCCTCCGGGGCGACTGGGCGAACCCGGTGCCAGGCAGAATAAGGAGGTTTGCATTCCGTAGCCGCTCCGTCTCCTTGACGGAGTCGTCTCTTTTGCGTGCTCGAGGCTTCTGAGCATCGATCAGGTAGTAGGAGTCATTGCCCAACACCTTGCTGATGATGAAGGGGCCTTCCCAAGGTGCCGAGAGTTTGTGCTGGCCAGCTGTTTGCTGGATCAGCCAGAGCACATGGTCTCCCTCATGGAAGGATCTTGGCTTGACCTTCCGGTTGTAGTATCGGCGTAGACTCTGCTGGTAGATGGTGGACTGGCTGAGTGCCAACAGTCGTCCCTCTTCCAGCAGATCGACGCCGTCTTCTCATGCTTCTTTTGCCTCCTCTTCGGTGTACATGGTGACTCAAGGGGAGTCGAATTCTACGTCCGTCGGGATGACAGCTTCGGCACCGTAGACAAGGAAGAAAGGCGTGAAGCCGGTTGATTTGTTCGGAGTTGTGCGCAAGCTCCAGAGGATGGCCGGTAGCTCGTCGAGCCAGCAGCCGGCTGAACGCTCCAGAGGCTCGACTAGTCGGGGATTGATGCCGGACAAAATGAGGCCGTTTGCTCGCTCCACTTGGCCATTTGACTGCGGATGGGCAACGGACACTAAGTCCAGTCGGATGCCCTACGTCTCGCAGAAACGAGCCAAGGTGCCTTTGGCGAAGTTTGTCTCGTTGTCGGTGATGATGCTTTGTGGTATGCCATACCGGATGGTGATGTCAGAGATGAAAGTCACAACAGTCGGACCATTCAACTTCTTAATTGGTTTTGCCTCTATCCACTTGGTGAACTTGTCCACTGCGACAAGCATATGACTCATGCTGCCGCGTGCTATCTTGAATGGTCCCACCATGTCCAGCCCCCAGACAGCAAAGGGCCAGACGATGGGGATAGTCTTGAGTGCAGAAGTCGGCAAATGTGGCTTGGAGCGGAACTTCTGGCACCCTTTACACTTCTGGACCAAGTCTTTGGCATCTTCTAGAGCAGTCGGCCAGAAAAAACCATGGCGGAAAGCTTTGGCAACGAGAGATCTTGAAGCCGCGTGGTGACCACACTCGCCTTGGTGGATATCTTTGGGGATTGCTTGGCCTTACTCCGGCTCCACGCAACGCTGGTACACATCAGTGACACTGCGCTTCACAAGTTCTCTGTTGACAATGGTGTATGCTACTGCCCGACATTGCACTTGTCAGGCTGAGATCTCATCAGTCGGCAGCTCTTTGTTCAGTAGAAAGTTGAGGATGGGCTGGGCCCATGAAGGTGCTGCTATTTCTTCGACTGCTAGGACTGCTAGGACTGCTACTTGCACGAGGGTGGTTGGGCCGGGAGGCGGCGGGTTGGAGTTGGTTGCCGCTTGTTTAGTCGATGAAGTCCCCGGGCTGACTGCTGCAGTCCTCGGGCCGGGTTCTGAAGTCCCCGGGCCGGGTGCGACTGCTGCAGTCCCCGAGCCGCATGCCGAATTCCCCGTGCCAGCTGCTAGGGTCCTCAAGTTGGATCCTACTGCTTCAGGAGGACCCGGCACGAAGATGGAATCTGACTCTGGCGACGGCTTGACAGACGGTTTGAGGAGACGTTGCAGGGCGACGCCGGCTGGTATGGCTTGCCGAGTAGAGCCGATCCGTGCCAGAGCGTCTGCTTGCTCATTGTCATTTCTTGGCACATGGAGGAACTCGCACCCTTTGAAGTATCCACTGAGTTGCTGGACGAGGAAGCGGTAGCTTGCCATGTTTGCATCGTTGGCGTCCCAGTCACCTGACGACTGCTGGACCACCAAGTTCCAGGATTCGGCGAATGCCGAGTTCCTTGGCAAGCCGGAGCTCGTGTATGAGTGCTTCGTATTCAGCTACATTGTTGGAGGCGGCAGAGTGGATTTGCAACACATATCTGATCTTGTCGCCTTTGGGAGAGGTGAGGACGATGCCGGCTCCCATACCGGTGCGCATCTTGGAACCATCAAAGTGCATCCGCCAATGGGTGGAGTCCGGCGCTGGTGGCAGGTACTGGGTCTTGGCCTAGTCGACGAGGAAGTCGGCTAGTGCTTGTGACTTGATGGCGATGTGAGGCTGGTAGTAGATGGTGTAGGGGGCCAAATCTATGGCCCATTTGGCCACTCGGCCTGAAGCATCTCGGCTTCCAATGATCTCAGCAAGAGGAGCAGTGCAGACGACAGTGATTGGTGCTCTTGAAAGTATGGCTTTAGCTTCTTGGTAGCGAAGTGCACGCCGTAGCACATCTTCTGATAGTGGGGGTAGTTTTGCTTGGAGGCGGACAACACTTCACCCAGGTAATACACCGGCCTCTGGACTGGTAGTGCCTTGCCGTCTTCCTTACGCTCCACAACTATGACTATGCTGACCACCCGGCTGGTGGCGGCGATGTAAAGAAGCATGGGCTCTTTAGCAGCCGGAGCCGCCAGGACAGGCGGAGTGGTCAACATCTTTTTGAGCTGGAGAAAAGCTTTGTCCGCCTTGTCGTTCCACTCAAAAAAGTGGTCTTCTTCATAAGCTGGTACAGGGGAAGAGTGTTCTCGCCCAGCCGACTGATGAAACGGCTGACGGATGCCAAGCAGCCGGTGAATTTTTGCACGTCCAACAGTTGGGTGGGTACCTCCATCCTCTCTATGGCCTTGATCTTCACGGGGTTGCACTCTATGCCGCACTCTGAGACCAGGAAACCAAGAAGCTGGCCGGTTGGTACTCCAAAGACACATTTCTCCGGGTTGAGCTTGATCTGAAAGCGACACAGATTTTCAAAGGTCTCCTTGAGGTCTTCCAGCAGCGTGCCACGCATCTCCGTCTTCACCACAACATCGTCCACATAGATGTGGGCGTTTCTGCCGAGTTGCATGAGGAGACACTTCTGCATGCAACGCTGAAACATGGCGCCAACGCTTCTCAAGCCGAACGTCATGGTCAGGTAGCAGAAGGCTCCGAATGGTGTGATGAAGGCTGTCTTTAGTCTGTCGGCTGGGTTCAACTTGATCTGATGATACGCTGAGTATCCATCCAAAAAACTCAGCAGCTCACATCCGCTGTGGAGTCTATCACTTGCTCGATTCTTGGTAAAGCAAATGGGTCTTTGGGGAAAGCTTTGTTGTGGCCGGTATAATCAATACACATGTGCCACTGCTTATTATTCTTCAGTACAAGGACTGGGATGGCTAACCATTCTAGGAAGAATACTTCCATGATGAGGGTGCCTTCTCGGCACCCGACAGTGAAGTACTGTAATCAGTAGCTCGTCGAGGGTGGCCGGATCGTCGCAGAGAAGCCGGTGTTTGAGGAGGGTGCCTTCTCGGCACCCAGCAGTGAAGTACTCGATGGCCTGCACCTCATGCATGCCCTCGCAAGAGTTGCGCAACTCGTCCTAGCGCGTGAGGTAGTCGCGAGTCGACTCGTTGGGGCCTTGTACACACAAGGAGAGCTGGCGAGGCTTGGGCGGCTGCTTGTAAGTGCTGGTGAAGTTGTGGATGAAAGCTTCAGTGAAATCGACCCAGCTGTTGATGCTGTGGGGCTTCAGGCTGTTCAGCCATGTCCAGGCCGTGCCCTGGAGCATGGGTGGAACGTATGAGCGAGTCCTGGAATAGGGGGTACTCGGACAGCCGGACTATATCCTTTGGCCGGACTGTTGGACTATGAAGATACAATATTGAAGACTTCGTCCCGTGTCCGGATGGGACTCTCCTTGGCGTGGAAGGCAAGCTTGGCAATGGATATGTAGATCTTCTCCTTGTAACCGACTTTGTGTAACCTTGCCCCCTCCGGTGTCTATATAAACGGAGGGTTTAGTCAAATGAGGACAACAACAATCATACCATAGGCTAGCTTCTAGTGTTTAGCCTCTCACGATCTCGTGGTAGATCAACTCTTGTAATACTCATATCATCAAGATCAATCAAGCGGGGAAGTAGGTATTACCTCCGCCGAGAGGGCCCGAACACAGGTAAACATCGTGTCCCCGCCTCCTGTTACCATCCGCCTTAGACGCATAGTTCGGGACCCCCTACCCGAGATCCACCGGTTTTTACACCGACATTGGTGCTTTCATTGAGAGTTCCAGTATGCTGTCACCATAAGGCTTGATGGCTCCTTCAATCATCGACAACGATGCAATCCGGGGCGAGGCTTTCCTACCCGGACAGATCTTCGTATTCGGCGGCTTCGTACTGCGGGCCAACTCGCTCGGCCATCTGGAGCAGATCGAAAGCTACGCCTCTGGCCATCAGGTCAGTTTTGGAAACTTGAACTATAATGCCGACATCCCTGGAGACTTGATCTTCGATGGGTTCGAGCCCATGTCAGGTGCGCCGCACAGTCACGATGGGCATGACTTAGCTCTGCCGTCGGGCAGTGTTCGGGAGATCACACCTGCAACTACTCCGGCCCTCAATCCGGAGCAGATTGCGCCGTCCAAGGACGGGTGGATGGACCCGGCCATGAAGTCCGCGCACTCAGCGGCGATGAGCCGAATGCTGACTTCACTTCCTATGAGACCCGTGTTGCCGGATACCTGGATTCGTCCCCGGCCACGGGCTCTGAGCCGCCTGCGTTTGTGCCTATAAAATCCGATTGGGCACCGATTATGGAGTTTTCCTCCGTGGATATCTTTCAGCACTCACCACTTGGCGACGTGCTAAACTCATTGAGGTCTCTCTCCTTGTCAGGAGACCCTTGGCCGAACAATGTCCGGCTAGAATGGGATGCAGATGACGTAGAAATTCACTCCCCACCCACCACCCACTTAGTAGACACTGTCGACGATTTAACCGACATGCTCGATTTCGGCTCCGAAGACATCGGCGGTATGGACGGCGATGTAGGAGGCGAACAGGAACCACCCATACGGCGGCTGGACTACCACCTCATCATATGATATATACATGGTGGACACCCCCAAAGAAAGCGATGGCGATAAGACAGCGGAGGATAATCCCTCAAGAAGCAATCCAAGCACCGGCGTCAGCGGCACGCTCTAAGTCGCCATAGCAAAATCAGCGTCTGGCACAAGAGACAATAACGCTCGGATAGTGCGAAGGCGGCGATAATCCTCGGCCCAGGACCTCAAGCGGGAGGATGAACAAGCTAGCCCTCCGGAGCAGGCAGCGAGCGAAGAATCGAGAGGATGACAATTACATGCCTCTCTCAAAAGCGAGGTGAGCCTCGGCGCGAAGAAGATATCGTGCTGAGGATCCCGTCGAGCAGGAGGCGCTTCAAGCGCCGACTTATAGCCATAGCAAACAGCACGAAGAAAAAGCAACAATAGCTTGAGCTGATCAAGATCTGCTAAGCGGATAGATGGTGAAGTCACGGTGGCGAGGAATCTGAACTCGGCGCCCGACCAAGAGTTACCCAAAGCGCAGGTTGCTACCCCAACTCGAGGAGGTAGCATTAAAACCTACATCACCAGCGTATGATGCAGCTGATCGGCCACCTCGTGGCTGAGACAGAGGGGCATATCAGCCCGAAGTCCAGCCCGCACCCCGCCGCCATTCAAACAAAAATACCAAGGCCCAAGGCAACACACGGGACCTGCGATACGTATTGGAAAACAAAGCAGGACATACAAGATCGATCTACGGATCACGGGGTCGCACCCCAACGCGTGACGATGATCATCACGCCGGATACACTAAAAGCAAATCCGGTCGGGCTGAATACAACAGACAAGACTCGTATGAACTGCGTCATGACATAGCCCGGCAGAGAGGCGCCGCACACCCCCTATGCTTCACCGATGAAGTAATGGATCACGAATTCCCAGAAGGGTTTAAACCCGTAAACATTGAATCATATGATGGTACTACAGACCCCGCGGTATGGATAGAAGACTTCTTCCTCCACATTCACATGGCCCGCGGGGATGATCTACGCCATAAAGTATCTCCGCTAAAACTCAAAGGGCGGCTCGGCATTGGCTCAATAACGCGGCAAACTCCATTGGAAGTTGGGAGAGCTGGCGGATGCATTCTGGACAATTTCAGGCACTTATGTCGACCGCCGGATCTTGATGATTTAAGTCATATAACTCAGCAGCCGGGGAATCGACAGAAATTCTGGACCCGGTTCCTAAATAAGAAGAACCAAATTGTCGACTGTCCGGATGCAGAGGCCTTAGTGGCATTTAAGCATAACATCCGTGACAAATGGCTCACCCGACACCTCTGCCAAAAGAAGCCAAAATCCATGGCAGCCCTCACGACACTTATGACCCGCTTTTGCGCGGGCGAAGATAGCTGGTTGGCTCGTAGTAACAATACAGCAAGCAAACTTGGCACATCAGAGGCCAGGGATAGCAATGGCAAACCACGACGCAACAAACAGAAGCGCCGCAAATATGGTGAAAACACCGAAGATACGGGAGTTAATGTCGGGTTTAGTGGCTCAAAGTCCGGTCAGCGGAAAGGGCCACTCAAAAATAACAATTCGGGTCAATCCAGTCTGGACCGCATACTCGATCACCAATGCCAAATTCATGGCACCCCAAGAACGCCAGCCACCCATACCAACAGAAAATGCTGGGTCTTCAAACAAGCCGGCAGGGCAGGCGCCAAAAACGGAGAAAGGCGTCTCAAAGCGATGATGGCGACGAAGAGCCGAGATCACCCGAACAGGAGGGCAAAAGAAATTTCCCGCAAATCAAGCGGTGAATGTGGTAAACACCACCCAAATTCCCAACCGGACGGATCGCACCCTTAGGGATGCCGACTTAGCGGAACTAGTCGTCCCACAATATAAACTAGGGCGGTCACCTTCAATTGCGGATCGTCCGTTAACGCATGTCAGGGCAATCCAGCGCACTAGTCCTCGACCCAATAATTGGCGGTTCCACCTCACACGAGTCCTTATGGGCGGAGGCAGCGATCTAAACCTGCTTTACCGGGACCACGATCATAAGATGGGCATTGATCATTCGGTGATCAAACCCACTAAAGCCACTTTCAGAGGCATTATACCAGGTGTGGAGGCCAGCTGTACAGGCTCCATCGCCCTTGAGGTAGTCCTCGGATCACCCGGCAATTGCCGTGCCGAAGGGTTAATCTTTGAAATCATCCCCTTCCGCAGTGATTATAAGGCACTGCTCGGACGAACCGCGTTCGCTCGATTCAATGTGGTGCCACATTATGCCTACCATAAGCTCAAAATGCCCGGTCCACGCGACGTCATCACGGTTAATGGCAAGGACGAACTTTACTTCGGCGTCAACGAGTGCACTGCTGCCTTAACAGCAGAAGCAACGCGCAACACCTTGCAGCCGAACCTCGAGTCAAAGGCCAGGCTCCTGGACACCATCAAAGGACTCCGAACTGCTTCGCGGAAGGATAGTCCGGCTCGTCGAGAGCTCAATTAAACACTCTGGTGAAGGCCAGGACAGGCCGCACTCAGCGGCTCAACCGCTCTCCGGCACGCAAATATTTCTTACATTTCCTTTGCAGGTTCACCTTTGCGCCGACCAGGACGGGCAGTATGAAGGCAGCTCGAACACGCAAGGGAATCCTTAGATATTCCCCGCGATGACCATCCGACTATACGCCGGATCCACACACAGCTTCTTCCCCCTGGTCTCAGCAGGTTCTACAGTCATATCTCTTTTTTATCACATTACCTGTACTCATATGCATCGATGTACTATTCAAATACAATATGTGGATTCATATGAAGCTTATCTGTTGTTAATTCTTATAAAAAAAATTTGTCAAGTGGCATCCGTATGCCGTGATATACCTTCAAATATGCCAGGGGCTTCGTTTTACCCATAATACGGCAATAAAGTCCGAACACCTTCACGGAAGTTCGGCACCCCGAACCTATAGCATTATATGCATCGGCTTCGAGTCATGTCTTGGGTCAATAGTCGGGTTTGCCCGGCTCCCATGTTTTGGTACCTTATGTTCTGCTATATCGGCTAAGGTAGCACTGGGAGAACTACTGCGATTGTGTCCGGTTTTTCGGACGAGCACCTCGATGAAAGCGAAGCTGAAATTGTCATGATCTGGCGAGAGCTGGTCAGCTGTTTGAGAGGTTGTAAAATCTTTAAGGATTTCTCCCGCATAATGCCATAACCAATGCAGCGTGCGATGGATCATGTTTTTCTTCTGATCAGGTGCTTATAGAGCCCCTCGTGCGGTCTTCCGAACACCAGGGGCTGCGCCTACCTTCCTAAAGCTCCTATGGCTAAGTGAGAGCGATAAAGCCCTATAGTCCGATTGCCTGGTTCCTTGTGCTGAACACCTCCTTCGAAGGACCCAAAATCGGGATAAAGAGTGATCAGGTTTATCCCAAACACCCCCGTACTTCTTACGTAAAGCGAAGCCCGACCGCCAACTCTCAGGATTAATATATAAAACGGCCGCGCAGGAGGATAAACTTTTATATAACAGGCAATAAATAATATAAATGACCTTGTTCAAACATTACAAAGGACAACATGATTTGCATTCATGGAAATATAATGTCCTTGGTACATAGCTCCGCTGCAAGGTAGGATCCTTTCAGGACTCTCTCATAATATAATTCGGGCTTGCGGTGCTCCTTACCCTCTAGCGGTCCTTCGGTCATCAGCTTTTCAGCATCCATCTTCCCCCAGTGCACCTTTGCGTGGGCGAAGGCCATTCGTGCAACCTCTATACAGACCGACTGCTTGATGACATAAAGTCGAGGGCAGGCACTCACAAGGCGCTTCACGAGCCCGAAGTAGCTGCTTGGAATCGGCTCGACGGGCCATAGCCGGATAATCATATCCTTCATGGCCAGTTCCGCCGCCTAATGCAGTTTGATCAGCTATTTCAGTTGATCGAGAAAGGGCACCGGATAATTCGGTGCCAAATACTGCATCCAGAAGAGCTTATCCGCAGTGTTCCTTTCTTCGGCTCGGTAGAATTGGGCGGCATCCGATATGCTGCGGGGCAGCTCGGCAAATACCCCTGAGAAATCCGAATTCAAAATTAGAAACATAATTTTCTCCTCAAATATTTGCTTTACATGGAAAAAGCCTTACCCGTCGTGATCTCCCTCGCCTCTTGAATCCCCTGCAGGGCGCTTTGGGTTTCCCCCCAGGCTTCTCTCGCGGCCTGATGCGCCTTGGTGAGTTCGGATTCTTTCTCTGTTAAACTCTACTCCAACGTCTCGCATTTCTTCACGGCCTCTTGCAGCTCCTACTCACCTTTAATAACCCTGGCCGCGTGCTTCTCACGAAGAGCCTGCTCTGTGGTTTCCTTTTTCTCGGCCTCGGCCACACCTTCTTAAGAGCCTCGACTCCGGTCATCATCGCTAGCGCAAATCATGAAACATATTTTATCATACTAAAATTCATTCGCAATAAACGCGAACAAGACTTGCGCATACCTTGTTTATCTCCCAACTGCATTTTCAACTGGCCAAGTTCTTCTTTGGCCTGCTCCAGACTTTGATTTATTCCGGAGACCTCTGCAGTATGAGAGGCAGCAGCCGCTACAGATGCCTGCTTATAACAGAAGAGAGATATGTGTCATCAAATGAGTCTTCCTGCGAACATAAATTTGATCCTCTGTCCGAATCTTTCTTTCACTGAATAGTGTATCAGGGGCTACTATCCATACCATGACACTCTTAGAAACCTCATAAAACATACCTCAAAACCTTTTATAAGGCTGATACAGGCTCCATTCAGTCAGCTCTCAGCAGATTGAATCTTCTCTATCACCGCACCCATAAGGGCACGGTGTTCATCGATGATGGAGGCGCTCTTCAGCGCCATCAACAAAGTATCCGACACCTCTGGTTGGACAGAGGTTGCCGGTGGAACGGGCATGTCCCCTCTAGCTGAGAGAGGCTGCCTGCCTAATTCTGGAGCCGTGTTGGTCTCCGGAACTGTATCCGGCTGGGAGCCGAATTCCAGATGGCCCCCGCCGTCAGCTCCCATGGGAATTTTCTCCCCCATGTGCCCGGCCCCTGAAGTTTGACCTCCAGGCACCGCCTTCACGGTCTTTTCCTCTCCTCCTTGGCCGGGGTCCCTCTGGGACGAAGCCTCGATGGTATTCACCTGTTCGAAGGAAGGGGCCTTCGGGGACGTCCCGCTCTCCATAGCATCCGAGCTCAGCAAATCCTCTGATGAGGATTGTTTGGTAAGGGACCTCGCCGGACTACAAAAAGTATGGCTCAGGTTAAAATACTATGCCATGATGAGTCTGGACGCATAAACGTACTCGGATTTTATATACTCACGAGTTCACCACGGACTGGGCCCTGGGATCCCACGCCGGGCCGCTGTCGGCGGCGGCAGTGGACTCCTCCAGAAGAGGAGCTTTTCCCCTTTTAGGCGACTCGGCCTCCAAGTGTGCGGAGGCCGTCCTCTTCTTTCTTCCCCATGCGGGGGATTCATCTTCCTCCTCCTCCTCGTCCTCTTCGAAACGGGCATTAGAGCCTTCAGATATTGTGTCTGAAGTGTCGTGGCGACGCGGCCGCCCCGGGTCTTTTTGGCCTCCTTCTCGGCCGTCTTCTTCAGCACCTTGTAAGGCGCCGGGACCAGCATCTTCGTCAGAAGTGGGACGGCCGGTTCTTCGGGCAGCGGGGCCGGACAATGGATCCGCTCCGCCTTCTTCGTCCAGCCCTAGGAGAGTTGTATAAAACACATTAAGCGCTTCCTTTGGGTTATGCGGATAAAAAGTATGATGACTTACCGAACTTGCAGGGCGGGACAGTTGGTACCCGCGGTCCTCGGCGGAGTCCGGCCATGATTTGCTGGACTTGAAAAGCACCTTCCAGATGTCCTTGTGCGAGGAGCCGAAAATCTCTCGCAAGGTTGGTGCTTGGCCGGATCGAATTCCCATAGATTGCAAGTCCAGTATTGACAAGGCAAGATCCGGCGAACTAACATCACATGGACTACATTGACAAGTTCAATGTTCTTGTCTCCCATATCTTTAACGCGCGTCTGGAGCACCGACAGTTCGTCGGACGAAGACCTGTTCAGGCCCTTCTTGACCCAGGATGTAAGCCGCGGGGAACGGATCGAAACTTCGAGTAGCAGCCCATTCCGTGCCGCACGGCTCAGTGATATAAAACCACTGTTGTTGCCACTCCTTGACAGAATCGTTAAAGGTGCCTGTTGGCCATATGATATTGGGCATCTTGCTCACCATAGCGCCCCCGCACTCGGTGTGCTCGCTGCCCACTACCTTGGGCTTCACATTAAAAATCTTCAGCCATAAGCCGAAGTGTGGCGAGATGCGGAGAAAAGCCTCGCACACGACAATGAATGTCGAGATGTTGAGGAAGGAATTAGGGGACAGATTGTGAAGATCGATCCATAGTAATACATGATGCATAAGCGAGCGGGTGGAGGAAACCCTAGCTGCGGACAAAGTGAGGGAGGAATACAACCCTCTCGTGGGGCTCCGGAGTAGGGACGATCTGTCCCGCCATCGGGAGACGGTGGCTTATTTTCTTGGCCAGATACCCGGCCTCCCGAAGCTTTTTTATATCCTTCTCCCGGACAGTAGAGGCCATCCATTTGCCTCCTGCTCTGGATCCGGACATTTTCGGAAGGCCTTTGTGGGCAGAGAAGATGAACGCTTGGGCGCTGGAGCTCGGGCGGAGGGGAATGGATCGGGAAGAAGAAAGTGTGGGTGCGAATGGGAGTTCTTATCCCCTTATAAAGGCAGCAGATATTCTGCGCCTCCCCACTTGCCTGGTAAAACCGCTTATTCCCCAAGCGCCATAATTGATGGCGCGGTTGGGTTACCCACACCCGTATTGATGAGAATCCTGTGAAAAGAGGATCTCGGCTTCGACAAGACGCGCCAACAAAAACGCCTCACAACACGTGCAGTGGTAGGCTCGAAAAAATGGTTCGTGATGACCAGATCACGTTAGAACGTCACGTTTAGAAAAGCTGTCAGCTGATTAGATTTGTGGAAATATTATTCTCTCTACGGTGGTATGTGGAATTTGTTTTGCAGAGCCGGACACTATCCTTGTGTTCAAAATCTTCTATGGAATATTCGGAGGAGGAACCCGCCTTGCAATGCCGAAGACATTCTGCGCGCCGGACTCATCGTCATTGAAGCCTGGTTCGGGAGACTCTTGAGGGGTCTGGATTAGGGGTCCTCGGAAAGCGGACTATATCCTTTGGCGTCTTGTTGGACTATGAAGATACAAGATTGAAGACTTCATCCCGTATCCGGATGGGACTCTCCTTGGCGTGGAAGGCAAGCTTGGCAATCTGGATATATAGATCTCCTCCTTATGGCGACTACTGTGTATCCCTAGCCCCTCACGGTGTCTATATAAACCGGAGGGTTTAGTCCGTAGGACAACAACAATCATACCATAGGCTAGCTTCTAGGGTTTAGCCTCTACGATCTCGTGGTAGATCAACTCTTGTAATACTCATATCATCAAGATCAATCTAGCAGGAAGTAGGGTATTACCTCCATCGAGAGGGCCTGAACCTGGGTAAACATCGTGTCCCCCGCCTCCTGTTACCATCCGCCTTAGATGCACAGTTCGGGACCCCCTACCCGAGATCCGCCGGTTTTGACACCAACAACGTACTTCACAGAAACTCGCTTGTTGTCATTTGCTATGCTGACGGCCGTGGAGTAGTTGACCAGCCAGTCCTTCGGCTTCATGGAGCCGGTGTATTTGGGCGTATCTCTTGGGAGCGTGAACCCTTTGGGAAAGGGCTCATCTCGGATGCGGGGGCCAAAGCAAGGCAGACCCAATGCGTCTTCTTCTTCTAGTGCCAGGGACCGTTTGAGGCGGTCGATTCGGTGGCAGGCATCATTCTCTCCGACTCCATATCGGCGGCCAAGGCGATCGCCGAGTGTCGAGTGATCATCAGGCGGAGGAGAGGCGCGCTTCTCCCTGCGGGAAGGAGGGGGAGGCGGACAGTCGTCTCGTCGTTGCACTGCTCGTGGGCGGCCGTCTTGGTCGCGCTTGATGGTGACGCGATTTCGGCTGCGGCTGGCAGCCGGCTCCTTGTCTCTTCTATCGCGGATGCCACCAGTCGGCGTCCGAGATGTCACGCCTTGCTCTCGGCGCAGAGGCGAGTCGTCGTTTCGCCGGTTGAGCGCCTCAGTGCGGCAGTCGGCTTCGTGCTGCTGTACAGCTGCGTCAAGGAGCTGCTGGACGCACTCCGTCAAGTGGCGACGCTCGTCGCCCTCGAGCTTGTCTAGCTTGTCTGCGGCTTCCTAGGCCGCCCGTATGTTTTCCGCGGGCATGGCCTAGACGGGGAGGTCTGCCCCAAACATGCTGGCAATGGCCGCGCCGCACTGCTGGATCGTGCCAATGCGGCTAGGCCCACGAGGAGCCGGCGCGCCGCCAACGGCGCGGTCTATCTCGCGCTGGTAGGCCTACGATAGGCATCTCATGCTGGCCAGCCTGTTGGCGCTTTCGACGAGCTTGACGCGGTGCGCCTCCAGCGTCTCGGCGTCGGCGTCTTCGGGTATGGGCGCGGCCAGGTTTTGCAGCGCTGCCTGCAGCGGATCCTGGCCACCTCCGCCAGAGTGCTCGCCGTGGCTGATGACGAGCACCTCCGTGATGGTGTTGTCGCCGCTGTCCCCGCGAGGAAGCGGTTCGTCGTAGACCACCACGTTGGTGGGGAATGTGTCAAGCGACACCGTGTTGGAGTCGACAAGCATCGGGTTGGTGGAGCCAACCGAATCCAAGTCCGCAGCAGGCTCGCTGGCGACATGGAGCTGATCAAGGAGGCTGACGAGGCGGCTCTCGGGGCCTTCTGTGCCTGCGTCTGATACGGGCTCGTCGGAGAGGCGAATCTCGCAAACAAGATCGGCAAGGCAGCTCGCCATGCAGACGACCTCCACGTTGTGTAGTGCGTCGGCGCAGACGCCGTCTGGCGTGCCAGGCTAGCTGCTCTCGCCAGGAAGGAACAAGGTTCCCGTCCAGAACAGGTTTCTGGACCACGGTGCACCTCGCCCCATGGTGGGCGCCAAATATCGGGGGTTGGGTGCGAAATATGCCAGATGATGGCTTGTCATGGTGGGAGTGAGTAGAACGTCGCCGGTGCCCGGAAGCGAGATGAGGCGTAGACACGAACGCCGGTATACTTTACCCAGGTTCGGGGCTCTCCTAGGAGATAACACCCATAGTCCTGCTCCGCGGGGTCTCCTCATGATCACTAAGGCACTAGTGGATACAATGGTGCTCCTCGAGTTGTATGCTAGAGGTAGAAGAAGGCAGGCTTGCTCTCTCCATCCTCTAGATATGAGTCTCGGTCTAACAGGTTGGGAACCCTTTGCATGGGTGCCCTGGGGGGTTTATATAGGCCTACCCCCAGGGGTATAATAGTAATCTGGCCGGGTGTAGGACCCGGCTGTCAGTGTCCCTGGCTGCCGGCTTCTCTGCGGGCTGCTGGGCCCCGCCGACTGGTCTGGTACGGAGCCGACAGGTCGCTCCCGCCGCTCGCGGGTCTTGCCGGCTGCTGGTTACTGTAGTCGTGATGCTAATGACACGTACTTGGTCGGGGGAGCGTGGCTACAGTCCCGCCGCCTGGCGGGGGATTACTGTAGCCACTATGTGTCTCATCTGGTTAATGGCGCACGGACCCCGAGGGAGGAGTGGGCCTTCTGCAAGAGGCCGGCCTCCCACGGGTCCGACTGGTCAGGCTTCCGCCGCCTTCCGGGCTCTCGCTACCTGGTAGGGCCCGCCGCCTGCAGGCCGTACCAACAGGTCGTCGTGGGAACAGAGCTCCGCCTGACAGGAGTGAAGTCGAGGGTAGAGTGGCAATACTGCCGCGTTGTGCGGAGATCTCCGCCTGTACGGTGCACTGTGGCTGTGCCTTTCCCTGGATAGGGGGGAGATGGGCTATGCTGTAGCCACATGCCGTCTTGTCTTCTTAATGGTGGCGGAAACTTTGAGGGCGCCGTGGGCCGCCTGCTAGGAGCCGGCCTCTCTGGAGGCCGCCTGCTAGGAGTCGGCCCATCTTGGTGCTGCCTTCCGGAGCTTGGCCGTCTTCTGGCAGCCGGCCGCTTGGGCCAACCGGACACCAGAAGGCGGCGCTTCGTCTTGATGCCTTGAGGGGCCCTGCCGGCCCCGATGTCTTGAAAGGTTCGGGGACTCGGGTTAAGCTACCCGTGGCCCATTACTCCGACAAAACGAGAGTACACGGGACTGGCCGGGGCGAAGGCCTCCTGGCCGTGCCTGCTTGGCGCGGACTTCAAGAGTTTGGATCTAGAGTCCGGGGGCGAGTCCGGCCTTTCAATGATAGGGGGAACCTGGACTGATTCCGAGTCTTCCGTGGACACGATCGCCTTTGGATCCTCAATAATGCGATTTGCAGTGGAGAGTCCGGTGGGCTCCAAACTCCCCTCTTCGGACCTGATGGTTTGCTCCGGATCTAAGGCCAGAGTGGTGGTCGGGGCCACGAACCCTTTGAAGATCAAGTCTCCTCGGATATCGTTTGACATAGTTTAAGTTCCCTAAACTGATCTGATGACCAGGGGCATAGCTGTCGATCTGTTCGAGGTGGACAATTGAGTTAGCACGCAGAACGAAGCCGCAAACACAAAAATCTGGCCGGGGTGGAAAACTTCCCCGGAAACGGCATCATCGTTCATGATCGAGCGAGCCATCAAACCTTCTATCGATGACACAGTGGAACTCTCAATGAAAGCATCAATGTCGGTGTCAAAACCGGCCGATCTCGAGTCTCCATGACATGCCCATGATCGGGAGGCGTTACACTTGGTGTAATAATCAGGAGCAGGCGGTGTTGGCGTGGCTAGACCGGGTGTTATTCAATAACGGCTGGGAGGACTTATATCCCATCAGTGATCTTTTGTCACCTAGTTCCAACATATAAGACCACTGTCCCCTGCTTCTCACTTGCTCTTCCGCAAGGCCGTGCGCCTACCGCTTCCGCTTGGAGAATTTCTGGTGCAAGCTGTCAGGCTTCATTGACAAGGAGGCATGGGCGCAAGATGTTGAGGGCAGCGACCCAAGGAAGATCTTGAATATCAAATTACGCCGCACTCCTAAAGCTCTGAGAAGTTGGGGTTGGAGAAGATGGAGTAAGATTAATCCCCAGTTTCAGATGGCTAATGAAGTGATTTGCTGTCTGGACTATACGCAGGAGAGGAGGCAACTATCTATGGAGGGAAGGAAACTGCACGCCTTCCTAAAGTGCAAGTGTCGGTGTAAAAACCTGCCGATCTCGGGTAGGGGGTCCCGAACTGTGCGTCTGAGGATCGAAGGTAATAGGAGACAAGGGACACGATGTTTACCCAGGTTCGGGCCCTCTTAATGGAGGTAATACCCCACTTCCTGCTTGATTGACTTTATAAGTATAGGGGTTACAAGAGTGGATCTACCTCGAGATCATAATGGCTAAACCCTAGATGTCTAGCCTGTATGATTTGTCTTAGCCTCTATGGACTATACCCTCCGGTTTATATAGACACCGGAGGGGCCTAGGGTTGTACAGAGTTGATTTACAGAGAAAGAAAACTACACATCCGGACGCCAAACTTGCAATCCACACAAAGGAGAGTCCCATCTGGACACGGGGAAAGGAATTCTATCTTGTATCTTCACAGCCCACCAGTCTGACCCATGTCACATAGCCCGGATGCCCGGGGACCCCCTAATCCAGGACTCCCTTAGCAAGTGTCTGGCCTTTGCTTAGCTCGAACGTGTTTGCTTGCGGCGACGAGCTAAGGTGCGGGATCTTAAGGAAGGAGATGTCGAATCAAAATATTTTCACATGAAAGCTAATGGGAGTCGCCGTAAGCATCTAATATCGTATCTCAAGCAAGGCGACATATTGCCACGTGATAACCCACAAGTATAGAGGATCGTTTGTAGCCTTATTCGATAAGTAAGAGTGTCCAACCCAATGAGGAGCTAAAGGTAGAACAAATATTCCCTCAAGTTCTATCGACCACCGATACAACTCTCCGCACACTTGACGTTTGCTTTACCTTAAACAATTATGAAACTATTTTGCAAGAATAACACTATGAGTACTTTTCGAGAATAAAGCAACGAATAAATTGCAAGGTAATAAAAGTGGATAGCTTTTGTCAACAAGAAAGTAATTTGTCCCTAGGTAATCGATAACAAGTACCGGTAATCATTCTTGTAATTCTATATGAGGGAGAGGCATGAGCTAACATACTTTCTCTACTTGGATCATATGCACTTATGATTGGACCCCTAACAAGCATCCACAACTATTAAAGATCATTAAGTTCGTGAAACCCAACCATAGCATTAAGTATCAAGTCCTCTTTATCCCATACGCAACAACCCAACTCCTCGGGTTTAAGCTTATGTCACTCTCGCAACCCACCATAAGCAAATCATGAACGTATTGCAACACCCTACATCGGGGACCCCTCACGTTTGCGCGAGACGGAGGGCACCATAGGACAGCACCATAAATAAAATATACAATCATACCAACCAAGATCACGATTAACCCATAGGACAAAACAGATCTACTCAAACATCATAGGAGAACCAAATATCATTGGGAAAGAATATATGGAGTTGAGCACCATGTTTAAGTAGATATTACAGCGGGGAGAAGGGGTGTTACACCGCTTCATAGAGGGGGAGAAAGTTGGTGTTGACGGTAGCAAGATTGTTGATGTAGATCGCTGTCACGTTCCTTGACCCGACAGCACTCCGGCGCCACCGGGAGAGAGGGGGAGAGAACCCCCTCCTTCTTCTTCTTCCTTGTCCTCCCCCCCTAGATGGGAGGAGGGTTCCCCCTCTGGTCCATGGCCTCCATGGCGGCGGAGGGGCGGGAGCCCCTCCGTGATTGTATCTCCCTCTCCGTTCTCTTCTGTTTCGCGTTCCCCAGATCTAGCCGAAAACCGTTTCTTATATTCCGAGAGATCCGTAACTCCGATTGCACTGAGATTTTAACACAATTTTTTTCCAGATATAAGCTTCCTTGCGCCCGAAGTAGAGCTCCAACCAACGTACGAGGTGAGCACAATCCACCACCATGTGCCTGGCTCCTGGGGCGCGCCCTGGTGTCTTGTGGGCTGTGTGGGCCTCTATTTGTGTTGATCCCAAGTCCCGAAAATCACATATATTCCAAAATAATTCTCTGTAAAATTTTATTGCATTTGGAATTCGTTTGATATGGATTTTCTGCGATACAAAAAACATGCAAAAAATAGGGACTGGCATTGGGCACTGGATCAATAGGTTAGTCCAAATAAATCATATAAAATGTTGCAAAAAGTATGTAAAAGTTGTATACTGTTGGCATGAAACAATCAAAAATTAGATACGACGGAGACGTATTAGCATCCCCAAGCTTAATTCCTTCTCATCCTCGAGTAGGTAAATGATAAAAAGGATAATTTTTTATGTGGAATGCTACCTAGCATAAACTTGATCATATATCTAATCATGGCATTAATATTAATACATAAGTGATTCAAAGCAATAGTCTATAATTTGACATAAAGACATCAATACTCATGCATCCCAACAAACAATCTTGTCTTTCAAAATATCAACGCTAAAGAAAGCTATCCCTACAAAATCATATAGTCTTGTCATGCTCTATCTTCTTAACACAGAGTATTTATCATGCACAACCCCGATGACAAGCCGAGCAATTGGTTCATACTTTTTAAAGCACTTAAGCTTTTTTAACCCTCACGCAATACATGAGCGCAAGCCATGGATATAGCATTACAGGTGGAATAGAGTATGATGATAGGGGTAAATATAGAGAAGACAAAAAATAAGAAAGTCTCACATCGACACGGCTAACCAACGGGCTATGGAGATGCCCATCAATCGATATCAAAGCGAGGAGTAGGGATTGCTATGCAACGAATGCACTAGGAGCTATAAGTGTATGAAAGCTCAATATGAAAACTAAATGGGTGTGCATCTAATCCTATAATGAAAAATTCCCACTAGTTTATGAAAGTGAGACTCTCCATATGAAAAACATGGTGCTACTTTGAAGCACATGTGTGGTAAAGGATACTAACAATGCCCCTTCTCTCTTTGTTTATTTTTTCTTTTTCTTTTTTCTTCCTTTTTTTTGTTTCTCTTTTTTTCCTTTTTCTCTCATTGTTCGGAGTCTCATCCCGACTTGTGGGGGAATCATAGTCTCCATCATCCTTTCCTTACTGGGGTACTGCTCTAAAAATGAATAATGATGATCATCACACTTCTATTTACTTATATCTCAAAAGAAAAATTACAACTCGATACCTATGACAAAGTATGACTCTATATGAATGCCTCTGGCATATACCAGGATGTGAAATGATCTAGCGTAACATGTATGAAAAATGATGAATGGTGGCTGAGCCACAACTACTATGTCAGCTATATGATCATGCAAAGCAATATGACATTGAATGCTCAAGTCATCAAACGAAAGCGGTGGAAGTTGCATGGCAATATATCTCAGAATGGCCATGGAAAAGCCATAATAGGTAGGTATGGTGGCTGTTTTGAGGAAGATATAATAAGGCTTATGTGTGATAGAGCGTATCATATCACGGGGTTTGGATGCACCTGCGAAGTTTACACCACGTCTTGATGCGAGAAAGGGCAATGCACTGTACCGTAGAGGCTAGCAAATTGCGGAAAGGTAAGAGTGCGTATAATCCATGGACTCACATTAGTCACAAAGAACTCATATACTTATTGCAAAATTTTATTAGCCCTCGAAGCAAAGTACTACTACGCATGCCCCTAGGGGGATAGATTGGTAGGAAAAGACCATCGCTCGTCCCCGACCGTCACTCATAAGTAAGATAATCAATAATAAATCATGCTCCAACATCATAGCATAATGAGAGACTATACGTGCATGCTTCGGGAATCACAAACCTTAACACCAATATTCTTACTAAACACAGCCATTTACTAATACCTCCCACATATTCCATCTCTATACCGCAAAACTATTGCAAGGAATCAAATATATCATATTCCGTGATCCATAAGTTTTATGTAGGATTTTATGACTGACCATGCAATTGACCAATTCCTTTTGACTGTCTAAATAGATCTAAGTGAAGCATGAGAGTTTAATTATTTCTACAAAAGACCATGCTCTAATTAATATAAGTGAAGCAAAATATCATTCTACAAACAACGGTTTTCTATGTGAAGAGAAACAGACAATCCAAACTTCAAATGATATAAGTGAAGCACATGAAGCATTCTTTAAAACCATACTCAAAAGACATAAGTGAAGTGCAATGAGCATTCTATAAATAAAAAATGGACTATCTCATACCAGCATGGTGCATAAAATAAAAATGAAAAATAAACACAAAAGACGCTCCAAGATTCACACATATCACATGAAAGAAACGAGAACGAAAACATACCGATACTTGTTGAAGAAAGATGGGATGCCTTCCGGGGCATCCCCAAGCTTAGACGCTTGAGTCTCCTTGAATATTTACTTGGGGTGCCTTGGGCATCCCCAGGCTTGAGCTCTTGCCTCTCCTCCTTCTCCTCATATCGAGACCTCCTCGATCTTTGATCACTTCATCCACACAAAACTCAATAGAAAGTTCGGTAAGATCCGTTAGTATAATAAAGAAAATCACTAATCTAAGTACTATTACAAACCAATTCATATTTTATTTTTTCATTTTAGCTACAGTAATACAACTCTTTTCATGGCTTATTCCACTGATAAAATCGATAGTTTCATCAAAACAAGCAAAACAATGCATCAAAAACAGAATATGTCTTAAACAGGACAGTCTGTAGTAATCTGAACATTCACCATACTTCTGGTACTCCAGAAATTCTGAAAAAATTAGGAAAACATAAAAAATGTGTATAGCAAGACTGTGCAACAAGTTTCAGAAACTTTCAACGTTCCAGTAAAAAAGGTAAAATCGCGCGCTACAGCCAAGTTTCTGTTTTTGCACCGCACATACCAACAAGCAATCTACTCACCCTAAAGGCAAATCTTGGCACATTATTTTTATAATAAAATGGAATTGTACAAGGGGATAATTATTTTTGTTGAAAATTTATGCAATTCAAGATTCACAAAGTTTTCATGGGTATGAATAAAGTTCAAGGCATGCTCCCGCTTCAACGGTGCTGGTCTATCTCACTTTCACTTTTCTTTTTGTGAAGTTTTAAGTTCCCCTCTATATTTTTTTTGTTTTTAAACTTTATAAAAGCACTCAACAGAAATAAATGACTCTAAAACTTCCGGGTTGTCTCCCTAGCAGCGCTTTCTTTAAATCCATTAAGCTAGGCATAAAGTGCTCAAGTAATGAATCCACCCGGATCCCAAGCTATATCAAAGCCAATTTTCATTAACACTGATTTGGCATTTAGTAGTGAGCACAAAGCAACATATATCATGCAATGACGAAGTCTAACTCTCTTCCTATGCATCGGAATGTCATAAAATAAAAATGCATGCACATCAAGTAAAGGCCAATACATAGCACAAGTGGTTTCTTGCAATTTTATCGTGTTGGAAACATAGAGAGGTGGAGATATAGTTCCTCTCTCATAATAATTGCAAGTAGGAGCAGCAAGCACATGCATATTATACTCATCAAAATTGTCATGTGTAGTGGTGGAATGCAACCCATTAACATAATCCTTAATAAGTGCAAACTTCTCCAATATAGTGTAGTTTGGAAAATTCAAAAAGATAATAGGACTATCATGTGTGGGTGCAATAGCAACAATGTCATTCTTAACATAAGGAACTATAGCAAGTTTACATCCATAATCATATTTTGAATTGGCATCATGGCCACAAGCCTGGGAAGCATCATCAAAAAGGGATATTTCAAACGAATCAACGGGATCATAGCAATTATCATGGCATTCATCCTTCGGTAAGAACGAAGGGACATTAAATAATGTATGAGTTGGAGGGTTACTATCATTAGAAGGTGGGCCCGGGTGATCAATCCACTCCTCCTCCTTTTGTTCCTCGCTCTCCTTCTCATCTTTTTCACCCAATGGGCTCAAAATATCATCAATTTCTTCTTCCATAGACTCCTGCAAAATATTAGTCTCTTCTGGGACAGCGGAGAGATTCTCAATAAATATATCAATATCGTAATTTTATTTGTAATTATCATAGCAATATTTAAGGACAGTAAAATTTTCAGGTCTATAAACATCATCATCAAAAGCTTCATACTCTAAAAACAAAGATTCAGTTTCATAAGCAACTTTAAAAGCAACAAATTCTTCTATTCGTCCCACATCATAATAATTATATCTACCATTGGCATAAGAAGCCAAGGTTTCATTATCATTAAATTTGCATGAAAAGGGAAGGTGTGGAGCGTTCATCCTAGAGCAACAAGTATAACCATATCTCAAGCATAGCTCCCAAGCATACCAATGCAACATATGAATTTGATCCCATAACAATTTCCCTTTATGAGTCAAGCGATAATCCCTAACGTATTCACGTTGATCCAACGTTACTCCCATTATATAGTTGAATGGGGTTTTCTCAGGATTATCAAAGTAGTGCATAATAACTTTTACATAACGAGCATCGAGGGTTTTAGAAGGTTCCCCATCTCCATGAGTAGCAAGTACCACTAATTTTTTTGGTGTTTCGTGTTTCATATCCATAACTAAAGATAGAGAACAACTTAGAACAGGAAATAAAAACTACTTAGTGATAAAGCAAACAAGCACACACGAGAATATTCACCCCACGCTATTGCTCCCCAGCAATGGCGCCAGAAAAAGGTTTTGATAACCTAAAAGTATAGGGGATCATTTGTATCCTTCTTCGATAAATAAGAGTGTCGAACCCAACGAGGAGCTAAAGGTAGAACAAATATTCCCTCAAGTTCTATCGACCACCGATGCAACTCTACACACTTGACATTTGCTTTACCTAAAACAAGTATGATACTATTTTGCAAGAATAACACTACAAGTAATTTGCGAGAATAAAGCTATGAATAAATTGCAAGGTAATAAAAGTGGATAGCTTTTGTCAACAAGAAAGTCATTTGTCCCTAGGCAATCGATAACAAGTACCGGCAATCATTCTTGCAATTCTTTATGAGGGAGACACATCAGCTAACATACTTTCTCTACTTGGATCATATGCACTTATGATTGGACCCCTAGAAAGCATCCGCAACTACAAAAGATCATTAAGCTCGTGAAACCCAACCATAGCATTAAGTATCAAGTCCTCTATATCCCATACACAACAACCCACCTACTCGGGTTTAAGCTTCTGTCACTCTCGCAACCCACCATAAGCAAATCATGAACGTATTGCAACACCCTACAGCAGGACCACTCACGTTTGCGCGAGACGGAGGGCACCGTAGGACAGCACCATAAATAAAATATAAAATTATACCAACCAAGATCACGATTAACCCATAGGACAAAACAGATCTACTAAAACATCATAGGATAACCAAATATCATTGGGAAATAATATAAGGAGTTGAGCACCATGTTTAAGTAGAGACTACCGCAGGGAGAAGGGGTGTTACACCGCTGCATAGAGGGGGAGAAAGTTGGTGTTGACGGCAGCAAGATTGTTGATGTAGATCGCCGTCACGATCCTTGCCCCGTCGACACTTCGGCCACCGGGAGAGAGGGGAAGAGAACCCCCCCCTCCTTCTTCTTCTTCTTCCTTGGCCTCCCCCCTAGATGGGAGGAGGGTTCCCCCTTTGGTCCATGGCCTCCATGGCGGCGGAGGGGCGGGAGCGCCTCTGAGATTGGATCTCCCTCTCTGTTCTCTTCTGTTTCGCGCTCCCAGATCTAGCCGAAACCATTTATTATATTCCGGGAGATCCATAACTCCGATTGCGTTGACATTTTAACACGATTTTTTTTATATAAGCTTCCTTGCGCCCAAAGTAGAGCTCCAACCGACATACGAGGTGAGCACAACCCACCACCACGCGCTTGGCTCCTGGGGCACACCCTGGTGTCTTGTGGGCTGTGTGGGCCTCCTTTTACGTTGATTCCAAGTCCCAAAAATTACATATATTCAAAAATAATTCTTCATAAAATTTTATAGCATTAGGACTTCGTTTGATATGGATTTTCTGCGATACAAAAAACATGCAAAAAACAGGATTTGGCACTGGGCTCTGGATCAATAGGTTAGTCCAAATAAATCATATAATATGTTGCCAAAAGTATGTAAAAGTTGTATAATATTGTCATGAAACAATCAAAAATTATAGATACGTCGGAGACGTATCACCACGACTATGGAGGAGAAGCTGAACTTGGTGAGCGAGTACTTCAGTTACCTAATGGGCGCTCCGGAGCTGGGCAGGGACATGAGCACGTTGCGCTTGGAGGAACTGAACTTGCTTAAGCTGATGCAGGAGTTGGCTCAAGGCCTCAAATCGGAATTCACTTTGGAAGAGGTGAAGCGGGTGATCATGGACATGCCTTCTGACAGGGCCCCAGGACCAGACGGCTTCTCGGTTCTATTATACAAATTGTGTTGGGATATCACAGCCCTGGAACTGATGGTCGTGATGAAGGCTCTACGTGAGGGCCGTTTTTACTCGTTTGGAGGCCTCAACACATCAATTCTCACCCTCCTGCCCAAGAGAACAAATTCTCTGGAGATCGGCGACTTTAGACCTATTAACCTCATTCATGGTGCAGCCAAGATCTTCGCCAAGGTGCTTGCAGTCTGTCTGGCTCCACTCTTGCCCACTCTCATTTCACAGGCTCAAAGTGCTTTAATCTCCCGACGCAACATTCATGAAAACTTCAAGTTTTTAAGGAACCAAGCTTGTTTTCTACGTCGCAAACGGAGGCCCTCTATATTGATGAAAATCAACATCTCCAAAGCCTTTGATACCCTTTCTTGGGAGTTCCTGTTGGAGATCCTGACTGCTAGGAGATTCGGTAGGAAATGGTGTTCTTGGATATGCGGGCTGCTCTCCACTGCCTCTATGTCTGTGCTCATCAACGGCGAGTTGAGTCCCCCTTTTTCTCTTGGCCAAGGGTTCAGACAGGGTGACCCCGTCTCACCGGCGTTGTTCATTGTGGCTATGGACGCTATCCACGGCATGTTGGAGTGGGCGGTGCAACGCAACCTGCTATCAGACCTTGGGTATGGCAGGAAGGTTCCCAGGGCGTCCATGTTCGCTGATGACACGGTTTTGTTCTTCTCGTCGAAGCGAAATGACTTACACGTCATATCTGCCATTTTGCAGCAGTTTGGAGAAGTGTCGGCACTGCAGATTAACATGCTGAAAAGCACGGCCACTTGCATCCAATGCGATGAGGATGTGGTACACACGGTTGTGGGACACTTTCAGTGCAGAAGTCAACCTTTTCCCTTGCTGCTCCTCCGTCTATCTATAGGTTGAAGCGTCAATATTTGATGCCTCTCATTGGTAAGTTCTCCAACAAAATGAAGGGATGGAAGCCAAAGATGATGGCCACGGTGGGTCGCCTCACACTCACTCGCTCAGACCTCATGGCACTGCCAGCTCACCTTATTGCGGCGCTGCCGATGCCGGCCTGGGCGATCAAGACCATCAATCAACGATGTTGAAGCTTTATTTGGAAGGGAGAGGAAGAGACTAATGGGGGTCACTGGCTATTACCATGGTCACTGGTGTGTATGCCCTGGGAGCTTGGTGGTCTCGGGGTTTTGAACCTGAAATGGTTTGGATTTGCGTTGCGCTGCAAGTGGCCTCGGCTACGCTAGAAGGCGAATGAGAGGTTGTGCCACGCTCTGCATGACACCATGGAGAGGAAGGTAGAGTACACTTTTCAATGCGGCTTGCTGAGTCAGGCTGGGATCGGGTGAGATGGACAGATTTTGGACAAACAGGTGGATGGAGGTGATACGTCTCCAACGTATCTATAATTTATTAAGTATTCATGCCATGTTTACAACAATTTTATATGGTTTTGGTATGATTTGGATGGAACTAACCTGGACTGACGCCTTTTCAGCAGAACTACCATGGCGTTGTTTTTTGTGCAGAAATGAAAGTTCTCTAAACGCAACGAAAGTTTTTGACAATTTATTTTTGGAACAAAAGAGGCACTAGAAGCTTCGTGGGAGGGCCAGAAGAGCCACGAGGTGGGCACAACCCACCAGGGTGCGCTAGAGGGGCCTAGCTTGCCCCGATGGGTTGTGGTCACCTCGAGGCCCATCTTCGCGTGATTCCAACACTGAAAAATCCTATAAATAGAGAAACCATCAGAAATAACCCTAGATTTGAAGTTCCGCCGCCGCAAGCCACTGTAGCAATGAAAAACCAATCTAGACCCCGTTCCAGCACTCCGGAAAAGGGGAAAATCATCATCGGAGGTCATCTTCAGCATCCCTATGGCCACCATGATGAGGAGGGAGTAGTCCACCCTCGGGGCTGAGGATTTGTACCAGTAGCTATGTGTTTAATCTCTCTCTCTCTCCCTCTCTCATGTTCTTGGGATATCACGATCTTGATGTATCATGGGCTTTGTTAATATGATTGGATCTTATGGTGTTTTCCCAGCTCTATCTTGTTGTGAATTGAGTTTTCCCTTTGAGATTTCGTTCCTATCTGATTGAATACTTTTATGGATTTGAGAACACTTGATGTATGTCTTGCTATGAATACCCGTGGTGACAATGGGGCATCGTATTGATTCACTTGATATGTGTTTTGGCACTCAACTCACGGATTCTCGAGGTGACATTGGGGTAATCAATTCATAGGGGTTGATGCACGTTTTGTCTTTGTTTCTCCGGTAGAAATCTTGGGGCACTCTTTGAGGTTCTTTGTGTTGGATTGAGTATTATGAATCTGAAATTATTTGGCATTATTTTAGTACGAACTCTTGGATAGATCGATCGGAAAGAATAGCTTCGAGGTGGTTTCATACCCTACAAACAATTTATTCTTATGTTCTCCACTAGATAGGAACGTTGGAGTGATTCTTCATCTCACGTTGAGGGATGGTTATATGATCCAATTATATTAGCATTGTTGAGAGATTGCACTAGTGAAGGTACCGACCCTAGGCCTCATTTTCAAGCATTGCAATACCATTTGTGCTCACTTTTGTTACTTGCTACCTTGCTGTTTTTTATTGTTCCAATTACAAAAATCAATATCTACTATCGTTACTACGCTTGTATCACCATCTCTTAGTTGAACTAGTGCACCTATACAAATTACCATTGTATTTGGTGTGTTGGGGACACAAGATACTTTTTATTATTTGGTTGCAGGGTTGTTTGAGAGTGACCATCTTCATCCCACGCCTCCCAAGGATTGATAAACCTTAGGTCATCCACTTGAGGGAAATTTGCTACTGTCCTACAAAACTCTGCGCTTGGAGGCCCAACATGAGTCTACAAGAACAAGTTGTGTAGTAGAAATCAACCTCCTTTCTAGCATCATTGTCGGGGAGGTGAGTGCTTGAAGGTATATCTTTAGATCTTGCAATTGAATATTTTAGTTTCTTGTTTTATCACTAGTTCGGTTTATAAAAGAAAACTACAAAAAATGGAATTGAGGTGGCCTCATACTATTTGTCTTTATAATGTCTTCCTTGAAAATGATGGAAAGGAAAATTGTCCTCAATTGATAGAAGAAGAATTCAATAAAATGTTTGGCATAAATGATGAGCATGATTGCAATGATGTTAGTATGAATTCTATGAATATCCAAAATACTAATGATGATTGCACTAGTCGTGATAAAAATGTTTCTTATAGGCATGTCAATTTTTGTGGAGTGCATAAAGTTTGTGAAGACCTGCCTTATAGCAATGATTTATTTTGTAAGAACCATAAACATGATAAAACCAATTTTTTTCTCAAAGTGATAGATGAATTTGCTACAAAATATGTTCTATTTGTCCTATTACTTATGAACTTTGCAATAAGGTTGGTCATCTTAATTTCCAATGCAAACTTTTTCATGATCAAATCATGGCCAAATACTGTAATGATTTGATCACCCTTTAAATTTATAATGAGCTTTGTCTATTTTTGGGGAGTGAAGAATTGACACATAAAAATAGATGGTTTGAAGTATTCATTCTCACGGACGACATTGATACTAATCTAAAAAATATCTATATGTTTTGCATGGTAAATTACAATGAGAATGCTTATATTGCCAACTATAAAAGATGGGAAAAGCAATAGAATATAAAAGGAATACTAATGAAATGGTAAAGATTTCCACTTTCCCTCCTATTGTCTCTCATGATGAAATAGGTGACGAGGAGGAGCTCCCTATTCAACCAATCTCATCAGTAAGAAGCTCAAAAAAATTAATTAAACCCATACATGATGTGGTGAAGAAGAAGAAAAGAAGAAAGAATAGAGGTAGAAACGTATCTCTCCCAAATAGTGTTGCTCATATTGTTGTTGTGCCTCATGAAAATGAATCAAAAATAATTGTGGAAGATGATGCACTTGATGATGATATTGCTTCTTTGTCTTATGTCACAATGTCCGAAAGAACTATTGATGATGATTTTGTTATGCCTATTGCTTGTTGTGATGATTATGATTGGGAAGATTATGATACTTCTTATAATCTTGAAAATATTTTTGGCACCAACTTGGAAAATTATCAAAACAACTATTGTACTATTCGTGCTATTCATACTATTAGTGATGAGAGTGATTATGCTTGTGATATGCCAAGCCACAAGCTTGGTGATGCTATGTTTGATGATAATGACATGTTTGAGGATTTATTTGCTGCAATTGATGTTTATCCCAAGCTTGGGGATGCTATGCTTATTGAAGATGATCTTTTTAGTCCATCTACTTTGAATGATCAAATTTGCTATGATGACTGCATGCCTCCTATTTATGATGATTGTAATATTTATGAAAGTGGGTTTGGAAGAGTGTAAACTTTAGATAATAATTTTTCCACTATTTTGGAGGGTGTTGAATTTTATTATAATGATAAAAGTGGATTTGGAGAGGTCATGACTTTATTTGGTAATGATTCCACTATTTCAGAAGAGGTTTCAATTGACTATGATGATAACAAAGTTGCTACTTATGATGATTATTGTGATTATACTTATGTTATAAAAAGTAGTGATAATTATTGTGATAATTTTGAATATCCTTTTACTGAACATTACTCTTTTAATGCGGAAACAACTTATAGTATTTGAGTTTCATATGATACTCCCACTATTGTGAATGAGAATAAAATTGGTTATCTAGAGAGTAATAAATTTTCTATGCTTTTGGATCATGAAAAGAATGATTTATGTGATAGCTATATTGATGAATCCATTCATGATGCTACTAAAAATTATAATGAGAGAGGAACTTATGATTCATCATGCTCTTCTTATGTTTCAAATCTTTACTTTTATGTGAGCATTATTGAAATCATCATGCCTAGCTAAAAGGCATTAAAGAAAAGTGCTCGTTGAGAGATGATAGTCTCTGTCGTATCTGTAATTTTTGATTGTTTCATGCCAATGTTATACAACTTTCACATATTTTTGGCAACTTTTTATATGATTTATTGGACTAACCTATTGATCCAGTGCCCAGTGCCAGTTCCCGTTTTTTGCATGTTTTTGTATCGCAGAAAATCCATATCAAACGAAGTCCAAATGCAATAAAATTTTACGGAGAACTATTTTAAAATATATGTGATTTTTGGGAGTTGGAATCACCACAAACGGAGGCCCACACAGCCCACAAGACACCAGGGCGCGCCAGAGGAGCCAGGCGCTTGGAGGTGGGTTGTGCTCACCTCGTACGCTGGTTGGAGCTCTACTTCGGGTGCAAGGAAGCTTATATCCAAAAAAAATCGTGTTAAAATCTCAGGGCAATTGGTTTTACGGATCTCTCGGAATATAAGAAACGGTTTTCGGCCAGATCTAGGAGCGCGAAACAGAAGAGAACAGAGAGGGAGATCCAATCTCGGAGGGGCTCCCGCCCCTCCGCCGCCATGGAGGCCATGGACGAGAGGGGGAACTCCCCTCCCATCTAGGGGTAGGCCAAGGAAGACGAAGAAGAAGGAGCGGGCTCTCTCCCCCTCTCTCCCGGTGGCGCTGGAGTGCCGCCGGGGCAAGGATCGTGACGGCGATCTACATCAACAATCTTGCTACCGTCTGATACATCTCCAGCATATCTATAATTTATGAAGTATTCATGCTATTTTATTATCATTCTTGGATGTTTCACCATCATTTTATAGCAACTTTATATCATTTTTTGGGACTAACCAATTGACCCAGTGCCCAGTGCCAGTTGCTGTTTTTTGCTTGTTTTTTACATCGCAGGAAATCAATATCAAACGCAGTCCAAACACCGCGAAATTTCTTGTGGATTTTTTATGGACGAGAAGACTCCCGATGGGCCAGAGCAGCACTTGGGGGTGCCCCGAGGGGGGCACAACCCACCAGGGCGCGGCTGGGGGCCCAGGCGCGCCCAGGTGGGTTGTGCCCACCTCGGTGGCCTCCCGCACCCCCTCTTTGCCCTATAAAATCCCAAATATTCCAAAAACCATCGGGGTTAACCTAGATCATAAGTTCCACCGCCGCAAGGCTCTGTATCCACCTAAAACCAATCTAGACCACTTCCGGCACTCTGCAGGAGGGGAAATCATCACCGGTGGCCATCTTCATCATCCCGGTAGCCACCATGATGAGGAGGGAGTAGTCCACCATCGGGGCTAAGGGTTTGTACCAGTAGCTATTTGTTTAATCTCTCTCTCTCTCTCTCTCTTGTGTTCTTGAGATGTCACGATCTTGATGTATTGCGGGCTTTGTTAATATAGTCGGATCATATGGTGTTTTCCCCTCTCTATCTTGCGATGAATTGAGTTTTCCCTTTGGGATTTCGTTTTATCGGATTGAATACTCTTATGGATTTGGGAGCACTTGATATATGCTTTGCAAATGAATACTCGTGGTGACAATGGGGTATTATTTTGATTCACTTGATATATGTTTTGGCACCCAACTCGCGGATTCCCGAGGTGACATTGGGGTAATCTACGCATAGGGGTTGATGCATGTTCTTGTGTTTGTTTCTCCGGTAGAAATCTTGGTGTACTCTTTGAAGTTCTTTGTGTTGGATTGAGTATTATGAATATGAAATTATTTGGTGTTATTTTAGTACGAACTCTTTGATAGATCGATCAGAAAGAATAGCTTCGAGGTGGTTTCGTACCCTACATACGATTTCTTCTTATGTTTTCCGCTAGATAGGAACTTTACAATGATTCTTCATTGCACTCTGAGGGAGGGTCATATGATCCAATTATATTAGCATTGTTGAGAGATTGCACTAGTGAAAGTACGGACCCTAGGCCTCATTTTTAAGCATTGCAGTACCGTTTTTGTGCCCGTTTACTATTTGCTACCTTGCTATGTTTATTTATTCAGATTATAAAAATATATTTCTACCATCCATATTACACTTTTGTCACCATCTCTTCGTCGAACTAGTGCACCTATACAATTTGCCATTGTATTGGGTGTGTTGGGGACACAAGAGATTTCTTGTATTTGATTGCAGGGTTGTTTGAGAGAGACCATCTTCATCCTACGCATCGCATGGATTGATAAACCTTAGGTCATCCACTTGAGGGAAATTGGTATTTTCCTACAAAACTCTGCGCTTGGAGGCCCAACACGTGTCTACAAGAATAAAGTTGTGTAGTAGACATCAAGCTCTTTTCTGGTGCCGTTGCCGGGGAGGTTAGGAAAGCGGCACTCACACCCCGTCAATGAAGCTCTTTTCTGGTGTCGTTGCCAGGGAGGTGAGTGCTTGAAGGTATATCTTTAGATCTTGCAATCGAATCTTTTAGTTTCTTGTTTATCACTAGTTTGGTTTATAAAAGAAAACTACATAAAAATGGAATTGAGGTTGCATCATATTATTGATCATCTTTATTATATCTTTCTTGAAAATGATGGATCGGAAAATTGTGCTCAATTGTTAGATGAAGAAGTCAATAAAATGTTTGGCACAAAATATTTGAATGATGATCATGATTGCAATGTTGTTAGTATGAATTCTTTCAATATCCAAAATGATAATGATGATTGCGCAAGTTATGACAAAATCGTTTCTTACAAGCATGTCAATTTTTGCGGAGTGAATTGGGAGTGAAAATGCACACCAAAAAGGTTAGATAGATTTTGTAAGAGGCAAAAATATTTAGGAACGAAAAAGTTGCAAGAGAGGCTAGATGATTGTGCTGAAAGATTTAATTTTTTTCATCATCCTTGTGAACTTTGCAATGAACATGGTCATTTAAATCTCCAATGCAAATTGTTTCATGGTCAAATCGTGTCCAAAAATTGTGATAACTTGATTACCCTTGAGCATCATAAAGAGCTTAGTCTTCTTTTGGGATATGAAGAAACGAAACGTATAACTGAGGGTATTCCAAATTTAATCTCGAGAGATTTCTTGATTTTGATCTAGAAGAAATTTATATGTTTTGTGCGGTAAATTGCATTGAGAATCCTTACATTACCAATTATCTAAAGACAAGAAAACTAATAGAATATGATGAGAGTACTAATGAAAGGGAAAATATTTCCCAATACCCTCCTAGTGTTTATTATGATGAATCAGGTAACGAGGAGGAGCTTCCTATCCAATCAATCTCTTCGAGAAGAAGCTTGAAAATTTTGATTAAACCCATACGTTAGGTGGTGAAGAAGAAAAGTAAAAGAAGAAAGAATATAGGTAAAAAGGTATCTCTCCCAAATAATGTTGCTCCTAGTATTTTTATGCCTCATAAAAATGAATCAAAAATAATTGTGGAGGATGATGCACTTGATGATGATTTTTTTATGCCTATTGCTTGTGGTGATGATTATGATTGGGACGATAATGGTACTTCTTATAATCTTGGAAATCTTTTTGGCATGAACTTGGGAAATTATGATGATAACAATTGTTATACCGTTGGTGCTATGCATACTATTAATGATGAGAGTGATTATGCTTATGATATGCCAAGCCACAAGCTTGGGGATGCTATATTTGATGCGAATTACATGTTTGGGAATTTATTTGCTGCAATTAATATTTGTCCCAAGCTTGGGGATGCTATGCTTGATGAAGATGATCTTTTTAGTCCCCTTACTTTGAATGATCAAATTTGCTATGATGGTTGCTTGCCTCCTACTTATGATGATTATTGTGATGATACTTATGTTATAAAAAGTTCTGATAATTATTGTCATAATTTTGAATATCCTTTTACTGAACATTACTCTCTTAATTTGGGAACAATTTATAGTATTTGAGTTTCGTATGATACTCCCACCATTATGAATGAGAATAAAATTGCTTATATGGAGAGTAATAAATTTTCTATGCTTTTGGATCATGAAAAGAATGCTTTATGTGTTATATTGATGAATCTATTCATGATGCTACTGAAAATTATTATGAGAGAGGAACTTATGATTCATGATGCTCTCTTTATGTTTCAATTCTTATCTTTTATGCGAGCATCATTGAAATCATCATGCCTAGCTTGTTGGGAGACAACCCAACACTTTTACCTACTGTTTTTGTGTGTTCACATGATTAGATAATGTAGTAATCATGTTTTATTGCTTTTGTTTCAATAAAGTGCCAAGTAAGACCTTTGGGATGGCTTACAGTGATAGCTGATTTGATCTTGCTGAAAAACAGAAACTTTTGCGCTCAGGAAAATAATTCTCATTTTTGACAGAAGCAAGATAAAATGCTTATTCTTTTTTCAGAAAATTAATAGACAAACTTCCCAGGTTTTCCTATTTTTTCAGGATTTTTGGAGTAGCAGAAGTATTGTTGGAGTACAGATTACGACAGACTGTACTATTTTTGACAGATTCTGTTTTCAATGCATAGTTTGCTTGTTTTCTAGTTTCCATGGCTTATATTTCTCAATATAAATTGTGGAAATGATATGATACAGTAGGCATTGTGTGGTAAAAATTATGAATCTTGTCTTTGACAGTACCAAAGTGGAATGATTTGCTCTTTATTATACTAATCCATCTCACAATGTTCCGTTAAGTTTTGTGTGATTGAAGTTTTCAAGTTTTGTGTGAGATGTCGATATGAGGAGAATAAGGAGTGACAAGTACCTAAGCTCGGGTATGCCCAAGGCACCCCAAGTTAATATCCAAGGAAGATCCAAGCAAGCTTGGCGATGCCCCAGAAGGCATCCCCTCTTTGGTCTCCAACATTATCGGTAACCTCACTCGGAGCTATGTTTTCATTCGTCACATGATATGTGTTTTGCTTGGAGCATCATTTTATTTTGTTAGGATTTGCTTGCTGTTATTTACAATAATTTTTTGCATCTTTCTTTTCAATAAAAATATCAAGTATAGCCTTTTCCATGCTTATTTTGCAAGTCTACATGTTACTGTTTCAAAACAGAAAGTTTATCGATGTTGCAAAACTTCCCTAGAAAAGTCAAAATGTGATAAAATGTTGAATTTTTTTAAAAAATAAACTCTGATACATTTTCTACAGTGTGGGAAATTTTAATAACTTTTGGAGTTAGGGAAGTATCGATACTCTTGCATTCTTTACAGACTGTACTGTTTTGGCAGATTGCTATTATGTTTGCATTGTTTGCATATGTTTGCTTGTTTAATGATCCTATTTGAGGATAGGAGTATTAAATATACATAGGCATTTAGTATGCAATGTTGAATAATAATTTTAGTGATTTGCTATAGTAGAGAATGATAAGATTTTTGCATTGGTTTATACTAACTTATCTCACGAGTTCTTGTTGAGTTTTGTGTGGATGAAGCTTTTGAGATTTAGGAAAACCGTGATATTATAAGAATTAAGGAGACACAAAAGCTCAAGCTTGGGGATTGCCAAGGCATCCCAAGATAATATTCAAGGAGTCTCAAGCATCTAAGCTTGGGGATGCCCCGGTAGGCATCCCACCTTTCTTCATCAACAATTATCGGTTAGTATCAGTTGAGCCTAAGTTTTTTCTTCTCCACATGAGTTGTTCTATTGTTGGAATGTCATTTTATTTTGTTTTGCTTGCTGTTTTAATAAAATTCTTAGATATGAAAGTTTTTAATAAGAGAGAGTCCTCAAATAGCTACCCATTTACATAACTACTCACGTGCTCTTCACTTATATATTTTTGGAGTAGCTTGTCATTTACTCTTCTGCTTCACTTATATCCTATGAGTAAATTGTTGAATAAATTGAATGCCATGAAGTTGAAATCATATCATGCCTAGTGGTAGCTTCACATTGTGTATAGAAAGTGAAATCTTTTGAGGCTTGACAATCACAATATTGGTCATACAAGCAATTCACGAATAATTAGTATAAGGAAGAGAACTTTCACATTCAAATACACTATCTTGGAAATCTTTTGTGGTTGTGAGGCCCCATCAAAACATTATATGCCAAAATTGTTGACGTTGGACAAGGAAGACAACGTAATGGTTTATGTTTGTTCTTATTCACATAAAAGTTATATTGTCATAGATCCTTCAACATGTGGTGCTTGCCCCCCATCTTTGCTAGCCAAAAATTCCGCACCAAGTAGAGATACTACATGTGCATCCAAAAACCCTTAAACCCAAATCTTATTTTCAAGAGTCCACGAAACCTACCTAAGGATTGAATAAGATCCTTCAAGTAAGTTGTCATCGGTGCAATAAGGCAATAAAAAGTGCTTCTAGAAGTGTTATATCATTTAGTGTAAGAGAAAACTGAGCGTTGTACGAACTTGTGATGGCAAAAAATAAAAGCGACAGACTGCATAATAAAGGTTGCTATCATAAGGGGCAATATAACGTGACGTTCTTTTGCACTAAGGGGTTGAGCATACAAATAAATAAGTGCATGGCAACCTCTTCTTCCCTCTGCGAAGGGCCTATCTTTTACTTTTAAGTATTTACTTTTATGCAAAGAGTCAAAGTTTTTCTCTCTATTCATTTTTATTTTTCTCTTTTGGCAAGCATCATGTGGTGAGGAAAGATCTAGGCACATATATCCAGTTGGATATGGGTAGCATGAGTTATTATTGTTGACATCACCCTTGAGGTGAATGCGTTGGGAGGCGAAATTATAAGCCCCTATCTTTCTATGTGTCTGGTTGAAACGTTTGCTCATGTGTATGCGGTGAGTGTTAGAAATCATAGAAGACTATATGATGGTTGAGTATATGGAGCTCTTACTTAAACTCTGTTGAATAAGTTGAATTACAATTGCTTGGTGACTGAGAACATAGGTTGTTGAGTTTCAAGAGAATTCATTGTTTGAATCTTAACATGTGAATTGGGTGCCACTTTAACATGAGAAGTTTTATGAGAAAGAATTTCCGTTATGATGCTACGAAAAGTGATTGAAATTGTCATTGATCAAACTTGTGCACTTTGCTAGCATTCACATTTCATAAATTATTTCTTTTATCATTTATCTACTCGAGGACAAGTAGGAATTAAGCTTGGGGATGCTGATACGTCTCCAACGTATCTATAATTTATGAAGTATCCATGCTATTTTATTATCATTCTTGGATGTTTAACAATCATTTTGTAGCAACTTTATATCATTTTTTGGGACTAACATATTGACCCAGTGCCCAGTGCGAGTTGCTGTTTTTTGCTTCTTTTTTACATCGCAGGAAATCAATATCAAATAGACTCCAAACACCACGAAACTTTTTGTGGATTTTTTATGGACCAAAAGACTCCTGATGGGCCAGAGCAGCACCTGGGAGTGCCCCGAGGGGGGCACAACCCACCAGGCGCTGAGGCACAACCCACCGAGGCGCGCTGGGGCCCAGCGCACCAGTGGGTTGTGCCCACCTCGGTGGCCTCCCGCACCCCCTCTTTGCCCTATAAAATCCCAAATATTCCAAAAAAACCCTCGGGGTTAACCTAGATCATAAGTTCTGCCGCCACAAGGCTCTGTAGCCACCGAAAACCAATCTAGACGTCGTTCCGGCACTCCCCCGAAGGGGAAATCATCACTGATGGCCATCTTCATCATGTCGGTGGCCACCATGATGAGGAGGGAGTAGTCCACCCTCGGGGCTGAGGGTTTGTACCAGTAGCTATGTGTTTAATCTCTCTCTCTCTCTCTCTCTCTTGTGTTCTTGAGATGTCGCGATCTTGATGTATCGCGGGCTTTGTTAATATAGTAGGATCATATGGTGTTTTCCCCTCTCTATCTTGTGATTAATTGAGTTTTCCCTTTGAGATTTCATTTTCTCGGATTGAATACTTTTATGGATGAGCACTTGATATGTCTTGCAAATGAATACTCGTGGTGATAATGGGGTATTATGTTGATTCACTTCGTATATGTTTTGGCACTCAACTTGCGGATTCCCGAGGTGACATTGGGGTAATCTACGCATAGGGGTTGACGCACGTTCTTGACTTTGTTTCTCCGGTAGAAATCTTGGGGCACTCTTTGAAGTTCTTTGTGTTGGATTGAGTATTATGAATCTGAAATTATTTGGTGTTATTTTAGTACGAACTCTTGGATAGATCGATTGGAAAGAATTGTTTCGAGGTGGTTTCGTACCCTACAAACGGTTTCTTCTTATGTACTCCGCTAGATAGGAACTTTGGAGTGATTCTTCGTTGCATGTTGAGGGAGGGTTATATGATCCAATTATATTAACATTGTTGAGAGATTGTACTAGTGAAAGTACGGACCCTAGGCCTCATTTTTAAGCATTGCAATACCGTTTTTTGCCTGTTTACTATTTGCTACCTTGTTGTTTTTATTTATTCAGATTATAAAAATATATTTCTACCATCCATATTGCACTTTTGTCACCATCTCTTCGCCGAACTAGTGCACCTATACAATTTGCCATTGTATTGGGTGTGTTGGGGTCACAAGAGATTTCTTGTATTTTATTGCAGGGTTGTTTGGGAAAATTGCTACTGTCCTACAAAACTCTGCGCTTGGAGGCCCAACACGTGTCTATAAGAATAAAGTTGCATAGTAAACATCACCGTCAATGCCAACTCTCCCCCCTATATGCAGCGGTGTAACACCTCTTCTCCCCGCTGTAATCTCTACTTAAACATGGTGCTCAACTCCATATATTATTTCCCAATGATCTATGGTTATCCTATGATGTTTGAGTAGATCCATTCTGTCCTGTGGGTTAATCGTGATCTTGGTTGATATGATTGTGTATTTTATTTATGGTGCTATCCTACGGTGCCCCCCGTCTCGCGCAAATGTGAGGGGTCCTCTCTGTAGGGTGTTGCAATACGTTCATGATTCGCTTATGGTGGGTTGCGAGAGTGATAGAAGCTTAAACCCGAGTAGGTGGGTTGTTGCGTATGGGATAAAGAGGACTTGATACTTAATGCTATGGTTGGGTTTCACGACCGTAATGATCTTTAGTAGTTGCGGATGCTTGCTAGGGGTCCAATCATAAGTGCATATGATCCAAGTAGAGAAAGTTTTTTTAGCTCATGCCTCTCCCTCATATAAAATTACAAGATTGATTACCGGTACTTGTTATCGATTGCATAGGGACAAATGACTTTCTTGTTGACAAAAGTATCCCTTTTTATTACCTTGCAATTTATTCGTAGTTTTATTCTCGCAAAGTACTCATAGTTTTATCCTTGTAAAATAGTTTCATACTTGTTTCCGGTAAAGCAAACGTCAAGTGTGCGTAGAGTTGTATCGGTGGTCGATAGAACTTGAGGGAATATTTGTTCTGCCTTTAGCTCCTCGTTGGGTTCGACACTCTTATTTATCGAAGAAGGCTACAAACGATCCCCTATACTTGTGGGTTATTAGGAGACAATCCAACGTTTACCCCTATTGTTTTTATGTGTTCACATGATTAAGCTACTGTAGTAATCATGTTTTATAGCATTTGTTTCAATAAAGTATGAAGTGAAGCCTTTGGGATAGTATGGATGATAGTTGATTTGATCTTGCTGGAAATCAGAAACTTTTGCGTCTAGTAAAACAAATTTCAAAAATCACAGAAGTGATGAAAGTTTATGAATTATCTACACAAGATTGATATACCGATTGTCTACATCTTCCTAATTTTTCAGAAATTTGAGTTAAAGAAGTATGGTCAAAGTTCAAATTACTACAAATTGTTCTTTTTTTGACAGATTCTGTTTTCATTGCATAGTTTGCTTGTTTTCTAGTTTCTATGGCTTATATTGCTCAATATAAATTGTGGAAATGATAAGTTACAGTAGGAATTGTGTGAGAAAAAATAAGAATCTTGTCTTTGACATTACCAAAGTGAATGATTTGTCTTTATCCTACTAACCTATCTCACGAAGTTCCGTTAAGTTTTGTGTGATTGAATTTTTCAAGTTTTGGGTGAGATATCGATACGAGGAGAACAAGAAGTGAAAAGACCCTAAGCTTGGGGATGCCCAAGGCACCCCAAGATAATATTGAAGGAATACCCAAGCAACTAAGCTTGGGGATGCCCCGGAAGGCATCCCCTCTTTTGTCTTCAACATTATCGGTAACCATACTTGGAGCTATATTTTCATTTGTCACATGATATGAGTTTTGCTTGGAGCATAATTTTATTTTCTAAGGATTTGCTTGATGTTATTTAGAATAATGTTTTGCATCTCTTACTTCAATAAAAATGTCAAGTATAGTCTTTACCATGCTTATTTTGCAAGTCTATATGTGGCTGTTTGAAAACATAAAGTTGCACGCTAGTGCGTGAATTCTTCAAAAAAATCAGATTGTGATAAAATGTTGAATTTTTTTGCACCATAAGCTATGATAAATTTTCTACAGTGTGGTAATTTTTCAGAAATTTTGGAGTTACATAAGTATTAATCTTCTTGCATTCTTTATAGATTGTCATGTTTGATAAATTGTTTTTATGTTTGCATTGTTTGCATATGTTTGCTTGTTTAATGATTCTATTTGAGGATAGGAGGATTATATATGCAGAGGCATTTAGTATGCAATCTTGAATAATAATTTTAGTGATTTTCTACAGTAGAGAATGATAAGGTTTTGCATTGATTTATACTAACTTACCTCACGAGTTCTTGTTGAGTTTTGTGTGGACGAAGTTTTTAAGATTTAGAAAACCATGATATAAAAGGAGTTAAGGAGACACAAAAGCTCAAGCTTGGGGATGCCCAAGGCATCCGAAGATAATATTTCAAAAAGTCTCAAGCATCTAAGCTTGGGGATGCCCAAGTAGGCATCCCACCTTTCTTCATCAACAATTATCGGTTAGTATCGGTTAAGCCTAAGTTTTTCCTTCTTCACATGAGTTGTGCTATTCTTGGAATGTCATTTTATTTTGTTTTGCTTGTTTTTTTATAAAATACTTAGATCTGAAAGTTTTTAAATAAGAGAGAGTCCTCAATTAGCTACCCCTTTACTTAACTACTCGCTTGATATTCACTTATATCTTTTTGGAGTAGTTTGTCATTTACTCTTGTGCTTCACTTATATCCTATGAGTAAATTGTTAAATGAATTCAATATCATGAAGTTGAAATTATATGTTCATATTATGCCTAGTAGTAGCTTCACATTGGGTTTAGAAAGTGAAATCTTTTGAAGCTTGACAATCATGATATTAGTCATACAAGCAATTCATGAATGAATGGTATAAGGAAGAGAACTTTCACATACAAATATATTATCTTGGACATCTTCTATGATTGCAAATACCCATTAATTATTTTAAAACTTGAGCAAATTAGTTGAAGTTGGACAAGGAAGACAACATAATGAGTTATGGTTGTGTATATTTCCATAGAAGTTATATTGTCATGGATCCTCCAACATGTGGTGTTCGCCTAGGATCTTTTGCTAGCCAAAAATTCGTACTAAGTAGAGATACTACTTGTGCATCCAAAAACCCTTAAACACAGTTTATTACCATGAGTGTCCATCATACCTACCTATGGATTGAATAAGATCCTTCAAGTAAGTTGTCATCGGTGCATAAAGCAATAAAAATTGCTCCTAAATATGTTTGATCTTTTATTGTAAGGGAAAATTGAGCATTGTACGCACTTGTGAGGGAAAAGTAATAAAAATGACGGACTGCATAATAAAGGTTGCTATCATAAGGGACAATATAACGTGACGTTCCGTTGCATTAAGAGCTTGGGCATCCAAATAAAAAGCGCATGACAACCTCTGCTTCCCTCTGTGAAGGGCCTATCTTCTAATTTTCAGTATTTACTTATGCAAGAGTCATTAGAATGCATTCTCATTTCAACCTCAATTATTCCCTAGTTGGCAAGCATCATATGGTGGGAAAAAAATCTAGGCACATATGGCCAGTCAAATATATTTGATCATGATTTATTATTGTTGACAATTATCTCTATGGTAAATGAGTTGGGAGGCGAAACATTAAGCCCCTATCTTTCTTTGTGTTCGATGGATAAATTTATTCTGAAAATATGCTTTCAGTACTAGCAATCATAAAAGACTATATGATGATTGAGTATGTGGAGCTTAGACTCTGTTGAATAAGTTGAATTGCAATTGTTTGGTGACTAAGAATATAGGTTGTTGAGTTTCAAGAAAATTAGTTGTTTGAACCTTAACATGCGAATTGGTTGCTACTTTAACATGAGAAGTTTATGAGAAAGAATTGTTGTTATGATGCTAGGAAAAGTAATTGAAATTATCATTGATCGGACTTATGCACTTTGCTAGCATTCACACTTCATAAATTATTTCTTTTATTATTTACCTACTCGAGGACGAGTAGTAATTAAGCTTTGGGATGCTGATACTTCTCCAACATATCTATAATTTATGAAGTATTCATGCCATGTTTACAACAATTTTATATGGTTTTGGTATGATTTGGATGGAACTAACCCGGACTGACGTTGTTTTCAACAGAACTACCATGGGGTTGTTTTTTGTGTAGAAATGAAAGTTCTCCAGATGCAACGAAACTTTTTGACAATTTTTTGGAACAAAAGAGGCACTAGAAGCCTCGTGGGAGGGCCAGAAGAGCCACGAGGTGGGCACAACCCACCAGGGCGTGCCAGAGGGGCATGGCTTGCCCCGGTGGGTTGTGGTCACCTCGAGGCCCATCTTCGCGTGATTCCAACGCTGAAAAATCCTATAAATAGAGAAACCATCAAAAATAACCCTAGATCAGAAGTTCCACTAGCGCAAGCCTCTGTAGCCATGAAAAAACAATCTAGACCCCGTTCCGGCACTCTGCCAGAGGGGGAAACCATCACTGGAGGCCATCTTCATCATCCCTATGGCCACCATGATCAGGGGGAGTAGTCCACCCTCGGGGCTGAGGGTTTGTACCAATAGCTATGTGTTTAATCTCTCTCTCTCTCTCACTCACTCTCTCTCTCTCTCTCTAGTGTTCTTGAGATGTCACAATTTTGATGTATCACGGGCTTTGTCTATATAGTTGGATCATATGGTGTTTTCCCCTCTCTATCTTGTTGTGAATTGAGTTTTCCCTTTGAGATTTCGTTCTTATCGGATTGAATACTTTTATGGATTTGAGAACACTTGATGCACGTCTTTCTATGAATATCCGTGGTGACAATGGGGTATCATATTGGTTCACTTGATATGTGTTTTGGCACTCAACTCGCGGATTCCCGACGTGACATTGAGGTAATCTATGCATAGGGGTTGATGCACGTTCTTGTCTTTGTTCCTCTGGTAGAAATCTTGGGGCACTCTTTGAGGTTCTTTGTGTTGGATTGAATATTATGAATCTGAATTTATTTGGTGTTATTTTAGTATGAACTCTTGGATAGATCGATCGGAAAGAATAGCTTCGAGGTGGTTTCGTACCCTACAAACAATTTCTTCTTATGTTCTCCACTAGATAGGAACTTTGGAGTGATTCTTCATCGCATGTTGAGGGATGGTTATATGATCCAATTATATTAGAATTGTTGAGAGATTGCACTAGCGACTGTACGGACTCTAGGCCTCATTTTCAAGCATTGCAATACCATTTGTGCTCACTTTCGTTACTTGCTACCTTGCTGTTTTTAATTGTTCCAATTACAAAAATCAATATCTACTATCATTACTACGCTTATATGACCATCTCTTCGCCGAACTAGTGCATCTATACAAATTACCATTGTATTTGGTGTGTTAGGGACACAAGAGACTTTTTATTATTTGGTTGCAGGGTTGTTTGAGAGAGACCATCTTCATCCTACGCCTCCCACGGATTGATAAACATTAGGTCATCCACTTGAGGGAAATTTGTTACTATCTTACAAAACTCTGCGCTTGGAGGCCCAACACGAGTCTACAAGAACAATTTGTGTATTAGACATCAGGAGGATGGCAGGTCCATGGCTTAGATGGCACCACAACTTTTCTCCTTCGTCAAGGACCGAGGGTGATCTGTCAAGGATGCCATCCACAATCAAGCTTGGACCTATCGGTGTTCTGGGAACGGGGGTCCCCAGACTTGCCTGCCTGCGGCCCACGGCGTGGCTAAGCTAGCGGGTCGTACGGCCCATCTTCATCAGCAAGGCAATCAAGACCCTCGCGAGGGGCCAAGCCTCGCGAGGCAGACGTTGCAAGACCTTCTCAGGAGCTGCATAACCAGGCAGGCTCACGAGGAGCGGAGATATCAAGGCGGGGCAAACCTCACGAGGCTCTCGTGACGTGAGCCATGACGATCGACATCAGGCGGGCGCCAGAGCACGCAGCGTCCTTATTTCCTCTTCGGTGCTAAGGCAGCAAGCGCAGGCGCAGAGTACCGAGGCTTCAGACAAAGGTTTCCATATCGGTGCAACAAGACCAGGACTGGAAGGATGGCAGGACGGAGGTCACCGTGGAGCCCAAGACGGCGTCACCGCTAGAGCCCTTTCGCAGGCGAAGACCACTTTTGTCAGGATAGCTTGTACTAGCTGTCCCCTTTCAAATTTTCCCGCTGTTGTTGGCTCCCTTCCCGCTCAATATTTGGGGAGAGGACCAGGGCCTATATAAGTATAGCTAGGTACCACAGTTGGCACATCTAATCCGGTCTGGAGCCAACCCACGCTCGCACAAGAACAACTCAACCTCAGGAGGCTGTTCTTCCCCTTGTACTGTTTCTCATCAGCCCAAGAGGCAATCCACCACCACACACTGGAGTAGGGTATTACACCACAACGGTGGCCCGAACCAGTATAAACCTCGTGTCTCTCTGTGTTGTGAGTTCGTCCGCGAGATCTTAGCGAGCTAGGGCATGGATCGGTAGGAGGGAAATGATGACCCACAAGTATAGGGGATCTATCCTAGTCCTTTCGATAAGTAAGAGTGTCGAACCCAACGAGGAGCAGAAGGAAATGATAAGAGGTTTTCAGCAAGGTATTCTCTGCAAGTACTGAAATAAGTGGTAACAGATAGTTTTGTGATAAGATAAATTGTAAAGAGCAACAAGTAACAAGAGTAAATAAAGTGCAGCAAGGTGGCCCAATCCTTTTTGTAGCAAAGGACAAGCCTGGACAAACTCTTATAATAGGAAAAGCGCTCCGGAGGACACATGGGAATATCGTCAAGCTAGTTTTCATCATGTTCATATGATTCGCGTTTGTTACTTTGATAATTTGGTATGTGGGTGGACCGGTGCTTTGGGTGTTGTTCTTACTTGAACAAGCATCCCACTTATGATTAACCTCTATTGCAAGCATCTGCAACTACAACAAAAGTATTAAGGTAAGCCTAACCATAGCATAATGGATAACATTTAATTTCTTATCAACTCTTTGCCCTAGAACAGCACCTACAGCATAATCACTAGCATCACACATAATTTCAAAAGGTAAATTCCAATCAGGTGGCTGAACAATAGGTGCAGAGACTAATGCTTTCTTAAGAATTTCAAATGCTTCTACACAATCATCATCAAAGACAAATGGTACATCCTTTTGTAATAAATTAGTTAGAGGCCGGGAATTTTTTGAGAAGTCCTTAATGAACCTCCTATAAAATCCGGCGCGACCAAGGAAACTTCTTATACCTTTGATGTCCTTGGGACATGGCATCTTTTCAATAGCATCAACCTTGGCTTTATCAACTTCAATACCTCTTTCAGAAACTTTGTGCCCCAAGACAATACCTTCATTAACCATAAAATGGAACTTTTCCCAATTCAAGACAAGATTAGTTTCTTCACATCTCTGCAAAACTCGATCAAGATTGCTCAAGCAATCATCAAAAGAGGAATCATAGACGGAAAAATAGTCCATGAAGACCTCGCAATTTTTTTCAAAAAAATCAAAGAATATAGCCATCATGCATCTTTGAAAGGTAGCAGGTGCATTACATAACCCAAAAGGCATACGTCTATAAGCAAAAGTACCAAAAGGGCATGTAAAAGTAGTCTTTGATTGAACTTTCGCCGACACAGGTATTTGAGAGAAACCAGAATAACCATCTAGAAAGCAATAATGTGTATGTTTGCATAGTCTTTCTAGCATTTGATCAATAAAGTCAAGGGGTAATGATCTTTTTAGTAGCATTATTTAATTTGCGGAAATCAATTACCATCCTATAACCTGTAATAATTCTTTGCGGGATCAATTTATCTTTATCATTAGGGACAACAGTAATACCTCCCTTCTTAGGGACACAATGGACAGGACTTACCCACTGACTATCAGCAACGGGATAAATTATACCTGCCTCCAGAAGCTTGAGTATTTCTTTTCTTACCACTTCTTTCATTTTAGGATTCAAACGTCGTTGAGGATCACGAACTGGTTTGGCATCCGCTTCCAAATTTATTTTATGTTGACATAGAGTGGGACTAATGCCCTTAAGATCATCAAGAGTATATCCAATAGCGGCACGGTGCTTCTTCAGAGTTTTCAACAATCTTTCTTCTTCATGCTCTGAAAGGTTAGCACTAATAATAACAGGATATATTTTCTTTTCATCAAGACAAGCATAGTTAAGATTATCAGGCAATGGTTTAAGCTCAAACACGGGATCACCCTTGGGTGGAGGAGGATCCCCTAGGATTTCAACAGGTAAATTGTGTTGCAGAATAGGTTCCTGTTTAAACAATACTTCATCTATTTCCCTTCTTTCATTCATGAACATATCATTTTCATGGTCTAGCAAATAGTGTTCTAAAGGATCATTAGGAGGTACGGCAATAGAAGCAAGACCGATTATTTCATCCTTACTAGCAATTCTTCCTCATGATGTTGTTTACTAAATTTAGAGAAATTAAACTCATGAACCATATCATCCAAGCCAATAGTAACAACATTCTTTTTGCAGTCTATCTTAGCATTAACAATATTGAAGAAGGGTCTACCAAATATAATGGGACAAAAGCTATCTTGTGGAGAACCAAGAATAAGAAAATCAGCGGGACATTTGGTTTTCCCACACAAGACTTCAACATCTCTAACAATTCCCATTGCAGATATAGTATCTCTATTGGCAAGTTTAATTGTAACATCAATATCTTCTAACTCAGCAGGGGCAATATCATGCATAATTTCTTTGTATAAGTCAATGGGTATAACGCTAGCACTAGTACCCATATCACATAAGCCATGATAACAATGATCTCATGTTTTAACAGAAATAACAGGCACGCCTACAACAGGTCTATGTTTATCTTTAGCACACGGTTTAGCAATTCTAGCACTTTCACCGCAGAACTGAATAACATGCCCATCAATATTATCAGACAAGAGATATTTAACAATAGCAATATTAGGTTCTACTTTGACTTGCTCAGGAGGTGTATAAGTTCTAATATTGCTTTTACGAACAACAGTTGAGGCTTTAGCATGATCCTTTACTCTAACAGGGAAAGGTGGTTTCTCAACATAAGAAGTTGGAACAATAGGATCATTATAAGTGACAGTCTTTTCTTCAACTTTAATAGGTGCAGCTACTTTTACTTCTATGGGAGGATGATATTTAAACCACTTCTCCTTAGGGAGATCAACATAAGTAGCAAAATATTCACAGAAAGAGGCTACTATCTCAAAGTCAAGTCCATATTTAGTGCTAAACTTACGGAAATTATCGGTTTCCATAAAAGATTTAACACAATCAAACTTAGGTGTCATACCTGACTCCTTACCTTCGTCGAGGTCCCAATCTTCAGAGTTGTGTTTAATTCTATCCAATAAATTCCATTTAAATTCAATAGTCTTCATCATAAAAGAGCCAGCACAAGAAGTATCGAGCATGGTGCGATTGTTATCAGAAAGCCGAGCATAAAAACTTTGAATAATTATTTCTCTTGAGAGCTCATGATTGGGGCATGAATATAACATTGATTTAAGCCTCCCCCAAGCTTGAGCGATGCTTTCTCCTTTGCGAGGCCAAAATATATATATATATATATAATTGCGATCACGATGAACAAGATGCATAGGGTAATACTTTTGATAAAATTCCAATTTCAATCTTTTATAGTTCCATGATCTCATATCATCACATAGCTTATACCATGTCAATGCGTCTCCCTTCAAAGATAAAGGGAAAGCCTTCTTCTTAACAACATCATCGGGTATACCTGCAAGCTTAAATAATCCACAAATTTCATCCACATATATTAAGTGCTCATCAGGATGCTTTGTTCCACCTCCTGTAAAAGGATTAGCTAGCAGTTTTTCCATCATACCCGAAGGAATTTCAAAAGCTGTTTCATTTTCAATAGGTTCAGTAGGTTGAGGAGCAACTCTTTGCTCTACTGGACGGGGTGAAGATACCCCTAACAAGCCCCTCAGAGAAATACTTTCCATAGTAACAAGTGACAGTAAATTTCAGCACACTATATAAATTTTTCCTTACCAAATTCCACCTACCAAAGGCGCTACACTCCCCGGCAACGGCGCCAGAAAAGAGTCTTGATGACTCACAAGTATAGGGGATCTATCGTAGTCCTTTCGATAAGTAAGAGTGTCGAACCCAACGAGGAGCAGAAGGAAATGATAAGAGGTTTTCAGCAAGGTATTCTCTGCAAGTACTGGAATAAGTGGTAACAAATAGTTTTGTGATAAGATAAATTGTAAAGAGCAACAAGTAACAAGAGTAAATAAAGTGCAGCAAGGTGGCCCAATCCTTTTTGTAGCAAAGGACAAGCCTGGACAAACTCTTATAATAGGAAAAGCGCTCCCGAGGACACATGGGAATATCGTCAAGCTAATTTTCATCACGTACATATGATTCGCGTTCGGTACTTTGATAATTTGGTATGTGGGTGGACCGGTGCTTTGGGTGTTGTTCTTACTTGAACAAGCATCCCACTTATGATTAACCTCTATTGCAAGCATCCGCAACTACAACAAAAGTATTAAGGTCACCTAACCATAGCATGGAACATATGGATCCAAATCAGCCCCTTACGAAGCAACGCATAAACTAGGGTTTAAGCTTCTGTCACTCTAGCAACCCATCATCTACTTATTACTTCCCAATGTCTTCCTATAGGCCCCCATAATGGTGAAGTGTTATGTAGTCGACGTTCACATAACACCACTAGAGGCTAGACAACATACATCTCATCAAAATATCGACCGAATACCAAATTCACATGACTACTAATAGCAAGACTTCTCCCTTGTCCTCAGGAACAAACGTAACTACTCACAAAGCATATTCATGTTCATAATCAGAGGGATAATAATATGCATAAAGGATCTGAACATATTATCTTCCACCGAATAAACCAACTAGCATCAACTACAAGGAGTAATCAACACTACTAGCAACCTACTAGCACCAATCCCGGACTTGGAGACAAGAATTGGATACAAGAGATGAACTAGGATTTGGAGATGAGATGGTGCTGGTGAAGATGTTGATGGAGATTGACCTCTCTCGACGAGAGGAGCGTTGGTGATGATGATGACGATGATTTACCCCTCCCGGCGGGAAGTGTCCCCGGCAGAACAGCTCTGCCGGAGCCCTAGATTGGTTCCGCTAAGGTTCCGCCTCGTGGCGGCGGAGTTTTGTCCCGAAAGGTTTCTTCTGATTTTTTTCTCATCGAAAGACTTCATATAGGAGAAGATGGGCATCGGAGAGCCACCAGGGGGCCCACGAGGTAGGGGACGCGCCCCAGGGGGGCGCCCCCACCCTCGTGAGCAGGGTGTGGGCCCCCTGGCCTTCATCTTTGGCGACGATTTTTCTTTATTTATTTTAAGATATGCCGTGGAGTTTCAGGACTTTTGGAGTTACCTGAACAGGTCTCAATATTTGCTCCTTTTCCGACCAAGAATTCCAGCTGCGGCATTCTCCTCTTCATGTAAAGCTTGTACAATAAGAGAATAGCCATAAGTATTGTGACATAATGTGAAATAACAGCCCATAATGCGATAAATATCAATATAAAAGCATGATGCAAAATGGACGTATCAGGAAAGAACTTCGCGCGCACCCCAGAGTTCGAACCTGAAGGGTTTTGCTGGAACCCGAGATCCAACATTTGGCGCGCCAGGTAGGGGTGCGCTGTAGCTTCTCTCCACCAGCCTACGCCCCACGCCGCCGCACTTCGCCCCCATGTCAGGTGCCCCACCATCCGCTCCTGCGGCCGGTGGTGACGATGGGGCCAGGGGGCCTCGAGCCCTGGCCCCCGCCCTGCGACGGGTGCAATGGCCACCCAAGTTCAGGCCGGAGATGCCTCCACGCTACAACGGCGCGGCGGACCCGTCGCCGTTCCTACTGGCGTACGAGGAGGCTGTCCTCAAGGCCGGGGGCGACGACAAGGTCATGGCTAATTGGTTCCCTATGGCCCTCGCCGGCGAGCCACGCGCCTGGCTACTCAACCTCCCTGGATCCATGGTGGCGTCCTGGGGGGAGCTCCGCGACCTCTTCACTGCTCGCTACGCGGTACCGGTGCACCACGCGGTCGCGGCCTTGCTGGGCGGCTCTCAGGCACCGACTTCAGATCGCCATGTCAAACCGTTCCTCCCTCAGATTGGGGCCGCTTCCAGGAACCCGGGGGCTCCGCCGGGTTGGGCTCCGCCAGAGGCCGACCTCACTTTCGGCTCGGAAGACCACCCCGACTCCACCGCCGGCTCGGGCATGCTCCCGATGATCTGCACGCCCACCATTTGCAACGTTGCTGTTACCAAGACCCTCATCGACGGCGGCGCTGGCCTCAACTTGCTCTCTATAGAGGCCTTCAGCCTTCTTCACGTACCGCTCGAGCGGCTCGGCCTCAGCAAGCCCTTCTCAGGAGTTGGTGGTGGCGCTACCCACTCTCCGGGGCAGATCCGTCTCCCTGTCACCTTCGGCACACGCGACAACTACCGCACCGAGCAGGTTGATTTCGACATCGCCTGCATCGGTCTCCCGTACAACGTCACCCTCGGGTACCCAGCTCTCGCTCAGTTCATGGCAGTGACTCACCCCGCCTACAACCTCATGAAGATGCCAGGGAGCAGAGGCGTCCTCACCATCAAGGGGGACACCAAGGAAGCCCTGATGGCACTCAGGTTTCCCTTCAAGACCGCAGCGGCAGCACAGCCCACCGGCGCCTGTACCCCCGAGGCCAAGGAGGCCGCGCCCACCAAGAAGAAGAAGATGTTCACCCAAGACAAGGCAGAAACCAACCAGGTGCCAGTCGACGAGGACAGATCCTCAGGGTCCACCTTTACCGTAGGAGCCGGCCTCGACCCGGGTCAAGAGGAAGCATTGGTGAGGTTCTTGCGCGCAAACAAGGACATATTCGCATGGGAGCCCAATCAGCTAGTGGGGGTTCCAAGAGAGGTGATTCAACATCACTTAAGGGTGTGCCCCAACATGCGCCCTGTCAAGCAATGAGCGAGGCGGCAATCCATGGAGAAACAAGCCTTCATCGTCCAGGAGACCCGCAAGCTGGAGGCGGCGGGCGCCATTCGCGAGGTTTGGTACCCCACATGGCTGGAGAACCTCGTCATAGTGCCGAAGAAAGGCGGGAAGGAACGGATGTGCGTCGATTTCACCAACCTTAATAAGGCCTGCCCCCAAGATCCATTCCCGCTCCCCCGCATCGATCAGATTGTCGACTCCACCGCCGAGTGCGACCTGCTGTGCTTCCTGGACGCATTCTCAGGGTATCACCAGATCAAGATGGCGGTGGAAGACGTAGAGAAGACGGCCTTCCTGACCCCATGTGGGGTATACTGCTACAGCTGCATGTCCTTCGGGCTGTGCAACGCGGGCGCGACCTTTCACCGGCTGATGCATATCGCCTTGGGGCGGCAGCTCGGGAGAAACACGGAGGCCTATGTTGACGACATAGTGGTGAAGTCTCGGAGGCGAGAACCTTGATTCAAGACCTGGAGGAGACCTTCGGGAGCCTGCGCCAGGTGAACTTGTGGCTTAATCCGGAGAAGTGTGTGTTCGGTGTCCCTTCCGGCAAGCTGTTGGGATTCCTCGTATCCCACAGAGGGATCGAGGCGAACCCAGATCAGATCAAGGCCATCAAGGACATGAGCCCAGCGCAGACCCTCAGAGAGATGCCGAAGCTGGTGGGACGAGTGACTGCGTTGGGGCGTTTCATCTCCAAGCTGGGAGAGCGCGCCTTACCCTTCTTCAAGCTCATGAAGAAGAAGGGCCCATTCGAGTGGACACCAGAGGCCGACCGAGCCTTCCAAGACCTCAAGAAATACCTGACCAGCCCTCCGGTGATGGTGGCACCACGACCTCTCGAACCCTTAGTGATTTACCTTGCTGACACACCGTACTCCGCCAGCGCGGCGCTGGTGGCAGTTCGGGAGGAGCGCCAAGCCAAGGGTGCGTTGTGCCAAGCCGCAGCTGAAGTAGTGCAGGGTCAAGAAGGCGCAGCAAAGGCCTCAGCAGCAGAAGGCCAAGCTCAGCAGGGCGACGTCGCTGAAACTGCCGAAGACAGTCAGGTCTCCGGAACCCCTCTACCTCAGGAGATGCCCCAATCTCCGTAGGACCCAAGCCTCGACAGTGTGCCAGCCCTCGTTGAACACCCGGTGTACTTCGTCCGCACCGTGCTGCGGGACGCAAGGGCACACTACCCCATTCCTCAGAAGCTCCTGCTCACGCTCTTGGTGGCCTCACGCAAGCTGCGGCACTACTTCCAGGGTCACCCCATCAAGGTCGTCTCGGCCTACCCATTGGAGAGGGTGCTCAGGAGCCCCAACTCAGCTGGAAGGGTTGCTGAGTGGAACATCGAGCTGTAAGCATTCCAGTTGGAGTTCAGCACTGTCGGATTTCGGGTTCCGGCAGACCCTCTAGGTTCGAACTCTGGGGTGCACGCGGAGATCTCACCTCCTACATACCTACACCTCGTTGCTTCGCAAGGATCTAAAACTACACAAAGAGCAACATAAGGGACACAAGGTTTATTCTGGTCCGGGCCACCATGGTGGTGTAATACCCTACTCCAGTGTGTGGTGTGGTGGATTGCCTCAAGGGCGGATGATGAACAATACAAGGAAGAACAGCCTCGCGAGGGTCTGCTCTTGGCTGGTGCGACGAACTGATAGGGGGAGTTTGGTCGCTTCTCTCTCTCTGGATTCAAGATTGATCTCTAGCTCTCTTTGAGATTCCCCTACCCCGTGGGTGGCTAGTCCTATTTATAGGCAAAGGCCCTGGGCCTCTTCCCAAATATTGAGTGGGAAGGGCACCAACAATTGGCCATTTTGAAGGGGAACATCTAGTACACTTATCCTGACTAAAGTTGGTCCTCGCCTGGCAAAGGCTCTGACGATGACGTCGGCTTGGGCTCCACGATGACCTCCTTCCTGTCGTTGTGTTGGTCTTGGTCTCGTTGCACCGAAATGGTTGCCTTTGCTTGATGCTCTCGCCTGCGCTTGCCTCCTTTGGATCAAAGAGGAAATGAGGACACTGCGCGGGCTGGCGCCCGCCTGGCGCCCTTGGTCGTCATGGCTTGCGTCATGGGCACCTCGTGAGGTACCCCGCCTTGATCTCTCTGCCTCCTCGCGAGCCAGCTGGACGAGGCCATGCACGAGGAAGCTTTCTGTAAATCCGCAAGGCTGGCCCCTCGCGAGGGTCTTGAGCTTGTGCTGATGAAGATGGGTCGTACTAGGCCACCCCTTGAGCCACGCCGCAGGCCCCTGTGCGAGCAAGTCAGGTACCCCGTTCGAAGCAGCAGTAGCCCCCGGGCCCAAGGCGCACCTGGACTTGGCTTAGCAGAGAAGCGAAGGGGCAGGTGCGAAGCGCCGCGGGCCCTAACAGCCTGCGGCGTTGGGCAGCGCGTGGCGGTTGATTGGACGTGGGCGTCCCTGCTTCCCCACGACGCCTCGGCAACTGCACGAATCGACAAGTCCCTGCATGCAAAGCGGGTCATGATTACCTGTGATCGTGGAGGTCGACGGTTGGCCTTCCCCGGCTATAAGCACGGAACGGCGCGTGCCCTTCCAGTCCATCTCTTCTTGCTTCTCCTTCTTCTCCATCCTTGCCCTTGCTCCACATTGCGGCCATGGCTCCGATCCGCCGGTTCTCCGCAGAAGGGAAAGGAAAGGCCCCCCGAGAGGATCCCGATCCGCTTCTGCCGAAGAAATGGCTAGCCCTCTGCCGCCGAGATGAGGGCGCCCGGTAGGAGGTATCGAGGCCCTGGTTCGAGTGGCCACCACCAGGGTTCCCTCTGCCCTTGTACGCCCGCATTGAGGGCCCTGAAGGAGTCGACGCCGAGCGCCATGGACGGCGCCGCCGTCGGCGCTGGCGGGTCACGGCGGTGCGCGTTGTTCCTCCCGGAGTCCATGCCGAGGGCTCCTCACGAGAGTTTGTGCTCCACGCCCCCATAATGGTGAAGTGTTATGTAGTCGACGTTCACATAACACCACTAGAGGCTAGACAACATACATCCCATCAAAATATCGACTGAATACCAAATTCACATGACTACTAATAGCAAGACTTCTCCCTTGTCCTCAGGAACAAACGTAACTACTCACAAAGCATATTCATGTTCATAATCAGAGGGATAATAATATGCATAAAGGATCTGAACATATGATCTTCCACCGAATAAACGAACTAGCATCAACTACAAGGAGTAATCAACACTACTAGCAACCTACTAGCACCAATCCCGGACTTGGAGACAAGAATTGGATACAAGAGATGAACTAGGGTTTGGAGATGAGATGGTTCTAATGAAGATGTTGATGGAGATTTACGTCTCCCGATGAGAGGAGCGTTGGTGATGATGAGGACGATGATTTCCCCCTCCCGAAGGGAAGTGTCCCCGGCAGAACAGCTCTGCCGGAGCCCTAGATTGGTTCCGCCAAGGTTCCGCCTCGTGGCAGCGGAGTTTCATCCCGAAAGGTTTCTTCTGATTTTTTTTCATCGAAAGATTTCATATAGGAGAAGATGGGCATCGGAGAGCCACCAGGGGGCCCACAAGGTAGGGCGGCGCGCCCCCCACCCTCGTGATCAGGGTGTGGGCCCCCTGGCCTTCATATTTGGCGACGATTTTTCTTTATTTATTTTAAGATATTCCGTGGAGTTTCAGGACTTTTGGAGTTGCACAGAATAGGTCTCCAATATTTGCTCCTTTTCCAGCCCGAGAATTCCATTGCCGACATTCTCCTCTTCATGTAAACCTTGTAAAATAAGAGAGAATTGCCATAAGTATTGTGACATAATGTGAAATAACAGCCCATAATGAGATAAATATCGATATAAAAGCATGATGCAAAATGGACGTATCAAATCCCCCAAGCTTAGACCTCGCTTGTCCTTAAGCGAAAAGCCGATAAAAATAAATATGTCCTCATGTTTAGAGGTAGAGGCGTCGATAAAAATAAAATACGTGAAGGCATCATGATTATTCTCATAACAGCAACATATATAGATTTTGTCATATGATTACTCATGTTCAAGTGATGATCTTTCTACAATGCAAAGGTATGAATCAGAAACCTTATTGGGCATCAACAAATTATAACCTCAGTCATTGAAGCAATTGCAATTTATCATAACATCGGAAAGAGTCTATGTCAGAGCTAAAAAGCAAGTCCACATACTCAACTATCATTTAGTCCTTCATAACTGCTAACACTCACGCAATACTTGTGGTTACGGAGTTTTAATCGGACATAGAGAAAGATAGGGGCTTATAGTTTTGCCCCACAACCTTTTACCTCAAGGGTAATGTCAACAATAATAATTCATGCTCCCCTACATCCATATATATATATATATATATATATATATATATATATATATATATATATATATATATATATATATATATATATATATATATATATATATATATATATATATATATATATATATATATATATATATATCATGTTCTTTCCAACATCTTTGGGCTTGCCAAAGGATAAAATGAAAAGGAAAGGTGAAGATCACTCGACTCTTGCATAAGGTAGAGGATAATAATAAAAGATAGGCCCTTCAGAGAGGGAAGCAGAGGTTGCCATGCGCTTTTATGGTTGGATGCACAAAATCTCAATGCGAAAGAACGTCACTTTATATTGCCCCTTGTGATATGAACCTTTATTATGCAGTCCGTTGCTTTTATTACTTCCATATCACAAGATCGTATAAAGCTTATTTCTCCCACACCAATCATTCATACATATTTAGAGCATTTTTTATCGCTTTGCACCGATGACAACTTACTTGAAGGATCTTACTCAATCCATAGGTAGATATGGTGGACTGTCATGGGAAAATTGGGTTAAGGGTAAGTAGTATCTCTACTTGGTGCTGAGAATTTTGCTAGAATGAGGGGAAAGGCAAGCTCAACATGTTAGAGGACCCATGACAACATACTTTATCTCGGATATAAGAAAACATAACTCATCATGTTGTCTTCCTTGTCCAACATCAACTCTTTAGCATGTCATATTTTAATGAGTGCTCCCAGTCATAAAAGATGTCAATGATAATATATCTATATGTGAAATCTCTCTCTCCTTATTACTTCCTATTAATTGCAACGATGACCAAAGCTATATTTGCTAACTCCCAACAACTTTTAATCATCATACTCTTTCTATGTGAAGTCATTACTCTCAATAAGATCAATATGAACTCTTTGTTTCTTTTTATTCTTTTTCTTCTTTCTATTCTTTTATTCACCCAAGATCATGGCAAAATAATCAAGCCCTTGACTCAACACTAAACTTTATTATATATATAGCTCACAGACTCGATTACATAGAGAGATCATAAAGCAAAACTCAAAACTAGATCATGCCATAAAATTTATTCTACTAGATCAAGATACTACTAATAGGATCGAACTAAGAAAAACGTTAAAGATAGGAGTTGTGATGGTGATACGATACCGGGGCACCTCCCCCAAGCTTGGCAGTTGCCAAGGGGAGTGCCCATACCCATGTGATTATATCTCCTTCTTTGTCGATGAAGAAGGTGGAAGTGTTGTTGATGATGCAAGCTTGTCGTCCATCTTCCATGGCATAGGCTCACCATCATAGAAGGATGATCGAGTCTCCGGAATCCTCAAATCTGCAGCCAAACTCATCCTTTTGAATCTATATTCATACTCACAGTTTTGATTTTGCAGATCATAGATTTGGGCTTGGAGTTGCTCGATCTTCTCATGTAGCTTGAAGATGGCCTCCTCGGTATTCTTGGCATCCGGCTCGTATTTGTTGGTGAACTCCGCGAGCATCTTGTGGCTAGCGTTAATTCCACGCTCCACCATCCCCTGGCACTTGAAAACTTGTTGCTCCATTGCTTCGAGCCTCGCCTCCACGCTTTCGGTTCCCTTTGGTCCCTCAACATCGCGGATGTGCAGCAACCCATCACGCATCTCAATGGTTTGAGGGTATCGCAGCACCTCCGCGAGGTAAGGGTTGATCACCTTCTCGAAGAACTTGTCCTTGGAAGCACTTGGGGACATCATGATGATCTAGACCTGTCAGAAAAACAGCTCGAAACAAGAACATGAGAGATTTGCGTGATACGAGAGTCAAAACCTTCGGGAGAATATATAATGAATTTTTACCGACCAAAATATGTATCGTGCAAGAAAACGGAGTCCGAAGGGCACACGAAGTGCTCACGAGGTAGGGGCACGCCCAGGGGGTAGGGCGCGCCCACCACCCTCGTGGGGCCCTCGTGTCCTTCCCGAACTGCTACTTATTTTTCTATTTTTCTAAATATTCCAAAACGGAGAAATATTGCCTTAAAATTGTTTTGGAGTCGGTTTACTTACCGTACCACATACATATTCCTTTTCGGAGTCTGAAACGGTCTGGAAGGTGTCCCTTATGTATTCCTCTGGGGTTACGGTTTCAATAATATTAGTTTCAACATTTATGGGATTACCTGAGATATAATGTTTGATTCTTTGACCGTTTACCACCTTCGGATTTGTGCCTTCGAAGTTGTTGATTTTTATGGCACCGGAACGATAGACCTCCTCTATAACGTAGGGACCTTCCCACATATAGAGAAGTTTTCCTGCAAAAAATCTTAAATGAGAGTTGTATAGCAATACATAATCACCTACATTAAACTCACGCTTTTGTATCCTTTTGTCATGCCGTCTTTTAACCTTTTCTTTAAATAACTTGGAATTTTCATAAGCTTGGGTTCTCCATTCATCAAGTGAGCTAATATCAAATAACCTCTTCTCACCGGAAAGTTTGAAATCATAGTTGAGCTCTTCAATAGCCCAATATGCCTTATGTTCTAGTTCGAGAGGTAAATGACATGCTTTTCCATAAACCATTTTATACGGAGACATACCAATAGGATTCTTATATGCAGTTCTATAGGCCCATAATGCATCATTGAGTTTCTTGGACCAATTCTTTCTAGACCTATTAACAGTCTTTTGCAAAATTAATTTGAGCTCTCTATTACTCAATTCTACTTGACCACTAGACTGTGGGTGATATGGAGATGCAATTCTATGATTAACGTCATATTTAGCAAGCATTTTACGGAAAGCGCCATGAATAAAGTGTGAACCACCATCAGTCATTAAATATCTAGGGACTCCAAACCTCGGAAAAATAACTTCCTTAAGCATTTTAACAGAGGTGTTATGATCAGCACTACTAGTTGGAATAGCTTCTACCCACTTAGTAACGTAATCAACAGCAACTAAAATATGTGTATATCCATTGGAGGCAGGAAAAGGTCCCATATAATCAAAGCCCCAAACATCAAATGGTTCAATAACTAGTGAATTATTCTTAGGCATTTCTTGACGTCTACTAATATTACCAATTCTTTGACATTCATCGCAAGACAAAACAAACTTACGGGCATCCTTGAAGAGAGTAGGCCAATAAAAACCGGATTGCAATACCTTATGTGCAGTTCTATCTCCAGCGTGGTGCCCTCCATAAGCTTCGGAGTGACACTTGCGTAGGATCTGTTCCTGTTCATGCTCAGGTACACAACGTCTAATAACACCATCTACTCCTTCTTTATAAAGATGTGGGTCATCCCAAAAGTAATGCCGTAAATCATAGAAAAACTTTTTCTTTTGTTGGTATGTGAAGCTAGGTGGTATAAATTTAGCAACAATATAATTAGCATAATTAGCATACCATGGAGTGCTACGAGAAGTGCTTATGACATTTAATTGTTCATCAGGAAAGCTATCATCAATAGGTAGTGGGCCATCAAGAACATTCTCTAACCTAGTAAGTTGTCTGCAACGGGGTTCTCAACTCCTTTTCTATCAACAATATGCAAATCAAATTCTTGCAGCAAGAGAACCCATCTAATAAGTCTAGGTTTTGCATCTTTCTTTTCCATAAGATATTTAATAGCAGCATGATCAGTGTGAATATTTACTTTAGAATCAACAATATAGGGTCTGAATTTATCACAGGCAAATACAACTGCTAAAAGTTCCTTTTCGGTAGTAGCATAGTTTCTTTGAGCATTGTATAGAGTCTTACTAGCATAATGGATAACATTTAATTTCTTATCAACTCTTTGCCCTAGAACAACACCTACATCATAATCACTAGCATCACACATAATTTTAAAGGGTAAATTCCAATCAGGTGGCTGAACAACAGGTGCAGAGACTAATGCTTTCTTAAGAATTTCAAATGCTTCTACACAATCATCATCAAAGACAAATGGTACATCCTTTTGTAATAAATTAGTTAGAGGCCCGGAAATTTTTGAGAAGTCCATAATGAACCTCCTATAAAATCCGGGGTGACCAAGGAAACTTCTTATACCTTTGATGTCCTTGGGACATGGCATCTTTTCAATAGCATCAACCTTGGCTTTATCAATTTCAATACCTCTTTCAGAAACTTTGTGCCCCAAGACAATACCTTCATTAACCATAAAGTGGCACTTTTCCCAAATCAAGACAAGATTATTTTCTTCACATCTCTGCAAAACTCGATCAAGATTGCTCAAGCAATCATCAAAAGAGGAACCATAGACGGAAAAATCGTCCATGAAGACCTCGCAAATTTTTTCACAAAAATCAGAGAATATAGCCATCATGCATCTTTGAAAGGTAGCAGGTGCATTACATAACCCAAAAGGCATACGTCTATAAGCAAAAGTACCAAAAGGGCATGTAAAAGTAGTCTTTGATTGATCTTTAGCCGACACAGGTATTTGAGAGAAACCAGAATAACCATCTAGAAAGCAATAATGTGTATGTTTGCATAGTCTTTCTAGCATTTGATCAATAAAAGGCAAGGGTTAATGATCTTTTTAGTAGCATTATTTAATTTGTGGAAATCAATTACCATCCTATTACATGTAATAATTCTTTGTGGGATCAATTCATCTTTATCATTAGGGACAACAGTAATACCTCCATTCTTAGGGACACAATGGACAGGACTTACCCACTGACTATCAGCAACAGGATAAATTATACCTGCCTCCAGAAGCTTGAGTATTTCTTTTTCTTACCACTTCTTTCATTTTAGGATTTAAACGTCGTTGAGGATCACGAACTGGTTTGGCATCCGCTTCCAAATTTATTTCATGTTGACATAGAGTGGGACTAATGCCCTTAAGATCATCAAGAGTATATCCAATAGCGGCACGGTGCTTCTTCAGAGTTTTCAACAATCTTTCTTCTTCATGCTCTGAAAGGTTAGCACTAATAATAACAGGATATATTTTCTTTTCATCAAGATAAGCATAGTTAAGATTATCAGGCAATGGTTTAAGCTCAAACACGGGATCACCCTTGGGTGGAGGAGGATCTCCTAGGATTTCAACAGGTAAATTGTGTTGCAGAATAGGTTCCTGTTTAAAGAATACTTCATCTATTTCCCTTCTTTCATTCATGAACATATCATTTTCATGGTCTAGCAAATAGTGTTCTAAAGGATCATTAGGAGGTACGACAACAGAAGCAAGACCGATTATTTCATCCTTACTAGGCAATTCTTCCTCATGATGTTGTTTACTAAATTTAGAGAAATTAAAATCATGAACCATATCATCCAAGCCAATAGTAACAACATTGTTTTTGCAGTCTATCTTAGCATTAACAGTATTCAAGAAGGGTCAACCAAATATAATGGGACAATAGCTATCTTGTGGAGAACCAAGAACAAGAAAATCAGCGGGATATTTGGTTTTCCCACACAAGACTTCAACATCTCTAACAATTCCCATTGCAGATATAGTATCTCTATTGGCAAGTTTAATTGTAACATCAATATCTTCTAACTCAGCGGGGGCAATATCATGCATGATTTCTTTGTATAAGTCAATGGGTATAACGCTAGCACTAGTACCCATATCACATAAGCCATGATAACAATGATCTACTATTTTATCAGAAATAACAGGCACGCCTACCACAGGTCTATGTTTATCTTTAGCACACGGTTTAGCAATTCTAGCAGTTTCACCGCAGAACTGAATAACATGCCCATCAATATTATCAGACAAGAGATCTTTAACAATAGCAATATTAGGTTCTACTTTGACTTGCTCAGGAGGTGTATAAGTTCTAATATTGCTTTTACAAATAACAGTTGAGGCTTTAGCATGATCCTTTACTCTAACAGGGAAAGGTGGTTTCTCAACATAAGAAGTAGGAACAATAGGATCATTATAAGTGACAGTCTTTTCTTCAACTTTAATAGGTGCAGCTACTTTTACTTCTATGGGAGGATGATATTTAAACCACTTCTCCTTAGGGAGATCAACATAAGTAGCAAAATATTCACAGAAAGAGGCTACTATCTCAGAGTCAAGTCCATATTTAGTGCTAAACTTACGGAAATTATCGGTATCAATAAAAGATTTAACACAATCAAACTTAGGTGTCATACCTGACTCCTTACCTTCGTCGAGGTCCCAATATTCAGAGTTGTGTTTAATTCTATCCAATAAATTCCATTTAAATTCAATAGTCTTCATCATAAAAGAGCCAGCACAAGAAGTATCGAGCATGGTGCGATTGTTATCAGAAAGCCAAGCATAAAAACTTTGAATAATTATTTCTCTTGAGAGCTCATGATTGGGGCATGAATATAACATTGATTTAAGCCTCCCCCAAGCTTGAGCGATTCTTTTCTCCTTTGCGAGGCCAAAAATTATATATATAATTGCGATCACGATGAACAAGATGCATAGGGTAATACTTTTGATGAAATTCCAATTTGAATCTTTTATAGTTCCATGATCTCATATCATCACATAGCCTATACCATGTCAATGTGTCTCCCTTCAAAGATAAAGGGAAAGCCTTCTTCTTAACAACATCAACGGGTATACCTGCAAGCTTAAATAATCCAAAATTTTCATCCACATATATTAAGTGCTCATCAGGATGCTTTGTTCCATCTCCTGTAAAAGGATTAGCTAGCAGTTTTTCCATCATACCCGAAGGAATTTCAAAAGGAGTTTCATTTTCGATAGGTTCAGTAGGTTGAGGAGCAACTCTTTGCTCTACTGGACGGGGTGAAGATACCCCGAACAAGCCCACAGAGAAATACTTTCCATAGTAACAAGTGACAGTAAATTTCAGCACACTATATAAATTTTTCCTTACCAAATTCCACCTACCAAAGGCGCTACACTCCCTGGCAACGGCGCCAGAAAAGAGTCTTGATGACCCACAAGTATAGGGGATCTATCGTAGTCCTTTCGATAAGTAAGAGTTTCGAACCCAACGAGGAGCAGAAGGAAATGATAAGAGGTTTTCAGCAAGGTATTCTCTGCTAGTACTGAAATAAGTGGTAACAGATAGTTTTGTGATAAGATAAATTGTAAAGAGCAACAAGTAACAAGAGTAAATAAAGTGCAGCAAGGTGGCCCATTCCTTTTTGTAGCAAAGGACAAGCCTGGACAAACTCTTATAATAGGAAAAGCGCTCCCGAGGACACATGGGAATATCATCAAGCTAGTTTTCATCACGTTCATATGATTCGCGTTCGGTAATTTGATAATTTGGTATGTGGGTGGACCGGTGCTTTGGGTGCTGTTCTTACTTGAACAAGCATCCCACTTATGATTAACCTCTATTGCAAGCATCCGCAACTACAACAGAAGTATTAAGGTAAACCTAACCATAGCATGAAACATATGGATCCAAATCAGCCCCTTACGAAGTAACGCATAAACTAGAGTTTAAGCTTCTGTCACTCTAGCATCTCATCATCTACTTATTACTTCCCAATGCCTTCCTCTAGGCCCCCATAATGGTGAAGTGTTATGTAGTCGACGTTCACATAACACCACTAGAGGCTAGACAACATACATCTCATCAAAATATCGACCGAATACCAAATTCACATGACTACTAATAGCAAGACTTCTCCCTTGTCCTCAGGAACAAACGTAACTACTCACAAAGCATATTCATGTCCATAATCAGAGGGATAATAATATGCATAAAGGATCTGAACATATGATCTTCCACCGAATAAACCAACTAGCATCAACTACAAGGAGTAATCAACACTACTAGCAACCTACTAGCACCAATCCAGACTTGGAGACAAGAATTGGATACAAGAGATGAACTAGGGTTTGGAGATGAGATGGTGCTGGTGAAGATGTTGATGGAGATTGCCCTCTCCCGACGAGAGGAGCGTTGGTGATGATGATGACGATGATTTCCCCCTCCCGGCGGGAAGTGTCCCCGGCAGAACAGCTCTGCGGGAGCCCTAGATTGGTTCCGCCAAGGGCCTGCCTCATGGCGGCGGAGTTTCGTCCCGAAAGGTTTCTTATGATTTTTTTCTCATCGAAAGACTTCATATAGGAGAAGATGGGCATCGGAGAGCCACCAGGGGGCCCACGAGGTGGGGCGCGCCCTGTGGGGGCGCCCCACCTCGTGAGCAGGTGTGGGCCCCTGGCCTTCATCTTTGGCGACAATTTTCTTTATTTATTTTAATATATTCCGTGGAGTTTCAGGACTTTTGGAGTTGCACAGAATAGGTCTCCAATATTTGCTCCTTTTCCAGCCCAGAATTCCAGCTGCCGGCATTCTCCCTCTTCATGTAAACCTTGTAAAATAAGAGAGAATAGCCATAAGTATTGTGACATAATGTGAAATAACAGCCCATAATGCGATAAATATCGATATAAAAGCATGATGCAAAATGGACGTATCAGGAAAGAACTTCGCGCACGCCCCAGAGTTCGAACCTGAAGGGTTTTGCCGAAACCCGAGATCCGACATTTGGCGCGCCAGGTAGGGATGCGCTGTAGCTTCTCTCCACCAACCTACGCCCCATGCCGCCGCACTTCGCCCCCATGGCAGGTGCCCCACCATCCGCTCCTGCGGCCGGTGGTGACGATGGGGCCAGGGGGCTCCGAGCCCTGGCCCCCGCCCTGCAACGGGTGCAATGGCCACCCAAGTTCGGGCCGGAGATGCCTCCGCGCTACAACGGCGCGGCGGACCCGTCGCTGTTCCTACTGGCGTACGAGGAGGCGGTCCTCAAGGCCGGGGGCGACGACAAGGTCATGGCTAATTGGTTCCCTATGGCCCTTGCCGGCGAGCCACGCGCCTGGCTACTCAACCTCCCTGGGTCCATGGTGGCGTCCTGGGGGGAGCTCCGCGACCTCTTCACTGCTCGCTACGCGGTACCGGTGCACCACGCGGTCGCGGCCCTCCTGGGCGGCTCTCAGGCACCGACTTCAGATCGCCACGTCAAACCGTTGCTTCGTCAGATTGGGGCCGCTTCCAGGCACCCGGGGGCTCCGTCGGGTTGGGCTGCGCCAGAGGCCGACCTCACTTTCGGCTCGGAAGACCACCCTGACTCCACCGCCGGCTCGGGCATGCTCCCGATGCTCTGCACGCCCACCATTTGCAACGTGGTTGTTACCAAGACCCTCATCGACGGCGGCGCTGGCCTCAACTTGCTCTCCGTAGAGGCCTTCAGCCTTCTTCACGTACCGCTCGAGCAGCTCGGCCTCAGCAAGCCCTTCTCAGGAGTTGGTGGTGGCGCTACCCACTCTCCGGGGCAGATCCGTCTCCCTGTAACCTTCGGCACACGCGACAACTACCGCACCGAGCTGGTTGACTTCGACATCACCTGCATCGGTCTCCCGTACAACGCCACCCTCGAGTACCCAGCTCTCGCTCAGTTCATGGCAGCGACTCACTCTGCCTACAACCTCATGAAGATGCCTGGGAGCAGAGGCGTCCTCACCATCAAGGGGGACACCAAGGAAGCCGTGATGGCTCTCAGGTTTTCCTTCAAGACCGCAGCGGCAGCACAGCCCACCGGCGCCTGTACCCCCGAGGCCAAGGAGGCCGCGCCCACCAAGAAGAAGAAGATGTTCACCCAAGACAAGGTAGAAACCAATCAGGTGCCGGTCGACAAGGACATATCCTCAGGATCCACCTTTACCATAGGAGCCGGCCTCGACCCGGGTCAAGAGGAAGCATTGGTGAGGTTCTTGCGCGCAAACAAGGACATATTCGCATGGGAGCCCAATCAGCTAGTGGGGGTTCCAAGAGAGGTGATTCAGCATCACTTAAGGGTGTGCCCCAACATGCGCCCTGTCAAGCAATGAGCGAGGCGGCAATCCATGGAGAAACAAGCCTTCATCGTCCAGGAGACCCGCAAGCTGGAGACGGCGGGCGCCATTTGCGAGGTTTGGTACCCCACATGGCTGGCAAACCCCGTCATAGTGCCGAAGAAAGGTGGGAAGGAACGGATGTGCGTCGATTTCACCAACCTTAATAAGGCCTGCCCCCAAGATCCGTTCCCGCTCCCCCGCATCGATCAGATTGTCGACTCCACCGCCGAGTGCGACCTGCTGTGCTTCCTGGACGCACTCTCAGGGTATCACCAGATCAAGATGGCGGTGGAAGACGTAGAGAAGACGGCCTTCCTGACCCCATGTGGGGTATACTGCTACACCTGCATGCCCTTCGGGCTGTGCAACGCGGGCGCGACCTTTGAGCGGCTGATGCATATCGCCTTGGGGCGGCAGCTCGGGAGAAACACGGAGGCCTATGTTGACGACATAGTGGTGAAGTCTCGGGAGGCGAGAACCTTGATTCAAGACCTGGAGGAGACCTTCGAGAGCCTGCGCCAGGTGAACTTGTGGCTTAATCCGGAGAAGTGTGTGTTCGGTGTCCCTTCCGGCAAGCTGTTGGGATTCCTTGTATCCCACAGAGGGATCGAGGCGAACCCGGAGAAGATCAAGGCCATCAAGGACATGAGCCCGGCGCAGACCCTTAGAGAGATGCCGAAGCTGGCGGGACGAGTGACTGCGTTGGGGCGTTTCATCTTCAAGCTGGGAGAGCGCGCCTTACCCTTCTTCAAGCTCACGAAGAAGAAGGGGCCGTTCGAGTGGACACCAGAGGCCGACCGAGCCTTCCAAGACCTCAAGAAATACCTGACCAGCCCTCCGGTGGTGGTGGCACCACGACCTCTCGAAACCTTAGTGATTTACCTTGCCGGCACCCCGTACTACGCCAGCGCAGCGCTGGTGGCGGTTCGGGAGGAGCACCAAGCCAAGGGTGCGCTGTGCCAAGCCGCAGCTGAAGTAGTGCAGGGTCAAGAAGGCGCAGCAAAGGCCTCAGCAGCAGAAGGCCAAGCTCAGCAGGCGGCGTTCTTTGAAACTGCGAAGACGGTCAGTCTCCGAACCCCTCTACCTCAGGAGATGCCCCAATCTCCGCAGGACCCGAGCCTCGACAGTGTGCCAGCCCTCATTGAACACCTGGTGTACTTCGTCAGCATCGTGCTGCGGGACGCAAGGGCACACTACCCCATTCCTCGAAAGCTCCTGCTCGCGCTCTTGGTGGCCTCACGCAAGCTGCGGCACTACTTCCAGGGCCACCCCATCAAGGTCGTCTCAGCTTACCCATTGGAGAGGGTGCTCAGGAGCCCCAACTCACCTGGAAGGGTTGCTGAGTGGAACATCGAGCTGTAAGCATTCCTTTTGGAGTTCAGCACTGTCGGATTTCGGGTTCCGGCAGACCCTCTAGGTTCGAACTCGGGGTGCACGCGGAGATCTCACCTCCTACCTACCTACACCTCGTCGCCTCGCAAGGATCTAAAACTACACAAAGAGCAACACAAGGGACACAAGGTTTATACTGGTTCGGGCCACCATGGTGGTGTAATACCCTACTCCAGTGTGTGGTGTGGTGGATTGCCTCAGGGGCGGAGATGAACAATACAAGGAAGAACAGCCTCGCGAGGGTCTGTTCTTGGCCGGTGCGATGAACTGATAGGGGGAGTTCGGTCGCTTCTCTCTCTCTGGATTCGAGATTGATCTCTAGCTCTCTTTGAGATTCCCCTACCCCGTGGGTGGCTAGTCCTATTTATAGGCAAAGGCCCTGGGCCTCTTCCCAAATAATGAGCGGGAAGGGCGCCAACAATTGGCCATTTTGAAGGGGAACATCCAGTACACTTATCCTGACTAAAGTTGGTCCTCACCTGCCAAAGGCTCGACGATGGCCTTGGCTTGGGCTCCATGATGACCTCCTTCCTGCCGTTGTGTTGGTCTTGGTCTCGTTGCACGAAATGGTTGCCTTTGCTTGGCGCTCTCGCTGCGCTTGACTCCTTTGCACCAAAGAGGAAATGAGGACACTCGCTGGGCTGGCGCCCTTGGTCGTCATGGCTTGCGTCATGGGCACCTCGTGAGGTACCCGCCTTGATCTCTCGCCTCCTCGCGAGCCAGCCTGACGAGGCCGTGCACGAGGAAGCTTCTGTCGTCCGCCCATGCAATCTGGCCCCTCGCGAGAATCTTGAGCTTGTCTTGATGAAGATGGGCGTCTTGGGCCACCCCTTGAGCCACGCCACAGCCGCAGCGAGCAAGTCTGGTACCCGTTCCCAGAACGCCGATAGTAGCCCCCGGGCCCAAGGCGCGCCTGGAGTTGGCTTAGCAGAGAAGCGAAGGGGCAAGTTCGAAGTGCCACGGGCCCTAACATCCTGCGGCCTTGGGCGCCGCATGACGGTTAATTGGACGTGGGCGTCCCTGCTTCCCCACGACGCCTCGGCAACTGCACGAATCGACAAGTCCCTGCATGGAAAGCGGGTCATGATTACCTATGATCGTGGAGGTCGATGGTTGGCCTTCCCCGGCTATAAGCACGGAACGGCGCGTGCCCTTCCAGTCCATCTCTTCTTGCTTCTCCTTCTTCTCCATCCTTGCCCTTGCTCCACATTGCGGCGATGGCTCCGATCCGCCGGTTCTCCGCAGAAGGGAAAGGAAAGGCCCCCCGAGAGGGTCCCGGCCCGCTTCCGCCGAAGAAACGGCTAGCCCTCTGCCGCCATGATGAGGGCGCCCGGTAGGAGGTGTCGAGGCCACAATGCAGTGGCCACCGCCAGGAGTTCCGCTGCCCTTATACGCCCGCATTGAGGGCCTGAAGGAGTCGACGCCGAGCGCCATGGACGACGCCGCCGTCGGCGCCGGCGGGTCACGGCGATGCGCGTCGTTCCTCCCGGAGTCCATGCCGAGGGCTCCTCCCGAGAGTTTGTGCTCCACGCCGCCATGCCTCCTCAGTCTTGGATTCGCCTTCCTCCCTCATTCGCCTTCGGGATTCCGCAGATGGGATCTCTGGAGCTCTGGTTGCAGCACGCCGGCTGCAGCACCCTTGTGACCGGAGCGGAGGTTGCGGTCGTCGCTCCGGGCATGGTCTTGATGACTCGAGGCTGGGGCGAGATCGCCCGGGTCTGCAGGATGAGGGGCGCCCTCGTGATCCACCTGGAGTACGACGGCGCTTCCGTGATGTTCTTCAAGGTCTTTGATGCGGAAGGACGCCGGCTGGAGTGCTGCCCTGAGAGAGGTGGTCGGGGCCCTGCCACAGCGAGGACTAGGCCCGCCGACCACCCTCCCAGCAGCTCCTCAGGCGGCGGAGGCATCGGAGGATCCAGCGACTCCGCCGAGCTCTTCGCGACCCCGGAGACGAGCGACACCAGCTACGAGCCCCCGAGCTTGCGTCGCTCTCGGAGCAGGGCGGGCTCGTCAGGCCGCCACCGCCACTGATCTGGATGGGGTTGGCGTCGGTGCCTGACGGCCCACTGTTGATGATGGCGTCTATTGCAGAGGCGCGTGTAGTTAGCGTTCTTTAGGATCTTCTCCCTTTGTTCCCTGCGAGGAATCAAAAAACACACCCCGTGAGGGCTTGTAAGGTTGCTGCAGTTCTGTTTGTTAATATGATCCTTGTCGTGAAGTGGTGCGAGATGCTCATCCCATCTTAGTTTAGTTCCTCCTTTCGAACCTCACGAGGGCTTGATGCTCTGCACCAACAGGTCCCGGTCCCAAGGCAGGCTTCAGTCGTCACTGGTATGCCAGGTCGCAATGCCGTGGTCAAGGCCGGAGGTGGCGGCCGGGTCGATGAAGAGCCCCTGAGTCGCGATGCTCAGGAGGTCCCCTTTAGCGCTCAAGCAGCCATCGTTCGGTGAGAAAGGAGCGCGACGTTGCTAACACGGGATTGCCTTAGGTGCGAGGTCAGTGCTGCGATAGCTAGTATTTCTGGAGGAGGACTTATCTCGGGGTTCAGGAACCGCTTCTTGGTGCGGCGTTAGGTCCGCGCATCGGCAGAGGAGGAGTTGCCTGGCGAGGTCCCCGCATGCCTCTTCCCTCTCGCCTTTACTCCCCTTTCTGCTCTACGTCCTCGGGTCCCGGCGCTCGAGCGAGCTCAGTCGTGGCTGGTATGCCAGGTCGTGATGCCGTGGACAAGGCCAGAGGGTGAGGGCTGGAGAGCCAGTAGGAGCCCATGAGTCGCGATGCTCAGGTACCCCCCTTTAACGTGCAAGCGGTTCGTGCGGACGAGAGTGAAGGAGACGCCGTGAGGGCCTCGCCTGACGCTGCTCCTTGAAGAGATCCTACAGGCTCATCACAAGAAGAACAAGAGTTCGCCACGACAATCGACAGTCAGCCGTTGGTTGCTCTGGAGGGGTGACGAGGCACTGAAGGCTTGACGAGGTGGCGCCATGCGGGGCTGCCGCGGCCAGAGCTCAGCCATTCAGGTTTGTCGGCGTTGCAGGGACGGACCCATGCGCAAGCGTCGTGCCGTTAGGGAGCAGCTCCATCATTTGGTGTCAATCGAGCAGGCGACTAGGTCAAACACGTTAATCACGAAGGAGCAAGTTCATTTAGATAGGTGCAGGGAAGGCAGACATCGCTGGGTCTGGCTCGAGTGACTTGGGGATGATGCAACCCGAGGGGCGCCCCAATAAAGTAAACTAGAAACATGAATCAAAAGGATACATGCCGCAGGGACGGACCCACGCGGCCTGGGAATGATGCAGCCCTGGGGGGCGCTCCCAGCTGAAAATGAAACTCGAAGGATGTCACCTGATAATGTTGAAGATGAAGGGATGCCGAAGTAGCGGACGTCGTGCGCTGTGGAAGCCGATATTCACGAGCCCCCAGGCCCAGGAGCCTCGGGAGGCTCCGGAGGCGCTGGTGGCTCCTCACGGACCATCTCCATCTCTGCCAGGACTGCGGAACGCCTGGCCACTTGAGCCTCCAAGATGCTCCTCATGAGGTGCTGGCGCATGGCAGCCGCGTTCGGCAAGCCGTTAGGCATGCAAATGTAGCTGTGGGGTGTACCTTCACAGCGCCCCACGCGTGTGGGCCAGAGGCGCTCCTAAGAGGCGGCTCGGTTGAGCCCTGGTATGTCGATGCAGACGCGCAGCCCACCATCCTCGCCTGGATGGGGAGCTACGGCGGGTAAGCGGCTGCTGCCACTCATGACCCATGACTCCTGCAGCTCCTGAATGATCTTGCTGATGAACTCCTGAGGGTTTGGCCCTCCTTGCCTCGCTCCTTCCTGAGGGAAACGTGCTTTGAAACACGCCTCCAAGTGGTGCCCGAGCGCCTCCCTCGTGATCTTAGCAAAGTCGATGGCCCTCCAGGAGAGAGCCCCCGAGCCTTGCTCGAGGAGGGCGCTGGGCGCGCCTTCCTATGCGACAGAAGGAGGTGCCCCTTGAACAGGCGCGGACCCTGAGGGGCCTACCTCCCGAGGGGTCGGGCCAGGCGATGTCTTCTTCTTCTTAGGAGCAGCCTCGGTGAGCCTCCTGCTCCTGTTATCTGGGTCTTCAATTGACGCGACTTGAAAAGCACGCTCTAGGGAACACACTGCGTCTCTCTCTTCACAAGGCACCGTGATGACTCCACCGCTTCCAGGCATCTTGAGGACATTGTAGCCGTGATGAGTCACGGCCATGAATTTGGCCAGAGCTAGGTACCCGAGGATGGCATTGTATGGCAGGAGAATGTGGGCGACGTCGAAGTCAATGAGCTCGGTGCGGTAGTTGTCGCGCGCCCCGAAGGTGACAGGGAGGCGGACCTGCCCTATCGGAACTGTGGAGCCATCAGTGACTCCGGAGAAAGGCATGGTTGGCTGAAGCTGATTGTACGGCACTTGGAGATTGTTGAATGTCTCGACGGACAGGACATTGAGCCCTGCTCCGCCATCGATGAGGGTCCTGGTGACTTGCACGTTGCTGATGATTGGGGAACAAAGCATCGGGAGGACTCCGGCTGTGGCTGCGCACTTGAGCTGATCCGCTGAGCTGAATATGATGGCGCACGCTGACCACCTGAGAGGGAAAACGCGTGGCTTTGAGCTTGGGGAGGACTGCATTCACTTCACGGGCGAACTGCTTGAAGATGCGTTGAGAGGCTGGGGCTTGAGCTCCGCCCAGGATGCAAGCGATTGCGCGCGGCTCCTGGAAGCCCCCAGCCCCCTCGTCCTGATGATGGTCTTCATTTCTCCTTGGCGGCGGTGGCAAAGGAGGAAGGCCTGCATTGCCTTGTGGGCGATCCTCGCGAGGCTGATCCCTTCAGCCTCCCTCGCGAGGCGGGTCCCTCCAACCTCCCTCGCGAGGCAGATCCTGCCAGTGGTCCTCGCGAGATCGGTCACGCCACCCTTGGCGAGGGCCACGGTCTTCCCAACGTCCTGTGCTTTTTCCTCCTCCTCGGCCGTAGCCTCGATCATTGCGGTCGGGGTGTCGACCGATTCGCCCTTCTCGCACGGCCCTGAGCTCTTGGCATTCGTTGGTGTTGTGGGTGTGGAGGTCGTGGTACCGCAGATACCGGCTGCCCTTTGAAGACTCGGGCTGATCCCTGCCTCGCTTGGTGTGCGGGTTCGCCATGAGCACGGCAGCCCCTTGCGCTTCACGTCCTTGACCTTGGGCTTCTTCTATTTCGGGTCGGTGGCGGCAGCTCGAGGAGGAAAGGCGTCCTTCCTCACCTGGCGCGCGCTTGGTCGCCAAGTTGAACAACTCGAGGGATGTGCACAGGTCTTCATGCATCGCCAGCTCCTCCTTCATCTTGACGTCACGCACACCGTCGGAGAAGGCTGAGATGATGGCCTCCTCGCTCACCTTGGGAATCTTGAGGCGTGCGTTGTTGAAGCGCTGGATGTACTTCCGCAGGGTCTCTCCTAGCTGTTGTTTGATGCGGCGCATGTCGCTCATGGCAGGAGGCCGGTCACGAGTGCCTTGGAAGTTGGCGATGAAGCGGGTGCGCATCTCGTCCCAGGAGGAGATCGTGCCAGGAGCCAAGTTCAGGAGCCAGGTGCGGGCACTGTCCGTGAGAGCCATGGGAAACCAGTTCGCCATGACCTTCTCGTCCCCGTTGGCGGCTTTGATGCCCAGCTCGTAGAGCTGGAGGAACTCCGCAGGGTCGGCCGTGCCGTCATAGCGAGGAGGCAGGTCTGGCTTGAACTTGCCGGGCCATGAGACGATGCGTGGCTCGATGGTGAAGGCGCGGCAGCCCGCAGTGGCCACGGGAGGCCTTTGGTGACGGAGGGCTTGATCTTGCGGGTCCCCTTGCGCTGCCGCTGGGAGCAGCGCGGGGTCTTGGCGTGCTGGAGCAGGGGCGCGGTCGTGACGAGCCGGTGCAGGGAGCACTCGGGCAGCTTCTTGGGGGCGAGGGACCTCTTGGCAGCTCTGCTCTTGCTGCGCTGGTGCCGGACGGAGTGGGTTCTGCCCAGGGGCCACGCGCCTTGGGGCCAAGGCGCCTTCTTGAGGGGGAGGCGGCTGAGGCGCCCCCGGAGCTTCATCGCCTACACAAGGCGGGACGCGGTGCAGTGAGAAGGACGGCACGGGGGAGCCCCCCACGGCGCGGACGAGCTCGGCGACGCGGTCGAGCCACTCCTCGTAGACGTCGTCGACGGGGCGGTAGCGCAGAAGCTCGTTTGCCGCGATGGCGGCTCGAACCTCCATGGCGCGCTGGAGCGACAGGCGAAACCAGTAGGCGGCGAAGGAGTTCTGATGCGGGCGTCTCGCCTCACGGACGGATGCTGGGACGATGCCTGCTGCTCGTTCCCCGCCGGGCCGGTGGCGGCGTTGATAGCAGGCGACGGGGAACGGCGGGGGCGGCCGTCGATGGGGGCCGTCTGGGCGACGCGAGTAGCGAGAGCGGCCCGGTGCTCGGCACGGGCCCGACGAGCGTCTGACATGGATGCGAGGGGCGGCGAAGAACAGGATGGCGGAAGGCGGATTCCGGTGCACCCCTACCTGGCGCGCCAAATGTCGGATTTTGGGTTCCGGCAGACCCTCTAGGTTCGAACTCTGGGGTGCACACGGAGATCTCACATCCTACCTACCTACACCTCGTCGCCTCGCAAGGATCTAAAACTACACAAAGAGCAACACAAGGGACACAAGGTTTATACTGGTTTGGGCCACCATGGTGGTGTAATACCCTACTCCAGTGTGTGGTGTGGTGGATTGCCTCAGGGGCGGATGATGAACAGTACAAGGAAGAACAGCCTCGCGAGGGTCTATTCTTGGCGGTCTGACAGGCGATAGGGGAGTTGGTGCTTCTCTCTCTCTCTGGATTCGAGATTGATCTCTAGCTCTCTTTGAGATTCCCCTACCCCGTGGGTGGCTAGTCCTATTTATAGGCAAAGGCCCTAGGCCTCTTCCCAAATATTGAGCGGGAAGGGCGCCAACAATTGGCCATTTGAAGGGGAACATCCGAGTACACTTATCTGACTAAAGTTGGTCCTCGCCCGCCAAAGGCTCTGACAATGACGCCGGCTTGGGCTCCACGATGACCTCCTTCCTGCCGTTGTGTTGGTCTTGGTCTCGTTGCACCGAAATGGTTGCCTTTGCTTGATGCTCTCGCCTGCGCTTGCCTCCTTTGCCCCAAAGAGGACATGAGGACACTGCGCGGGCTGGCGCCCGCCTGGCGCCCTTGTTCGTCATGGCTTGCATCATGGGCACCTCGTGAGGTGCTCCGCCTTGATCTCTCCGCCTCCTCGCGAGCCAGCCTGACGAGGCCGTGCCCGAGGAAGCTTCCTGTCGTCCGCCCCGCGAGGCTTGGCCCCTCGCGAGGGTCTTGAGCTTGTGGTGATGAAGATGGGCCGTACTGAGCCACCCCTTGAGCCACGCCACAGGCCGCAGGCAGGCAAGTCTGGGTACCCCCGTTCCCAGAACACCGACAAGCACCACCAGGGTCATCAAGGGGGCTGCGCTCGCTGATTTTGTGGCGGAATGGACGGATGCCCCGACACTTGAAGAAGGCGAAGACCGATCCACCTCACCTGGGAGCGAGGCACCAAACGGCTGGGTCATGTACTTCGATGGCGCCTTCGCGCACCAGTGCGTGGGGGCTGGAGCAGTGCTCATCTTGCCCACTCAGGACAAGCTCTAGTACGCCGTGCAACTCTGCTTTCAGCATGGCGAGAAGGTCTCCAACAATATCATAGAATACGAAGGCCTCATAGCTGGCCTGAAGGCCGCGACAGCTCTGGGGGTGAAGCGCCTTACCGTCAGAGGCGACTCGCAACTCCTCATCAACTTCTCCAACAAGGTATACGAGCCAAAGGACGAGCATATGGAGGCATACCTTGCGGAGGTGCGTAAGATGGAGAAGCAGTTCTCGGGCCTGGAGCTACAACATGTGCCCCGGGGCACCAACAAGGAAGCCGACGACATCGCCAGGAGAGCATCCAAGCGGCAGCCGCAAGAGCCCGGCATCTTTGAGGAACGGCTCTTCAAGCCATCTGCTACACCACCACTTTCAAGCACAGCTCGGCCTCGGGAGGAGCTTCCACAGCCTCCCGTCTCAGGAGCCCTGGCCTGTGGCCCGACCTCAGGAGCCCGCTTGCTCTTGGCGCTTGAACCTCAGGAGGGATGTTGGACCCAGGAATTCAAGGAGTATCTGATGCAAGGGGCGCTGCCAGAGAAGGAGGAGGATGCAGAGCGTGTGGTTCGGCAAGCAACGGCGTACTACATTAGGGATGGCGAGATGTACAGGAAGCGGCCCAATGACGTTTCTTTGCGCTGCATTTCCAGGGACCAGGGGAAGGATCTGCTAACTGACATACACGATGGTGATTGTGGGCACCATTCGTCATCGCGGACCCTCGTCGGCAAAGCATTTCGCTGTGGGTTCTACTGGCCCACTTCGCTCAACGACGCAGCTGAGCTGGTGAAGTCCTGCGAAGCCTGCCAGTTCCACACCAAGCAAATTCATCAGCTGGCTCAGGGCCTCCAAACTATTCCGCTCACGTGGCCATTCGCGGTCTGGGGGCTGGACATCCTGGGCCCGTTCCCTCGAGCGCCTGGGGCTACTGTTACCTCTACGTTGCTATCGACAAGTTCACCAAGTGGGAGGAAGTGGAAGCTGCCGGCACCATCCCAGCCGGCTCAGCTGTCAAGTTCGTCAAGGGCCTCGTGAGTCGTTTCGGGGTCCCCAACCGCATCATCACAGATAACGGCTCGCAGTTTACTAGTAACCTCTTCAAAACCTATTGTGCTAACCTTGGAACGCAGATCTGCTACGCTTCGATGGCAAACCCCAGGAGCAATGGTCAGGCCGAACGCGCAAACGTGGAGGTCCTGAGGGGCCTCAAGACTAGGACCTTCAAGAAGAAGCTCGAGGCCTGTGGCAGGGGCTGGCACGACGAGCTCCAGTCCGCGCTGTGGTCCATCCGCACCACCGCCACCAAGCCAACGGGCGAGACCCCATTCTTCCTTGTTTATGGAGCTGAAGCGGTCCTCCCTCACGGGGTCAAGCATCGCTCCGCACGGGTCTTGGAATTTTACGAAGCGCAGCAAGACGCCACGCGGGGGATGGACCTCGTGCTGGGGGAGGAACGACGTCGCGAAGCCGCACTAAGGGCGGCAAGGTACCAGGAAGCGCTGCAGCGATACCACTGCCACAACATCCATTCCAGGACACTCGAGGTAGGAGACCTCGTCCTAAGGCGGGTCCTCTCCAGGGAGGGGCTGCACAAGCTTTTACCCATGTGGGAGGGCCCGTTCAGGGTCATCCATGTCTCCAAGCCTGGAGCCGCGTGCCTGGAGACACAAGACGGAATACCTATCCAGAATGCCTGGAACATCCAGCACCTCCGGAAGTTCAACCCATGAAGCAAGGCCCAAAGCCTGTGAAGAAAGGCCCGGAGCCTGTGAAGAAGGCCCAGAGCCTGTGAAGAATCGCCGCCCGTGACACTCTCACGTAACAATGAGTGGGGTTGTACACGCCCCGGAGTCTCAGGAGCGCCGGCCTCAGGCCCTGGGGCTCCCTTCCACGCCTAGTGGCAGCACTTAGCTCCGCGCTGGTGAGAAGACTTGAAGACTAGACTAGGTGCCGGACGTGGCTTTTCATTTGCTTTCTGTAGTTGACTCATTCTTCCTTAATCAAAGTTTGCCTTTGGTATTCCTTGTTGATCCGATTCCCTCGCTTCTTACTGCGTTTTCCGGCTCTAGTTCGCTCGTGTTCTCTCTCTCTCGCATACCTCGCGAGGGGGCTAGGCAGGTGCCCTTGCGAGCATTTTTCTCCTCTCTGTCTTCTCGCGAGCTACCCTCGTTCGAGCCCAAAACTGGCGCATCTCTCCTAGTCTGTGCCCCTCGGGTACCGCGATACAAATGCCAGGTCAAGCTCGGGTGAACGGCGAATCTCCTAGCATACCTTCTAACAAATTTTCGCAATTCCTGAGCAAGCAGGTCAAGATGGACACGAGGAAACAAACATCTCGTAAGGAAGAGGGCGTCCTGAACGCACCTGGTTAAGTTGTCTTTGCGCAAACTAATAACATGGCACAGGAACGACACGCACAGTGCAATAACGAAGGAACCACAGTTCGATACACGGCCCTCTGGGCCCATACTGGTTTCATCTTTGATACAGGAAAGTGTGACGCCCCCGATTCAATCGTACACTAATCATACACGCAAACGTGTACGATCAAGATCTGGGACTCACGGGAAGATATCACAACACAACTCTAAAAATAAAATAAGTCATACAAGCATCATAATACAAGCCAGGGGCCTCGAGGGCTCGAATACAAGTGCTCGATCATAGACGAGTCAGCGGAAGCAACAATATCTGAGTACAGACATAATTTAAACAAGTTTGCCTTAAGAAGGCTAGCACAAACTGGGATACAGATCGAAAGAGGCACAGGCCTCCTGCCTGCGATCCTCCTAAACTACTCAAGGTCGTCGTCAGCGGCATGCACATAGTAGTAGGCACCTCCGGTGTAGTCGGAGTCGCCGTCGACGGTGACGTCTGGCTCCTGGGCTCCGACATCTGGTTGCGACAACTAGGTAGAAGGGAAGGGGGAAAAGGGGGAGAAAAGCAACCGTGAGTACTCATCCAAAGTACTCGCAAGCAAGGAGATACACTACATATGCATGGGTATATGTGTAAAGGGCCATATCGGTGGACTGAACTGCAGAATGCCAGAATAAGAGGGGGATAGCTAATCATGTCGAAGACTACGCTTCAGGCCACCTCCATCTTGCCGCATGTAGAAGAGAGTAGATTGAAGTCCTCCAAGTAGCATCGCATAGCATAATCCTACCCCGCGATCCCCTCCTCGTCGCCCTGTTAGAGAGTGATCACCGGGTTGTATCTGGTACTTGGAAGGGTGTGTTTTATTAAGTATCCGGTTCTAGTTGTCATAAGGTCAAGGTACAACTCCAAGTCGTCCTGTTACCGAAGATCACGGCTATTCGAATAGATTAACTTCCCTGCAGGGGTGCACCACATAACCCAACACGCTTGATCCCATTTGCCCGGACACACTTTTCTGGGTCATGCCCGGCCACGGAAGATCAACACGTCGCAACCCCACCTAGGCCAACAGAGAGGTCAGCACGCTGGTCTAAACCTAAGCGCACAGGGGTCTGGGCCCATTGCCCTTAGCACACCTGCATGTTGCGTGGCGGCCAGAAGCAGACCTAGCCTAGAAGGCGTTCCAGTCCAATCCGGCGTGCGCCGCTCAGTCGCTGACATCACAGAGGCTTCGGCTGATACCACGACGCCGAGTGCTCATATCTTTCCCACGTAGTTGGTTAGTGCGTATAGACCAAATGGCCAGACTCAGATGAAATACCAAGAAATCGTTAAGCGTGTTATTTCAAGGTAACCGCGAACGCCGACCAGGGCCAGGCGCACCTCTCGCCTAGGTAGTCTCAACCTGCCCTGCCGCTCCGCCACAAAGATCCACTCGCGGGTGCTCCTACAAGCCGACCCGTCTTTAGTCACCACAGGTATCATGTATAGTATATAAGTAATATACCCATGATCAGCTCCCGAGTGATCATGGCCCGATAGTATAGCACAACAGACGGACAAGAATGTAGGGCCACAGATGGAACACTAGTATCCTATACTAAGCATGTAGGATTGCAGGTAAAGGTAACAACAGTAGTAGCAAGGACATGCTATGCATCAGGATAGGAATAACGGAAAGCAGTAACATGCTACGCTACTCTAATGCAAGCAGTATAGAGAAGAATAGGTGATATCTAGTGATCAAGGGGGGGGGGGGCTTGCCTGATTGCTCTGGCAAGAAGGAGGGGTCATCAACACCGTAGTCGTACTGGGTAGCAGCGGCGTCGGTCTCGGTGTCTAGCGAGAGAAGAGGGGGAAGAAACAATAAATACAATGCAAACAAATGCATGACGATGCATGACATGACAAGGCGTGATGCTAGGTGTGCCCAATCGCGGTAGTAGGTGATACCGGCGAACGGGAAAAACATCCGGGAAAGTATTCCCGGTGTATCGCGTTTTCGGACAAAGGTACCGGAGGGGGAAAGTTGTGTGTTTTCTATGCTAGGGGTGTGTGGCAGATGAACGAACTGCGTATTCGAATTCATCTCGTCGTTCTGAGCAACTTTCATGTACAAAGTATTTTCATTTGAGCTACGGTTTATTTTATATGAATTTTCAAAGTGTTAATGATATTCTGGAATTATTATTAATTCGAAATTAATTGGAAAAATGCTATACACACCCAACACAGGGTACACAAAAGTGTACCCAGGGGATGACAAGTGGGCCAAGGGGGACCCAGTTGACCAGTCAAGGTTTGACTGGTCAACAGGGGGTGGGGCCCTCCTGCCATTGGGACATCTTACTAATTACTGATTAGTTAGGTTTACTAAATAATTAGTTTATTTAAACCATTTTAATTAAGTTAATTAATCACCTAATTAATTATTAATTTTTATATATTTTTTACACATTTGTTCTATAGGAAAAGGGGCCGGTGGGGCCCCTTTGGCATTGGCCCAGCCATCCTTAGCGGTATTTGGCGGCAGGCGGACTCGCCGAGCGGGCACAAGGCGACAGACGGTGTGGCGGCAGCGGCGACCAGCACCATGGCCGAGGCGAGGCGGAAGGGGGAAGAGGCATCGCGGGGAGAGGGACGGCGGGCCGAGGCGAAGGTGGAGTGGCCAGTGTGCGCGTGTGTGTGTGGTGGCGTAGGCGTGAGCAGCGCGGGCAAGGCGTGTAGCGGCGATGCGGAGCGGGGCAGCTGTGGCAGAGGGGCAGGGGCGAGGCCAAGCGAGGGTGCGGCGAGGGCAGTAGGCGACGGCGAGCACGGGGCGGGCGCGCACAGGAGCTCGGCTACGGCAAGAGTGAGGTCCGCCATGGCGATGGGGGTGCGGCATACGGTGACGGATCGACGGAGTAAGGGCCGGGAATTGGAGGAGGGGCTCACAGTGGAGGTCGGTGGCGTGCTCGGGGAGGCCAGGGTGGACGAGGTGACGTAGATCGATGGCGGCGGACGGCGCGGCACCGAGGTTGAAGACGCCCGACGCAGCGACAGCGATGCGGCGTGTTGGCCTCGATCCAGAATCGAAGACAAAGGAGATGATGACGAGGAGGCTTCTCGACAACGTATCACGCGTCTGGGAGCACGATAGCCATGCGGTTGAGCTCGGCCATGGCGATGTCGTACTCGGGCGCAAGCAAAACGGCGATGGCGAGCAAGGGAGTGGGGGAACTGGGGGCTAGGGTTGATTGGGGGTCAACGGCGTCGCTTTTATCCGTCGGGGGGTGCCGGGGATGGCCGGCACGTGGCCAGGGCACCATGGATGCCCGCCATGGCTCCTCTGCTCCTGTAACTGGAGGGGGAGGATATGTGAGGTGGGTTGGGCTGGCTATTGTTGCTAGATGGGCCAAGGTGCAAAGCGTCACTAGAGCCCAGTAACACAGTAGTAGTTAGGCCTTTTCCTTTTATACTTTCGTGTTTCTTATTTTCTTTACTGTTTTGCATTCATTTATAAATTAAACGAATATAGTTGAGCATGAAATTTGGCACACCTATATTAGGCAGTGCGCTGAGCTAGACCGCCAAGTTACAATTTATTTGGAATACTCTAAATATTTGTTTAATATGTAAAAGCATTTAAATAATGGTTTTGTCGCGGTTTTATCTACTATCGTGCATTTAAATATATTATTTAAATATGGGTCCTTCACCATAAATACCTATGCAATATTTTTCACAACCCGAACATTTTAGCTTTAACATTCGAAAACTTTTATTGTTTGCCTTGATTTTGAATTTGAATTTGAATCGTTTCGAATCAATGCGAGTTTATCAATAGTAACCGAGGTGACGTGGCATCATTAGGAGGGGGTTACTTTAGCTTAATTATCCGGGCGTCACAATTCTCCTCCACTACAAGAAATCTCGTCCTGAGATTTAAGAGGTAGAGCAAGGGGGAAAGGTCTTGTTACGATATTCTAGCGGATCTTCTCGGTCTTGGCTGCTCTTCTCGAAGAAGTTAATCCCTTTCATTGATGTCTTCATTTCTCTGCTTCGGGTCATCATGATGAAGTAGGCATCCTTTCTTCAGGAACTCCATCGTACTTATGAAAGGATAAGGGGGTATTCCGGAAGAACGGGTCGCTACAGTGTTGCTCATCTGGTAGATAACATCAGGGAAGGTGGCTGGAAGTAACTCTCGATTTGAAACTCAAGACATCATCAAGAGCAAAGTAAGAAGGTACCATGAGAAGTTTCAAGCGGGTAGATAGTTGCTTGAAGTTTGAACCAGAGTGAGAAAGGGGTTCAGAGCAGCGAGAGTAAGTATTGCGTCTGATACCAGAATAGAGCACTAGAAAGGTGGCCCGTGAATTACATACGAAGCCAAGCGGGTGGAATAACTTTGGAAACAGGGGTGTACAGAAGAGTCAGGTTTCGATCATGTGGAACTGTGGGTTATGGGCCCACCATGTGGGTTAAAAGTAGGAGGAGCGGTGACATCTTGCATAGCCATGATAGCAAGGCCTGTCAGAGGGTAGCCTGTCGATTATGTCGGCAACAACGTCGGTACCAAGGGAAAGGGACGAAGAGAACCATTTTCCTGCTTGTTGAAACGAGGCGGACCAATAGGCAATGCTCCCATCCATCAGTGCTTACCGGAATGTCATCAACAATAGTAACAGGGTCTTACTGACAGAGTTGTACACCTTTACATGAGCAAGGAATTATTACTGCTTAGATCATATTAATCGCAATAAAGGTTAACAACAATGGAAAGGAAAATGTGTTTAAACACATTTTTCAGGGATATATCCTTCCCAAGGACAAGCAGAGTATGATATCCATTATAGGATATAATGTAGAAAACTCTTTAGGTAGGGGAAGGAATTTTCACTACATTACCCATACATCGGTGTTTGGATAATTGAGCAGGAAACATTTAGCATTGGACTTCAAATGTTCCTGTTGAAAATCGGAGTACCATAGACATGCTTCGAGATAACATTGACATGGTCAACAGGTGAAGATCAGACTTTGGGAACAAAAAGGATCCATCAGGAACAACTTATAGAATAAGTCTTACAATTTCCTCACGAAAGAATGACTAACCTTGCCAAAAAAAGGTAACTATAACAATAGGTCCTCCGGCCAGGTGTGCTAGGCATGACATCACCTTACCGGGTCATATAAAGACCAACATTATATCTCTTGGAAATATGTTCCAACCATCATATCTGACCAAGATTCAGATCTGATTGGTGTCAGGATACCTTAGACTCAAGATCCTGAGATAAAAAGGTGCGACACGAATTGACAAGAAGACATCATAAGATTCTCGGGAATTGAACTATGGAAGTGAGTTCCAAAACAAGAGTTCATCATTAAATCAAGAAGAGGTGATGAGGTGGCTGATTGACTCAGCAACAATTCATCAAGAATTCCAACAAGATGGATTTCCACAATTATGTGAACAAGGAGATAACATTGGTTAGATCAAAAGATATAATGATGTATGCTCGAGGAGAACATCCACGAGTAAACATTGGTTGAAAGGTGCACCCGTAATATGGGCTTAGGTAGCATGATCAATTTTAGAATGGTGATTCGATAACCAAAAGACTTAGAATGAAGCTATCGACCATTCACTTCAAAGCAATAGAGTTGCTAGAAGTTTCGAATTCAGACATCATAGTTTATTTATCGGTATTCCGGTTCGGAACAACTCGGGGACCAAGAGATAAATGGAGATGGCGAGTAGTATTACAATATTAAGAATTTCTAAGAGGTTGAGCAATTCTCACAACATCCTTGACATAAAAGACAGTAATACTTCAAGGTAGAACATCATACAAGATGGATAGCAAGTAGCATCCATAACATGAACAAGTTTGCGTTGGGGGAAGGCAAGAATGTAGTCGATGATAACACAATCATCGAGGGGGCAAGGATGGTATTTCCCATCATGAATTTGATTGGTATCCTGGAAGAGCTCAAAATGTTGATGATGATCACGACACAATTGTCGAGAGATTTCATGCAGGTGTAATCGATCGGCGATGACATCAAGTCAAAGGAATGACAAAGCGAAAGTTTATTAGAACCAAGGATAGGACACATACTCGAAATCAAGCTTGATTTTCAAGGCGAAATGATATGATCAGGAAGATCGAAGTAGGGTTAGCTCGTCGTAAAAAATTGTGCTCCGGGAAGAAGGACGAAGTAGCACAGTTAAAATTTAGCACATTAATGATATAGCCGATCAGGCTAGGAATGACTTGAAGGATTAATAAACTCATAAGCAACGGAGATTACTTAGAGTTATTGAATCGGAGTGCGAAATTGATTCACTTATCAGTGTCCTTGAGTGTCTAACAACTCAGAACCCGGGGAAAAATTGGAATCGGTGAGAAATAATACTTGAAGAACTCATAAGAAGTAATATGGTTCTGTGCTATTATCGAGATACCACGGGGTAATACTCGAAGGTAGATCATAATAGAGGTTGGACGGGTGCATTAATCTGCAGAGGACAAGTGTTCAACTTGTCCAAGAAAGGACCAAAGATGATCAATCATGGTGGGAACCACGGTTGCAAAGGATCAACATAGATACAAGATGAACTTATAACAAGGGGACCATTATTAATACAAGAAGCTTCCATGATAGATAATACATCGGGTCCATGGGCATGAACACAAAGTTCAAGGTCGACTCCCACTTCTTCAAATCAGAACCTTACATTCACTTCTCGCTTTGATAAAGGCATTAGTGTTGAAAGTTTTACCTGGTGAAATACCAGATGAGTATGACTCGTGAAAACTTCCGAGTTCACACATATTAAGGAAGGCATAGGTTCAAGCCGTCAGGGTATCATGGAAACATATACCACAAGCTTCAATAGTAAATACCACCAGCTCGAAAACAGAGCATGGTTGAGAAAACAGAGGATACAATTTACACAAGGCTTTATATATGCGTGGAAAGACTCACAAGATTATTGAATATGGAGGACGTTGTCGGATAAAATCCAACAAATTATCTGGTGGTCCAAAGGGATCTGATGTGAGCATCGGTACTCAATCAGAGGAAGAAATAATGCACGAGCATCAGATTATAGAACATCTGAATAATTCGATGCTTAGATAACAAAGGAATTATGATTTCCAAAACAAAGGATCAGAAGCAGACGCTCTGATCAAGGATGGATAAGTTGGATAGACCAGAGGCACAATTGACGACAAATAGTTTGGTCGAGAACCAGCTCATGTTTAAAATGACGTCTGGGCCGAAAAGATAATTTAGAAGGGACGATTGATGATTGTGTGCATTCGCACACATGTTGAATCAATAGGATCAAAATGACGGTGTCAAAAGATACTAGTGAATATTGCTAGTGATATTTGAGCATCCATAATGTAAGCATACAAGTATTTGCAGAGCAATAGTTTGAAGAGGATGCTCAGAAGGTCGGATAGTGTTTCAGAGTATCTTATGAAGCATACGAACAACTGGGGATGAACGGATACTCAATAAGTGCGAGGAATTTTCAATTGGGGTATTCATGTGGTAAAGAACTGCAAGGCAGTAAGCTTAAAGGATTTTTGGAACAACGGAGAGCAATTTAGGGCATCTTGTAATAACAAGAGCAACTGAGGATGAAGGTATGAACGACAATTGTAGGTAGTTATCCATAAAGGTATATCGGTGATAGGGGATTGTAAAGTCGGTGGGCACAAGGGTCTTGGGAAAATCCCGGAGAGTATCTTCGGAATCTTCTGGTGCAGCAAGCGATCATGGAAAAAGTCCAAAAGAAACCTTGAACTTGTAGACAAAAGCTAAATCAAACCCTGAACTTTCAATCCCGGAAATCAGCACACCGAACTCTTTGATCCCGGTCTATTTTAAACCTTGAGGGCATTTAGGTGGTATTTGCTGACATGGCAAGGATCTTTGTCGGGGCTGGCTGGGAATTAGGACGAATCGGGCCGGCCCATAAGCGTAAGTCGTCATGGCTTCGCTTTGCTATGTTTTTTTTTCATTTTGTTTCTTTGTTTTACATTTTTGTAATGATAATAAATGCTTTTAACAATTTTCTAATTACAATATTTTTTGAAGTATACACGAACCAACTTGTTGTTTATTAGGAGCGAGAAAAACTAGAGCTTCGGTGAGCTTGAGAGAGGAGTCGAACTAGCGACCTGGCAGTGACGGCCGGACATAGCCAAGCGCCATGAACGCTGCTAGTAATTATAAACCCAATGTCGCATATAAGAATAGACATGAACATTTATATATGAAAACAGTGTTGAAAATGTTCGAAACATTTCTTAAAAAAATGTTGAACAATTTTCAAATACCAGATATTTCTTAAACACAAATAATTGACGAAATTTCAAAATCATATTTTCAAAATGCGACAGGGTGACATTTTTCCAAATACAAATTTTACATTTTATAAAACCATACGATCATTTTTTACATTGTTTCAACATTTTAAAAGATTTGTTCAGGTTTCAATTTTTGTTGCGTTTTTACAAAAATATGTTTATGTTTTAAATAGTGTTTGCTTTTTCCTAAATTGATTTTATTTTCAAAAAACATGTTCGTTTTTTAAAAAGGTATTCAGAATTCTCAGAAAGTGTTCACACTTTAAAAGAACGCATAAAAGAATCAAAAAGATTTCAAAAATCTTTCGGGGCTGCATGTTTTCAATGTTTTTTTGCCCTCCAAAAATATTTAAATCTGGACGCTGAGGTGTGTGCTTAAATTGCTTGGGCCTCTAACTGCGGGCATTAACAGCCAATGCTTCTAGTGGCTGGCACGAGGAGCTTAGAAGCTCGTTGGAGCAAGTTCGATCCCTCCAGACTTTTTTCTGTTATTTTTACTTCACGTGTTACACGAAATAGAAAAAAAATCGTCTCATGTCATTGGGCGGCCCGGTCGGCGTGCGCACTCAACAATCCTGGGTTTCCACCTGCCACGTCAAAAATTCCTGTTTGGGAAATCTCGAAGGTTCAAAATAGACCGGGATTAAAGAGTTAGGTGTGCTGATTTCCGGGATCGGAAGTTCAGGGTTCGAATTAACTTTCGTCCATAAATTCAGGGTTTGTTCTGGACTTTTTCCAGCGATCATCTGGAGTGAGGGGCTCTTTGGGAGAAAGTAATTACGAGAACCTAGAGTCAGAGTTAGTAAATTCATTTTAACCCGAATAGAAGAGAGATCAGAGTCCCAGAGTATAGACGAGGAGTAAAAGATCCTAGTACCACCCAATGTCCACGTGGGCCCATAAGGCACACAGCCATGTTAGTAAAAGTTTTGTAATGTCTAGACTCGACTTCGGCCAAGGAGTGTGGAAGGGGGATTCCTACAGGCATTCGGATCTGATACCAACTTGTGACGCCCCCGATTCAATCATACACGCAAACATGTACGATCAAGATCAGGGACTCACGAGAAGATATCACAACACAACTCTAAAAATAAAATAAGTCATACAAGCATCATAATACAAGCCAGGGGCCTCGAGGGCTCGAATACAAGTGCTGGATCATAGACGAGTCAGCGGAAGCAACAATATCTGAGTACAGACATAAGTTAAACAAGTTTGCCTTAAGAAGGCTAGCACAAACTGGGATACAGATCGAAAGAGGGAAATGCCTCCTGCCTGGGATCCTCCTAAACTACTCCTGGTCGTCGCCAGCGGCCTGCACGTAGTAGTAGGCACCTCCGGTGTAGTAGGAGTCGCCGTCGACGGTGGCGTCTGGCTCCTGGGCTCCGACATCTGGTTGCGACAATCAGGTAGAAGGGAACGGGGAAAATGGGGAGAAAAGCAACCGTAAGTACTCATCCAAAGTACTCGCAAGCAAGGAGCGACACTACATATGCATGGGTATATGTGTAAAGGGCCATATCGGTGGACTGAACTGCAGAATGCCAGAATAAGAGGGGGATAGCTAATCATGTCGAAGACTATGCTTCAGGCCACCTACATCTTGCCGCATTTAGAAGAGAGTAGATTGAAGTCCTCCAAGTAGCATCGCATAGCATAATCCTACCCAGCGATCCCCTCCTCGTCGCCCTGTTAGAGAGCGATCACTGGGTTGTATCTGGCACTTGGAAGGGTGCGTTTTATTAAGTATCCGGTTCTAGTTGTCATAAGGTCAAGGTACAACTCCAAGTCGTCCTATTACCGAAGATCACGACTATTCGAATAGATTAACTGCCCTGCAAGGGTGCACCACATAACCTAGCACGCTTGATCCCATTTGGCCGGACACACTTTTCTGGGTCATGCCCGGCCGTGGAAGATCGACACGTCGCAGCCCCACCTAGGCCAACAGAGAGGTCAGCACGCCGGTCTAAACCTAAGCGCACACGGGTCTGGGCCCATCGCCCTTAGCACACCTGCACATTGCGTGGGCGGCCGGAAGCAGACCTAGCCTAGAAGGCGTTCCAGTCCAATCCGGCGCGCGCCGCTCAGTCGCTGATGTCACGAAGGCTTCGGCTGATACCACGACGCCGAGTGCCCATATTTTTCCCTCGTAGTTGGTTAGTGTGTATAGACCAAATGGCCAGACTCAGATCAAATACCAAGAACTCGTTAAGCATGTTATTTCAAGGTAACCGCGAACGCCGACCAGGGCCAGGCCCACCTCTCGCCTAGGTGGTCTCAACCTGCCCTGTCGCTCCGCCACAAAGATCCACTCGCGGGTGCTCCTACGAGCTGACCCGTCTTTAGTCACCACAGGTATCATGTAGTATATAAGTAATATACCCGTGATCACCTCCCGAGTGATCATGGCCCGATAGTATAGCACAACAGACGGACAAGAATGTAGGGCCACAGATGGAACACTAGCATCCTATACTAAGCATGTAGGATTGCGGTAAAGGTAACAATGAGAGTAGCAAGGACATGCTATGCATCAGGATAGGAATAACGGAAAGCAGTAACATGCTACGCTACTCTAATGCAAGCAGTATAGAGAAGAATAGGCGATATCTGGTGATCAAGGGGGGGGGGCCTGCCTGATTGCTCTGGCAAGAAGGAGGGGTCGTCAACACCGTAGTCATACTGGGTAGCAGCGACGTCGGTCTCGGTGTTTAGCGAGAGAAGAGGGGGAAGAAACAATAAATACAATGCAAACAAATGCATGACGATGCATGACATGACAAGGCGTGATGCTAGGTGTGCCCAATCGCGGTAGTAGGTGATACCGGCGAAGGGGAAAAACATCCGGGAAAGTATTCCAAGTGTATCGCGTTTTCGGGCAAAGGTACCTGAGGGGGAAAGTTGCGTGTTTGCTATTCTAGGGGTGTGTGGCGGATGAATGGACTGCGTATTCGAATTCGTCTCATCGTTCTGAGCAACTTTCATGTACAAAGTATTTTCATTTGAGCTATGATTTATTTTATATGAATTTCAAAGTTTTAATGATATTCTGGAATTATTATTAATTCGAAATTAATTGGAAAAATGCTATGCGCACCCAGCACAGGGTACACAAAAGTGTACGCAGGGGATGACAAGTGGGCCAAGGGTGACCCAGTTGACCAGTCAAGGTTTGACTGGTCAACAGGGGGTGGGGCCCTCCTGCCATTGGGACATCTAGCTAATTACAGATTAGTTAGGCTTACTAAATAATTAGTTTATTTAAACCATTTTAATTAAGTTAATTAATTAACTAATTAATTAATTATGTTTATATTTTTTACACATTTGTTCTATAGGAAAAGGGGCCGGTGGGGCCCCTTTGGCATTGGCCGAGCCATCCTTAGCGGGCGCTGGGTGAAGCGGGGGGCGGACTCGCCCGAACGGGCACAAGGCGACGACGACGGCCGGAAGTGGCGACCAGCACTGTGGCACAGCGGCCGGAGGCGAGCGCCGGAAGGGGGGAAGAGGCATCGCGGGGAGAGGGACGGCGGGCGAGGCAAGGAGTGGCCGGGGCGCGCGCGCCAGCGGAGTGTGGCGGGCGCGGCGGCGTGAGACATGTGGGCGGGCGTAGAAGCGGCGATGCGGAGCTGTGTAGCTATGGCAGGGGGGCAGGGGCGAGGCCAAGCGAGGGTGCGGCAAGGGCAGTAGGCGGCGACGAGCACGGGGCGGACGTGCACAGGAGCTCGGCTGCGGCAAGAGTGAGGTCCGGCCATGGCGATGGGGGTGTGGCATACAGCGACGGATCGACGGAGTAAGGGCCGGGAATCAGAGGAGGGGCTCACAGTGGAGGTCGGTGGCGTGCTCGGGGATGCCAGGGTGGACGAGGTGACGTAGATCGATGGCGGCGGACGGTGCGGCTCCGAGGTTGAAGACGACCGACACAGAGACAGCGATGCGGCTGTTGACCTTGATCCAGCAACGAAGACGAAGGAGACGATGACGAGGAGGCTTTTCGACAACGTATCACGCGCCTGGGAGCATGATAGCCATGCGGTTGAGCTCGGCCATGGCGACGTCGTACTCGGACGCAAGCAAAACGGCGATGGCGAGCAAGGGAGTGGGGGAACTGGGGGCTAGGGTTGCTCGAGGGTCAACGGCGTTGCTTTTATCCATCAGGGGGTGCCGGGGATGGCCGGCACGTGGCCAGGGCACCATGGATGCCCGCCACGGCTCCTCTGCTCCTGTAACTGGAGGGGGAGGATATGTGAGGTGGGTTGGGCTGGCTATTGTTGATAGATGGGCCAAGGTGCAAAGTGTCACTAGAGCCCAGTAACACAGTAGTAGTTAGGCCTTTTCCTTTTATACTTTCGTGTTTCTTATTTTCTTTACTGTTTTGCATTCATTTATAAATTAAACGAATATAGTTGAGCATGAAATTTGGCACACCTATATTAGGCAGTGCGCTGAGCTAGACCGCCAAGTTACAATTTATTTGGAATACTCTAAATATTTGTTTAATATTTAAAAGCATTTAAATAATGGTTTTGTCGCGGTTTTATCTACTATCGTGCATTTAAATATTTTATTTAAATACGGGTTCTTCACCATAAATACCTATGCAATATTTTCCACAACCCGAACATTTTAGCTTTAACATTCGAAAATTTTGTTGTTTGCCTTGGTTTTGAATTTGAATTTGAATCATTTCGAATCAACGCGAGTTTATCAATAGTAACCAAGGTGACGTGGCATCATTAGGAGGGGGTTACTGTAGCTTAATTATCCGGGCGTCACAGAAAGAGAGCAAAACAAAAGAGACGTTGCAGCGATCCACGGAGGCAGGCCCCTAGCAGCGTCCCGAGCTTAGCCAAACCCCTTCTCGCGCTTCACAGAGGCGCGACAATGAGGGGACCCGCAGCCGCCTTCGAAGAGGGCGCGGCGGCAGGTCGTACCCACCGCTGCTAGAGCTATCACCAGAGGAAGAGCTGCCGTAGCTGGACGAGACACGGTCGCCACCAAGGGCGGGCTCGCCCTCATCCTCGCCGTGGCCGTCACCAAGGCCGAGCACCTCCTCGCCATCGTTCGCCTCGGGGAAGCACCCGGCGCGGCGACCATCTTCCCCGAACACCCTCACGTAGAGGGTCGTCCCGCCATCATACTTGAAATGGAGGGAGCACCGCCTGCCCAAGGCGCGCGCGCGGGCGAACGTCTGCCAGCCGCGGGCCAGGGCTATGTTGCCCGCGGCGGAAGTATCGACTGCGACCCAAGAGGCCTTGCTGCAGCAGCCATCCGCCTGCAACCAGAGCCCGCCTGGACCAGAGGCCGGCAGTTCATCGACGAAGATGCATGGAAGCTGGAGCCAGTTGTCGGTCGGGTTCTCTGACCACACGACGAACTCTGGCAACACTTCCGCTGAATGGGAGCGCAGGCGGGGAGGCCGCGCCACCACGGCGCACCTCCCTTCGTCAACTGGGCCGCCATGGCTGAGACGACCCCCTCCGCGGGCTGGGGCAGGGGTCGCGACATGCTTGCGCGGACGGCCGCATCCGCGCTTGGGCGCCGGGGTGCCGGGTCCTTCGTGGCGCTGCTCGCAATGGAACGAGGAGGAAGAAGCAAGCGAGCAAGGAAGAGATGGGCGACGGGGGCTCCACCCCCTCCCCAATTATAGCGGAAGAAGGCTATAGGATCGAAAGTATGTCTAGAGGGGGGGTGATTAGACTACTTGACCAAATAAAAATCTAGCCTTTTCCCAATTTTAGTTCTTGGCAGATTTTAGCAACTTAGAACAAGTCAAGCAATCTTAAAACAATTCAAGCAAGCATGCAAAGAGTATATGAGCAGCGGAAAGTAAAGCATGCAACTTGCAAGAATGTAAAGGGAAGGGTTTGGAGGATTCAAACGCAATTGGAGACACGGATGTTTTTGTCGTGGTTCCGATAGGTGGTGCTATCGTACATCCACGTTGATGGAGACTTCAACCCACAAAGGGTAACAGTTGCGAGAGTCCACGGAGGGCTCCACCCACGAAGGGTCCACAAAGAAGCAACCTTGTCTATCCCACCATGGTCGTCGCCCACGAAGGACTTGCCTCACTAGCGGTAGATCTTCATGAAGTAGGCGATCTCCTTGACCTTACAAACTCCTTGGTTCAACTCCACAATCTTGTTGGAGGCTCCGAAGTGACACCTAGCCAATCTAGGAGACACCACTCTCCAAGAAGTAACAAATGGTGTGTTGATGATGAACTCCTTGCTCTTGTGCTTCAAATGATAGTCTCCCCAACACTCAACTCTCTCTCACAGGATTTGGATTGGGTGGAAAGAAGATTTGAGTGGAAAGCAACTTGGGGAAGGCTAGAGATCAAGATTCATATGGTAGGAATGGAATATCTTGGCCTCAACACAAGTGTAGGTGGTTCTCTCTCAGAAAATGTAGGTTAGAAGTGTAGGTTTGTTCTGATGGCTCTCTCCACGAATGAAGAGGAGGTGGAGGGGTATTTATAGCCTCCACACAAAATCTAACCGTTACACACAACTTGCCAAACTCGGTGGGACCAAAGTGATAAACTCGGTCGGACCAATTCAGCAAATCTAGTGACCGTTAGGATTTTTGGTGGGACCGACATGCAACTCGGTAGGAACGATATGGTTAGGGTTAGGGCATAATGTAATCTCGGTGTGACCGATTACACAAACTCGGTGAGGCCGATTTTGGTAATAAGCTAACCAGGGAGTTGGTCAGGTAAACTCGGTTGGACTGATTCACTCATTTCGGTGAGACCGAAATGTTACAAAAGGGAAACAGAGAGTTTACATTGCAATCTCGGTGGGACCGATCGCTCATCTCGATAGGACCGAAACGTTACGAAGGAAAACAGAGAGATTACAACCCCATCTCGATGAGACCGAGATCCCTATCGGTGAGACCGATTTTCCTAAGGTTTGTGGCAGTGGCTATGACATCTGAACTCGGGGCGCCGGATAGAAAGAATCGGTGGGGCCGAGTTTGACTTTTGGTTTTGGTCATATGTGGATGTGAGAAAGTAGTTGAGGGCTTTGGAGCATATCACTAAGCACTTTGAGCAAGAGCCTCATTAAGCAACACCTCATCCCTCCTTGATAGTATTGGCTTTTCCTATAGACTCAATGTGATCTTGGATCACTAAAATAGAAAATGTAGAGTCTTGAACTTTTGAGCTTGAGCCAATCCTTTTGTCCTTAGTATTTTGAGGGGTCCACTTTTCTCATCCATGCCATGCCAATCATTGAGATTTCCTGAAATATTAGTCTTGAAATAGCATTAGCTCAATGAACTATATGTTGTTAGGAATTACCAAAACCACCTAGGGATAGTTGCACTTTCAATCTCCCCCTTTTTGGTAATTGATGACAACATATAGATCAAAGCTTTGACAGATGATAATAAGAGTGAAAAACATTATCGCTTTGAGAAGTATGTGAAAAGCAAGAGCTCCCCCTAAAATTGTGCATAGTTTAAGATTTGCTTTGGACTGCAAATGCACAATGAGTTAGGATCATGGGTTACTCTTCCATGTCACATACATCTTGGTGGAGCGCTCAAAATGATAATAACTAAAATACTTGCACTCATCACCAAGCAAAGTGAGTGATCATATGGAATATAAAAGGATAATGTCATCCAACAAGCATTAAGGTAGCATATGATCAAACACATGATCATCCAAGTATCACACACAAGCATAAAGTATCTCAAACAAGCGAATAACAAAGTTCAACCACCAAAGAGAAATGCAAGAGAGAACAAAAGCAACACTCTCTCTCTCGAAGCCTATGATCTATACATTTTCTCCCCCTTTGGCAACAAGTTACCAAAAAGTTCATAAAAAATGCATAGTGCTAGATCGATACTCAGGCTTGGTCTTCAGGTGGTGGTGTAGACAGAACTCCAAGAACGAAGGCATCAGTCGATCTAGATGGTTTGGAGGAGTAGATCTTTGGAGCTGGTGGCTTGAAGTTGTAGCTAGTGCGGATGAAGTTGCTCCGTGTCTGTGATGGGCATACAAGCAGACCTCTGTCCTCGGGCACTCTAGCAAAAGCATCAGTGGTTGTCTTGCCCTTCTTCTCCTGCACTTCCTCCTGAAGTTGCTCAACAACAGATTGTATCTCAGTGACCTTCACATCTAAGTCATAGAACTTCTGCTCCATGATCCTCTCCAAGCTCTCCTGGTTTTGAGTCAGGGTGGCCAGTCCCTTCTCTATCCTCAGAGTGGAGGCAATCAAGTAGCCAAGCTGATCTTGCTTGCTCTTCAGAAGATACTGAGATGCCTCATCCATGGTTGGCATCTTTGCAGCCTTTTCAGTCTTTGCTTTCTCCCTCTTTGCTTGTGCTTGCACAGAAGATGGTTCATTTTCATCCATCACCATAGTGTTATCCTTAAAATCTGGGTAGATGGGCAAGTGCTCCTTGTCCAGTAGATATGTGCCAGTGCCCATCTTGGAGTTAATCAGCTCCTGAATCTGTGGGGCATACCCACAACTCCTCTTCTGATCTGCAGTTGTCCTCTTTATGGTTTCCACAATTAGGCTCATGACCTTGAATTTCTATGGAACATCAAAAATGTGTAGCAACTTGATGGAGTGACCTCTGATCATTCTGTGATCACCTGACTTGGGCAGAAGTGTATGCCTGAGGATCCAGTCGATTGTGGGCAGGCCTGACAGCAAGTGTTTCACAGATCCAAACTGGTGAGTCTCAAGATCTGCATCAGGAATCTCCTTGTACATGCTGGCCATGGAGTTGTGATCCTTCTTCTTCTTGGCATAGACATCCAAGTCATCTTCACTCTCCTCAGGAGCATTGATCAATTGAGCCCATTCTGCAACTGTTGACTGGTACCTAGTACCTTCAGACATCCAGACAATCTTCCCATCTGGGTAGAAGTGAGCTGTGGAGTAGAACTGCATGATGAGCTCATCATTCCATTTTGTGAGCTTCTGAGCCACAAACTTGTCAACTCCACAAGCCTTGAAACTGTCATAGACTCCAGGATAGTGCTCTTCATTCTCCTTGATGTACTCCCAGTTGACCCATCTCATGTCACACACTATTGGCTTCTTGTCAAGCAGAATTGTCTCATAGAAGTCTTGCTGTTCCTTGGTATGGAACCTGTAATCCACAGTAGTTCTTCTTCTGGTGGCATATGGATCTGACTCTCTCCATAGCCTCAATCCTGAATCCTTCCTTATCTTCATGTTCTCAGCTACTAGGTGAGCATCATTATGATCTGGAATTTTTGGCTTCAACTTCCTCAAGACATGTGACTCATCATCTTCTTCTTCCATTGCACCTTCAGGCACTGGGGCCTTGTTCTTCTCTGCTGCTGGGATGTTCCTGGTGCTCCTCTTGGGTGCAGTTTTGGGTTTTGGAGCAGCTGGCTTGGGAGCTTCTTTGGGCTAAGATGGAGCAGCCCCTGACCTTATGGCATCTCCCATGAGTTTCTGGGCTTTAGGTGCTGGTGCAGCAACCTCTTCCTCTTCCTCTTCAGAGTCTCTCATCATAGAGGACTTGCCTAGAACTCTGGAAGTGGTCTTCTTGACCCTCTCTTTCCTCTTCTTGCCATCTCCAGCTTCCTTGGGTTCAAGAGTGAACACCATTTTCTCACCTGTGGTAACTTTCCTTGGCTTAGACATTGGTTGTCTTCCAGCTGGCTTCTTGGTCTTCAGACCTGGCTTGGTTGCAGCAGCTGTGCCATATACCTTTTTGAGCACTTTCTTCTTTGAGGTGGCTTCTTCCTCTTCAGCCACATAGTCCTCATCCTCTGACTCTGAGGTTCTTTTCTTGCTGGCCCTTGTGGCAGCCTTTGGCAAGTTGCTGGGTGTGCTCCTGCTTCCATCATCTGAGCTGCTAGAGGGACTAGTGCCCTCACTCATGTGAACTTGCTCCTCAGACTTGTTCTGACTGTCACTCTGATCTGACATGATGCAAACACTGACAGCTGACCCTGTGAATAGATTATAGATGAGGTAGAGTGGATGAGCATCACAAAGTGCAGAGGTTTTTGCAAAAGAATGAATCAAAAAATTAGTTTTAGTTTTCCATAGAAAGCATTTCAGATCTACCGATTTGAAATCTCGGTGATACCAAAGCAGCTGTTGGAACCTAAACTAGCGAACTCAGTCAGACCGATTCACAGTTCGGTGGCACCGAGACTGCCAGGGTTTCACAAAGACTTGAACTCGGTCACACCGATTTGCAATTCTCGGTCACACCGAGAATCACATGTGCAATGGCCTGAGCCAAATCGGTGGAACCGATTTCAACAACTCGGTCGGTCCGAAATGGTTTCTGCGGAAACCTAAACCTAAATTTTCAATCCACAACTAAACTACGGAGTGTTTTCATTGGATAGAGTGATCTCAATCGTGGCAAGATTCATGGCAAAACAATGTTCTAGGAATCAGAGGGGAATAGCACAAAGATCAAGTCCATACCCTAGTGCGGTGATGGACTTGCTACGGCGGCAACGGCAGAGACGATCCCGTTGACGGCGGCGGAGACCAGCGACTGGAGGCGGCTGGCGACTAGGAGGATGATCCGGAGACCACGGAGGTAGAGCAGGCTGAGCGCGGGCGAAGAGGTTCGGAAAGTTTTCCAAATTTTTGCCCGTGGGTATATATAGCCTGACCCTGTCGGTGTGACCGAGTGGAACAACTCGGTGGCACCGAGATGCATAACTGCAAGAAGTTACTGCAACTCGGTGTGACCGAAAAGTTCAAATCGGTTGCACCGAGATTGAAAACCTAGATCGACTTAGTGATCTCGGTATGATCGAAATGGATGAATCGGTCAGACTGAATCGCACAAAGAAGTTTTGGAAGTTTAAGTCTATGACGAATCGGGGACTCCGAGTGCTCCTCACACAGAGTGGTTCGAATCTGACTTGATCAAACTTTGTGATGCAGCATGAATAGAGTTTGAGACGAGAAGAGCATAGATAGCTAGAGAAGGTTCTTAGGCATTCTTGTCCATCCACTTGGCAAGAGAAAAAGAAACCAATCAATCAAAACAACAAGTGGATGTCCTCGAATGAGTAAATTATGCAACCAACATGCTCACACAATAAAATGGCAAATGAAATATGTGGCAAAGCATGCACAACCAATTCTAGCATCTATCAAGCAATTGGTGATGACTAGGTCATCTTATATATGAGTATATTGACATAGGAGTCAAATGAGAACATTTGATCATACACTACTAGGGAAAAGCCTAGCAGCAGCGCAGGTTTTAGGCCTCTCAGTAGCGCGGGGACCGGCGCTACTAATAAGGCGCTACAGCTAACTTATAGCAGTAGCGCCTGTTGTCCCATGCTACTGCTATTCATGAATAGTTGTAGCGCTCTTTAGGTAAGGGCGCTGCTGATATTATCTGCAGCGCTGTTTACAAGGAGGCGCTACTGCTAAAATTTTCCCCCTCGCTACTACTAGTTTTATTAGTTTTTTCCCTACATATTTGTTTTGTATTTGAATAGGCTTTATACAATAATCTTTAGCATATCATACGCATACAAACGTAATCATAGCATATACATACAATTAGTCTTATCAAATCATGTCATCATCATAATCATCATCCAACACAAAGTGGTCTCTCGTCATCATCTCAAAAATAGCGATACAAGTCTCGATTACTTGCAAATACATCGTCATCCATCTAAACAATGATATACGCGAGAAGAGCTATCACTTTGAGTACATGAGTTTGTATCCCTCTCTCGCATTAGCGTGAACCTAAACTAACTACTGCCTGTCGCTCGGAAACCGGAAACCGGTACACCTGGGCCTGACACTCCGGCCACTTTTTTTTGGCAGCTTCGGCCTTGCAAGCCTCCTTGAATATTTGAAACTGCTCTTCCGTGATTGTCGGATTATCCTTTACAATCTCGGAGTAGGGTTCCTTCTTGTCGATGGTCTTTGCTTTCACTCGATTTTTCCTGGCGGCCAACGCGTCGCTAAACTTGGTCATGGCGTGTTTGTTTATCTTATTCATTGTCGGGTCCTCATCTGGACCTTCATAATCCTTCTCATTCCGGCCCGGGAACAAGAATATCTGGTGAAACTTCTTTAGGAGGGAGCTCCTCATATTTTCCATCTTCTGTAGTTTCTCATCGTTGATGGTGGTGGTTGTCCGTACGATGCAGCCTATTTGATTGCCGTAGCATGAGCGCGCTTCCTCGGGTGCCTTTGGCTCAAAATTGCCATCGTCCACCTCCGTGACCACCAGTCTAGTAGTCCTGAGTTTGTTAGGAATCCGTTGCCTCTTTGCTTTCCGTTCTACACCGGCTCCGCTCCCCGAGGCAGCGCCGGTCTGAGTTTCAGCGCCAGTCTCGATGCCGGTCTGAGTCTCAGCGCCGGTCTCAGTCTCAGCACCGGTTTGCGTGTCGGTCTCAGTCCCCGATGCCACCGGTGGGCCCAGCAACAACATCGGTTGATCGTCGGCAAGGCTAAAAATTAAATCGCCGCCCAGACGCGTCGTCGCAATCACCAGAACCCTGTCCTTCATCGTTGCTAGCCATGTTTCCTATGATTAAATCTAGTCAATTAATTCTAGACCTAATAAAATGAATAATGACATAAAAAAGGCCTATTGTTTTGCAGGAACGTTGACTCCTTCCTAGTGCGGCAAATCCCGGGCACTCGATATGTCCTAGTTTGTAGCACAAGTCATGCAGAAATTCATGGAAAATTTCGGCATGACCTTTGCTAAAAAGTGGACAAATCGAGAACCTAAAATTTGCCGGAATAGAAATGAATCAACATTCCGGCAAAACCTAGGCCACTCCGCTTCATTCCCTGGAAACAACAAAGCCACTTGGGCACAATCGAACCACTTCAATGAAAAGATATAACATGAGCAAACACTATTGAGGAATTTGCATATAACATGGTCACTTCAATGAAAAGATATAAATCAACAATAATGGAATATACAAATGAACATCAATGACATATATCATATAAAAACAATCTTGTTTTTTGTTTACATAGCAACAATTAGTTTGACCAAGTTTTTGAAAAGAAAAACAATTCCGTTTTTTGTTTATAGATAAATGCCATACCTACTGTTTTTTTATTTATTGCTAAATACTTTTGTTTTTTTGTCTAAAGCTAAAAGTCTAGGAACTACATTTTCTCTAACCCTTCTGACCTCACCAAAATTTCCACAGCAAGACCTTAGTACCTACACCCAATTTCTTCAAAAATATTCAGGTCCATAGTCCAAATAATTCAAATTTCATTTGAATGAAATTTGGAACAAATTCAGGTCCATAGTCCAAATATTTTTTATAGCTAAGTGGTTTTTGTTTATAGCCTCTGTTAATTTAAATCTAAATGCTACTATTATTTATATACCCTCTATTAGTTTAAAGCTAAATGGAATTACTGTTTAGGCATTTTCATGAAAATTGCCCTAGCTAATTTCCTAAAAAAATTGCTAATAATTTTTCCTAAATGCTATAAAATGCCTACTGCCCTAAAAAAATCTAGGGTTCATATGAACATCAACACAGTATCAACATATATATGAATTTCCCGAGCAGAGAGAGAGGAGGGTAGGGGACAGGAGAGGCAGGGCCTTACGGTCGGCGGCGAGGGCAGGCTCTGGCTCGGGCGGCGGCGGTGAGGTCGAGGGCGGCGGCGGTGAGCTCGAGGGAGGCGACGGTGAGGTCGACGACGGCCTCGGGTGGTGGCTATGAGGTCGAGGGCGGCCTCGGGGCGTGGCGGTGTGGTCAAGGCGTCAGGCGGCGGTGTGGTCGGCGGCCTCGGGTGGTGGTGGTGTGGTCAAGGCGGCAGGCGACGGCGGCGATGGAGCAGTTGGGGGACAGGGGAGTAGAGAGGGGGAAAGGACTTAGCGAAATTTTGAGCCGGGCTGCCAAAGATTTGAGTCAAACTAGCGAGAGCGCGTTTTGCAAGCGCGCTATAGCTAAGATAGCTATAGCGTGTTCAGAAAGCGCCACAGCCTATCCCTTTCTGTTTTATTTTTCTTTTCTTTTGTTTTCTTTACATTTTCTTTTTTCATTTCTCCTTTTCTATTTCTTTCATTTTCATTTACTTTTCTACTTATTTTTCTATTTATTTTCTTATTGATAGCATGAGCGCTCTACAAAGATAAACTTCATTTGCTACAATGTTTTTAGCGATAGTGTGCTTCGGGAGAACCGCTACTACTATTCCTAGCCTACCGGCATTAGTGAGGGAATTTTAGTAGTAGCGCTTTTCTGTGAAGACGCGCTACTGCTAAAACAATGGTTGTAGCGTGGTTTTGCAACAAGCGCTACTACTAAGTAGCGCTAGCGCCGAGTTTTGACCAACGCTACTGCTATACCTCTGTGTATAACGTTTTCCCTAGTAGTGATAGGTCATACTCATCGTTTAAGCACAAGTGGGGTTACCAATTTTACATAAAGCATTATTGTGTTCACACCATTAGAGTTGCTTTAGCTCAATTCTTAGAGTAAAGCTCCCCCTAGATGTGAGATCCCCCCTAAGAGGGATGAACTAACCTTGGGTTTTGTCGATGATGACTTCATGTAGGTGTTGAAGATGTGGATGCTCAATGTTGATGTAGATCATTTGGAGCAATCCTTTGTAGTGAGTTGCACTTTCAATACCTACACAGGTTAGTCCCACAAGGAACAAACAAGGATATCCATAGACATAGAGTGATGCATACACAAGATGATGTCTATGAAAGCATTTGATTACCTTGTCCCTTGCCTTACAAACAAGAGGGTTTGTGACTCCTTGAACTAGTGCAAGATGTGGAGGTCAATTGCACTTATTCTTGCCAAAATGATAAGAGTGAAGTACGTTGGTGGAGTCACCCTCAAGAACTCCCTAGTTCTTCTTCTTTTGGATCCACACCATCTTGATGGGAATCCTCGGAGTTGTAGTTGTACTTGATGAAGTGGAACTTGACGTAGTCTTGGGAACCCACTTGAGCAAGGCCTTAGGAGCTTCTTCAAATGCATCAATTTCCTCTTGAAGCTTATCCTTGCCTTTTTGCTTGTGGTCTTGTGGTGGAAAATCATCTTGAGCTTGTGTCCCTTTGAAAGAAGTAGGATCATACTTCTCTTGTTGAGGAACAAACTTCATCTTGGGGTATTGATCTTCTTCCCACGCAACTCCATTGGCATTGAACTTTCGTTCAAAACCAATACCTTGGTTCTTCCGGTGCCTTCCTTGCTTGCGTACAATTTCCTCGAATTGCTTACTCCCGTCAAGGCTCTTGTAGACACCTTTCTCTATAATTCCCTTCAATAAGCTATTTTCTTGCTCAAGTGTAACTTGGCTAAGAGAATCATTAGTGGAATCAAGAGAACTACTAGAAGCAACAACATTGGTTTTAGCATGATTATTGTTACTACTAGAGGAAGAATCTTTCTTGTCCTTGTTACTAGGCTTGACTTGAGGCATGTAAGTGGATAAGAGTAAACACTTGGCAATATAAGAAGAACTTTTCTAGCGAAGATCATCATTGATTGCCTTTAAGAACTCATGCTCTTGCTCAAGATTGAGCTTCTCAAAACGTAATTTCTCATGAGTCCTTAAAAGTTCTTGATGATCTCCTAAGATAGTTTCATGAGCTAACTTAAGAGTGTTTAGTTCTTTAGTTAGAGACTCAATCTTCTCCTTATCATTGTCATTCGTTTCATCTTGATTAGCATGATTAGTTGACGTTTCATCATAGTATTCATCACTAGAGTTGTCAACAAGTAAATCATCATCACCTAACAAGTCATCTTCATCACTATTGAAATCAACATACTCGGGGTGTGATTGGCCATGAAGCATCTTCCAATTCCTTCATTTGGTGAATCAAATATGTCATAGGAGTTGGTTGACACAAGTGCTAGACCGGCAACACCATCATCTTGAGTATATTCGGAGTCAGAGTGATAGCTTCTCTCAGAGTGATTGTCGGAGTCGAAGTCGGATACCCATTCACCAACATGAGCTTGATGTCTTCGTTTTCTGTAGCTCCTTGATGACTTGTCCTTCCTTTCCGAATCCTTGCTTCTCCGAGTGGGTCTTCGTTCATAACGATCATCTCTACTCCTTCTCTCCCTTGATGGTGATTCTTCTCTTCTACTTCTTCTTTTTGGAGAATCTTCTCTTCTTTTGTAGGGGGCCGTACACTCATTGGAGTAGTGTCCAGGTCTTCCATAGTTGTAGCAATTACGCTCTCGACTAGAAGATCTTTTATCATTCTAGGACCTTGTCTTGGAACTTCTCTCTTTGCTTCTACTCCTGTAGAACTTGTTGAAGTTCTTCACCATTAGGCTCAATTATTCATTGAAGGTTTGCTTCTCACTTGATGATGTGGGAGCTTCACATGAGGCTTTGTAAGCACCACTTGACTTGTTATGGAGCACCTCCTTATCCTTGAGTGTCATCTCGTGAGCAACAATTCTTCCAATGACTTCTGTTGGCTTGCGATCTTTGTAATTGGGAATCATTTGGATCAATATGCATACGGTATCATATTTTCCATCCAAGGCTCTTAGGATCTTCTTGATGATGAATTTGTCGGTCATCTCTTCACTTCCTAAGCCGGCAATATCATTTGTGATAAGAGCAAGCCTAGAGTACATTTCAGCGACACCTTCACCATCCTTCATTTTGAACTTGTCAAGTTGACTTTGAAGCACATCCAACTTGGATTCCTTGACGGAGTTGGTACCTTCGTGCATATCAATCAAAGTATCCCAAATTTCCTTTGCATTCTCAAGACGGCTGATTTTGTTGAATTCTTTGGGGCACAATCCGTTGAAGAGGATATCAAAAGCTTGAGCAATGTATTGCAGCATCTTCAACTCTTCCGCAGTAGCTTCACGGTTCGGTTCTCTCCCATCAAAGAAGTCACCTTGCAAGCCAACACACACAATAGCCCAAACGGCGGGGTTATGTCCAAGAATATGCATTTTCATCTTATGCTTCCAACTAGCAAAATTAGTACCATCAAAGTAAGGACCTCTACGGTGGTAATTTCCCTCGCTATACGGCATACTCTCCTAGGTTGTGAAACCAAGGCTATGACCACCAAAAGATATGGAAATAAAAGCAAATGGAGACCAAAGCTCTGATACCACTTGTAGGATCAAAAGTATGTCTAGAGGGGGGTGATTAGACTACTTGACCAAATAAAAATCTAGCCTTTTTCCAATTTTAGTTCTTGGTAGATTTTAGCAACTTAGAACAAGTCAAGCAATCTTAAAACAATTCAAGCAAGCATGCAAATAGTATATGAGCAGCGGAAAGTAAAGCATGCAACTTGCAAGAATGTAAAGGGAAGGGTTTGGAGGATTCAAACGCAATTGGAGACACGGATGTTTTTGTCGTGGTTCCGATAGGTGGTGCTATCGTACATCCACGTTGATGGAGACTTCAACCCACGAAGGGTAGCAGTTTATGCTGAGTCCACGGAGGGCTCCACCCACGAAGGGTCCACGAAGAAGCAACCTTGTCTATCCCACCATGGTCGTCGCCCACGAAGGACTTGCCTCACTAGCGGTAGATCTTCACGAAGTAGGCGATCTCCTTGCCCTTACAAACTCCTTGGTTCAACTCCACAATCTTGTCGAAGGCTCCCAAGTGACACCTAGCCAATCTAGGAGACACCACTCTCCAAGAAGTAACAAATGGTGTGTTGATGATGAACTCCTTGCTCTTGTGCTTCAAATGATAGTCTCCCCAACACTCAACTCTCTCTCACAGGATTTGGACTGGGTGGAAAGAAGATTTGAGTGGAAAGCAACTTGGGGAAGGCTAGAGATCAAGATTCATATGGTAGGAATGGAATATCTTGGCCTCAACACAAGTGTAGGTGGTTCTCTCTCAGAAAATGTAGGTTGGAAGTGTAGGTTCGTTCTGATGGCTCTCTCCACGAATGAAGAGGAGGTGGAGGGGCATTTGTAGCCTCCACACAAAATCTAACCATTACACACAACTTGCCAAACTCGGTGGGACCGAATTGATAAACTCGGTCGGACCGATTCAGCAAATCTAGTGACCGTTAGGATTTTTGGTGGGACCGACATGCAACTCGGTAGGACCGATATGGTTAGGGTTAGGGCATAACGTAATCTCGGTGTGACCAATTACACAAACTCGGTGAGACCGATTTTGGTAATAAGCTAACCAGAGAGTTGGTCAGGTAAACTCGGTGGGACCGATTCGCTCATTTCGGTGAGACTGAAATGTTACAAAAGGGAAACAGAGAGTTTACATTGCAATCTCGGTGGGACCGATCGCTCATCTCGGTAGGACCGAAACGTTACGAAGGGAAATAGAGAGATTACAACCCCATCTCGGTGAGACCGAGATCCCTATCGGTGAGACCGATTTGCCTAGGGTTTGTGGCAGTGGCTATGACATATGAACTCGGTGGCGCAGGATAGAAAGAATCGGTGGGGCCGAGTTTGACTTTTGGTTTTGGTCATATGTGGATGTCAGAAAGTAGTTGAGGGCTTTGGAGCATATCACTAAGCACTTTGAGCAAGAGCCTCATTAAGCAACACCTCATCCCTCCTTGATAGTATTGGCTTTTCCTATAGACTCAATGTGATCTTGGATCACTAGAATAGAAAATGTAGAGTCTTGAACTTTTGAGCTTGAGCCAATCCTTTTGTCCTTAGTATTTTGAGGGGTCCACTTTTCTCATCCATGCCATGCCAATCATTGAGCTTTCCTGAAATATTAGTCTTGAAATAGCATTAGCTCAATGAACTATATGTTGTTAGGAATTACCAAAACCACCTAGGGATAGTTATACTTTCAAAGGCCAACCGGCGCCTCCCACAATTGCAAGTAATGATGGTTTTCCTTGCATGTCGCAGGGACTTGTCAAGTCGAGCAGTTGCCGAGGCAGCGTGGGAAGCGGAGACGCCCACGTCCAATCAACTGCCATGCGTCGACCGAGGCCGCAGGCTTTTGGGACCCGCGGTGCTCAGTACTTGACCCTTGGCTTCGCATCGAAGCCAGGCCCGAGCGCGCCTTGGGCCCGGGGGCTACTGTCGTCGTTCTGGGAATGGGGGTCCCCAGACTTTCCTGCCTGCGGCCCACAGTGTGGCTAAGCTAGCGGGCCGTACGGCCCATCTTCATCAGCACGGCAATCAAAACCCTCGCGAGGGGCCAAGCCTCGCGAGGCGGACGATGCAAGACCTTCTCAGGAGCTGCCTCGCCAGGCAGGCTCATGAGGAGCAGAGATATCAAGGCGGGGCAAACCTCACGAGGCTCTCGTGACGTGAGCCATGACGATCGACACCAGGCGGGCGCCAGAGCGCGCGGCGTCCTTATTTCCTCTTCGGTGCTAAGGCGGCAAGCGCAGGCGCGGAGTACCGAGGCATCAGGCAAAGGTTTCCATATCGGTGCAACAAGACCAGGACTGGAAGGACGGCAGGACAGAGGTCACCGTGGAGCCTAAGACGGCGTCACCGCCAGAGCCCTTTCGCAGGCGAAGACCACTTTTATCAGGATAGCTTGTACTAGTTGTCCCCTTACAAATTTGCCCGCTATTGTTGGCTCCCTTCCCGCTCAATATTTGGGGAGAGGACCAGGGCCTATATAAGTAGAGCTAGGTACCACAGTAGGCACATCTGATCCGGTCTGGAGCCAACCCACGCTCGCACAAGAACACCTCAACCTCGGGAGGCTATTCTTCCCCTTGTACTGTTTCTCATCAGCCCAAGAGGCAATCCACCACCACACACTGGAGTAGGGTATTACACCACAACCCAAACCAGTATAAACCTCGTGTCTCTCTGTGTTGTGAGTTCGTCGAGTTCATCCGCGAGATCTTAGCGAGCTAGGGCGTGGATCAGTAGGAGGGAAAGAACTTCGCGCGCACCCCAGAGTTCGAACCTTAAGGGTTTTGCCGAAACCCGAGATCTGACAAGACCAAGGACATCGCGGGCGGGCTATCTCCTCCCGCCATAGCGCAGTACCTTAAGGTTTGGGATTTGGCTTAGGCCACAACTCTGAATGCTGGAGCCAGGGACACACCGCGCTGGATGTTGACGACCGATCGGCAGTTCTCGGTCCAGAGTGCCTACAGTTTGTTCTTCCTCGGCAATATTCGCTTCGCCTGCTCGAAGCCAATCTAGAAGTCCAAGGCTCCACCACGTTGCAAATTCTTCATGTGGCTTGTGGTGCACAGAAGGTGTCTCACATCAGATAACCTGGAATGCAAAAAGTGGTCGTCTAATGGATTGTGCCCTCTTTGTCTGTCAGCGCTGGAGGACTGGACTCACCTTTTCGTTCACTGTCGTTATACTCAGCAGGTTTGGATGCACTTTAAATCCTGGTCGAATGCGGATTTTCTAAACCTTGGTGCTTGTTTTACATCCATGGAGGACTGGTGGCTGCGGGCAATGGTTGCGATCCCTAAGGCTGTCAGGAAGAACTTCAACACGGTAATTATTCTGCTGCACTGGAGGGTTTGGAAGGAAAGGAATGCTTGGATTTTTTTATGAGATGGCCAGCTCATCTAACATGGTCTTGGAACGGATTAAAGAGGACGTGGCCATGTGGAGGGTTGCGGGATGCATCGCTGATCTTCCTACTTAGCCAGGGTCGGTTGGTTTTCGATCGTGTTTTTTTTTCTGTTGGCACTCCCAGGGATGTTACGGCTGGGGTGCTTCCTGGGGGTTTTTTGTTCAGTCTAGACTTCTTAGATTGTTCCTTGTTTTATTGAACTCCTTTTCTCCCTTCTAATAAAGATCGACCATGGGCCCTTCGAGAATAGTAAATCATATGTGAGCATGTAGGAAGTTGAAACTAAACTAACTTTGATGATTCCAAGGATGGATATGGTCGGGTGAGGTAGCATAAATGATAACACCATTTTTTGGTACATGCAGTAAAAATTGATTGCTAACTTCAAGTGCATAGCATATGGTAAATGTCTCTCCAATTTCCCCCAGTAATATAGGAGGAACCTTTTGCTCCGCCATTAGCCCAAACTTTGAACTTAAATCCATGGTTTGTATGCAATTGGATCTGAATAGTGTTGTTTCATTTATCCATAGGCCCAATTTTTTAAGAAACCTTCTGTGGAAAACAAAGTATGCACTACAAAAAATAATATGGAAACAAAAATGCACGCACATATTATTTTATTGAAATTGCAAGAAATAGGAATGCAGAAATTACAAACAGCTAATAAAATAGCAGTAACATGAACACATGGTTTATGATGAATACAAAGAATGTGTTATGGTAAAATCAAGAGATAATGTATTTATCACGGACAAAATATCATGTTGTCAATAGCAAGGTAGAAACATTTTTAAAAATTCAAAGTTCTAAATGAGTTCATTTACTAAAATGTTATCACTCTGAATAATTTTGTTTGGTTTGCAGTCTTTGATAAGGTTGAATGTGCCAGAGTACAGTAAGTTCCTTGTTGCAAACATATCGCCTCCATATAAGTTTGTTGTGATGCAACTTAGGTTTTAAATTGACACGGTTAGTGAAACACGACAATAATAAAGTATGATGTGTAGGGGAAATTGTGTGTTTTAGGTCAATGGAATATTTAGAATGTTTGCAAACTAGTGAATATTTAGAATGTTTCCTAAAATGAGAGTATAAGAAGTGGCTAAGAAGCAATCATTGAATATTCATCTTCAGATGACTTGCACTGCGTAAGGAAAACAGTGGACTATTTCTGAAAAAGGCTAAGTATGTGGATAAGATAAGGGGGATTGTATAAAGATACCATGCAAGAAATGAAGCTGTGTTGTAGAGTGACATTGAATCCATCGGCCGTCAAAGCGAGGCCGCAAAGAGCTTTTGAGTGCTTGCACATTCGGCACTACGAATAAGAAACCTAAGATGAGAGGAGAAAATTGTATCCAGCACTATACTGCTTGATGGATTAATAATATGAATACGCCATAGAACATGAAAGAAAAAATTGATTGGGATACATGGAAATTTACCTCAATTTGAAGGTCTAAGATCAACTCAATTTTTTTTCCTATGGCCAATGCAGATGGCAGAACGAGAACAATGGCGAGAATACCTATCACTGGAGAGAGCACCTGGAGAGGTGAAGGTGTTGTGACTACTGGGACATTGGCCAGTTCAATTGAGACGAGAATAGATTTGTAGGACGATAGCTCAAACCAAAAGCAAGAGAGGAGGAGAGGGAAGAAGGTCCGAAGAAGTTCATATGAATGGGATGCAAGGGATAAAGCTTTGTTGGAAGCACATAAGTGAATTGGTCATATCTGGTATGTGGAAGTACGATATGTCCTATGCGGGAATAAATGAGGTAAGCAAAACGTTCATGTCCAGTAAGTATTGGGAACGAAACCTGGGACTTTCATTGCGGGATAGCAAGTTTCCGATGAAAGAAGATAGATTTGTAGTCTGAATACCACACTCCAAACACAAAGATTGACAATGTATTTATTTATGTAGAAATACTTGATTTAGGTTGCTCTCTCCGGAATGAAGTCTGTTATAAAGTGAATTGCCAACAAAAGTTAGTGAAACTTGACTATATTGTTAATTTGTTATATTTAGAGATTCAATGTCATCCGTAATGATAGGAAGACAAAGGTGAGCTATAATTATACAGATTGAAGGATAAAAGTATTGTCGTAATTTCATTTTTGTAAACAGAATTGTGATGAGTGATGGATAGTGAAATCGACTTGAAGAGCAAATGTTTTGAAACAACAACGCTTTCGTTTAGAATAATGTACACGACTGATTATGTACAAGAGTTGTGCAATTTATGTTGAATGGAAAGCTCGATGATTTCATAACAGATACATACCCACCCTAAAATACAAACCTTAAAACTAAACCCAAACTCATGAACACATCGGTAAACCGTGAACAATAAATGATAAACCCTAGCAGTATGCATTGTTATCGATAAACTCCAAACTAGAGATAGTAAAGTCCAACGCTCCCCAACTATAAACATTAAATTGGAACCCTAAACCTTAAAGTAGATTAGTTGATAATATAGTGAAAACAAAAAATCCTAACGCCTAAACTTTAAACCTCAAACCTTTATGTTGTGGTAGTTAAACCTTAAATATGAAGTCGAGTAACTAAATAAAAAATAATAGATGTGATCATAAGACCTAAAAATTGTTGGACATACGATTAACAAAGTGAAAGAGACCAGCATCTCAAAAAGGCATAAAATGTAGAGAGATCACACAGTAGTAATACGAAAGAGTGCAAAATAAGATATCAGCATCACTAGCGCATGTCTACAAACACTTCCATACAACACAATCAGTATAGTTGGTAGTTCATAAGATAATCTTAAATTCATACTAAAATGCAAGCAATGAAAAAAATGCCTTGACTATTTTGATGAAGAATGAACATTAGCTTCTCTCAAACTTTAACTTTGGTCTGCTTCAATACTTGTCTCCAGTCATTAATGATGATGCAATCATCGACAAAAGATTTGTATGTAGATGTGAAATCAGTGTTGGGATCTAGAATAATCTGATAGAACCTGCTTCATCTATCAGGTTACGCATGACACGTTTCGCTAGTTGTTGTTGCAATAAAAATTGTGTAAGAAACACATGACTAAATATATTGTAAGGTAGTATTTTGAAAAAATGATATTGAATAGAAATATTATCAGATGTTTTTCCTTGATGTTAGACTTTGTCAAAGAGCATTGGCCCAGCGACGCGCTATAAAAATGGTTTTTACCCCTTTCCGCGACAGATTTTTAAACCGTCGCCTTGCCGATGTGTGCGATAGGGGAGTCCATCCCACACGACCCATAAACTATCAGCGGTAGGTCCTCCGATCACACACGTGGGGCAAAAAGAGCTCGTGTGCAATTCGACGAGCCATCACAGACAATTATGCAGGCCATATCGTTTCCATTCGTATGTACATCCCACGCAGTGAATCCCACACAAACGTTTCCGTTCGTATGTACATCACACATGATTTTCCGTTCGTGTGCGATCAGGGGAGATAACGCAGACGCTTTCGTAGGACAAGTCATGGGAGATCATCTTGCCATCTCACACAGTTTTCTGTATAGCCTCATCTATGATAGGTGTAGCGATCACAGACGCTCTGCCACCATTAACCGTTTGCGTTATTCAAGTATATCACGCATGATTCGATGAAGGGAACTGTATGACATTGGGCTATCCATCACACACGCTTTTACTGCCAGAAACATTTGTAAAGTCCCATGACTCATTTAGCAGTTTATTAGTTCACTATTATTACTTCCACTATCAAGAAAATTCACATTTCATATTGAATAGTTGCTTACCACTTTCATATCAGCACACAAATATATTTTAACATCACAGTATGATAGCTACGTGAAAACATCACAATACAATATATAGTTAGTTCACCTTCATAAGAACAAAGTATGTTGAGAACAATATTAGAACAATATATTCATCTCCCTAATCGTGTGATGCATGATCAGCCAAATTTGTCTTCTTCACCTCTGTTTTTAGTTCAGTAAGAACCTATTTTTCTCTGACCAACTAGGAAAGTGCATCCTCCTTCACAAACACCATCTTAGCAAAGTCTAATTTAAAAAAATTGAGTTCATTCTCCATCTTCCTCTTTTTTTTCCTATATCTTGAAATATTCTTTAGCGTTGACAACATTTTATCTAAGCCTATTTCGGTTCTCTTCCTCATACATGCTCGAGAGCTTTGCTAGGCACATCTTCAAAGACTGTGGCCACTCTTGATCAACCCACTTCAGGTGGAACACTTATGTTCATCCTATAATATTTAAAACTAAATCAGTTACAGTTGTAGGGAAAATGAGTTTCTAGCAACATAGAAAATTACCACATACATATTTTGGAAAGTTGAAGAAACATGTTAATTATGAAATATCTTCTCAAAAAGATCAATGTGCAAATGAATTCATTGCTACTGAGACTACAACCAAATTTAGGAACATCACAAGCTATAATTAACTACAACAACACTATAAGTTCTAAGTCAAGTACTATAAATAACAAATTGCCCATTTTATGAGGAAGCTAAATATAACTGCAACAACACAATGGTAGTGTTTGGATGACATCAAATTAATACTAAAGGTATGTACATGCACAAATTTATTAACATAGAACTAATAGCACTAAGGTCATCCACTATGTAGAGCAAAACCACCGGTGCCCTGCACTGTCGAGCCGATGCCAGAGGAAAAATTTAGGGAACCGGACTCTGGAGCACCTAGTTGCTCCGACGCCCAGTTCCTTCGTGCCATAAAGTATTAGTATTTTACCGCTTGGCTGCTCGGATGTGTGGAGCAAAGTTGGTTGCACAAACTGCTGAAGCGGTGCCAAATAATTTTCTCAGGGCACCGCTAATGAGATGGCAACATTTTTAGATAGTAGGTAGAAACTGTGACAATGTCTTAATCACATCCATAATAACATAGCATAGTGATAGTGTGTGAATCACATCTAAAAAATGATTTGTACTCCCTCCGTCCAGAAAAGCTTGTCCCTCAAATGGATGTATCTAGCACCAAGTTAGTGCTAGATACATCCATCTGAGGGATAAGTTTGGGACAAGCTTTCTCGGACGGAGGGAGTAACAACGAAAGTGGGGCTTGTTGGGGAATGCAGTAATTTAAAAAAAAATCCTACGCACACGCAAGATCTATCATGGTGATGCATAGCAATGAGAGGGGAGAGTGTAGTCCACGTACCCTCGTAGACCGTAAGCGGAAGCGTTATGACAACGTGGTTGATGTAGTCATACGTCTTCATGATCTGACCGATCCTAGTACCGAATGTACGACACCTCCGTGATCTGCACACATTCGGCTCGGTGACGTACCACGAACTCTCGACCCAGTTGAGTATTGAGGGAGAGCTTCGTCAGCACGACGGCGTGATGACGGTGATGATGAAGCTACCGGCGCAGGGCTTCGCCTAAGCACTGCAACGATATGACCGAGGTGGATCATGGTAGAGGGGGGCACCGCACACGGCTAAGAGATCAATGATCAACTTGTGTGTCTATGGGGTGCCCCCCTCCCCCATATATAAAGGAGTGGAGGAGGGGGGAGGGCCGGCCCTCTATGGCGCACCTTGGAGGAGTCCTACTTAAAGGAAATATGCCCTAGAGGCAATAATAAAGTTATTATTTATTTCCTTATATCATGATAAATGTTTATTATTCAGGCTAGAATTGTATTAACCAGAAACATGGTACATGTGTGAATACATAGACAAACAGAGTGTCACTAGTATGCCTCTACTTGACTAGCTCGTTAATCAAAGATGGTTAAGTTTCCTAGCCATAGACATCAGTTGTCATTTGATTAACGGGATCACATCATTAGGAGAATGATGTGATTGACTTGACTTAACCCATTCCACTAGCTTAGCACTTGATCGTTTAGTATGTTGTTATTGCTTTCTTCATGACTTATACATGTTCCTATGACTATGAGATTATGCAACTCCCGTTTACCGGAGGAACACTTTGTGTGCTACCAAACGTCACAACGTAACTGGGTGATTATAAAGGTGCTCTACCGGTGTCTCCGAAGGTACTTGTTGGGTTGGCGTATTTCGAGACTAGGATTTGTCACTCCGATTGTCGGAGAGGTATCTCTGGGCCCTCTCGGTAATGCACATCACTATAAGCCTTGCAAGCAATGTGACTAATGAGTTAGTTGGGAGATGATGTATTACGGAATGAGTAAAGAGACTTGCCGGTAATGAGATTGAACTAGGTATTGAGATAACGACGATCGAATCTCGGGGAAGTAACATACCGATAATGACGATGGCACAAGTTGTTTCTTTTTGTACATATAGGGTGTAGGGGGACCCTGCAAAACCCCCATGTAAACATGTAACACCCATCTGTGAGTAATACAAAGTCAGTGGGAGCCTCTCCCATTGTCGTTCATCATAAAAAAAAAGGGAACAACGTATGTTGTTATGCGGTTTGACCGATAAAGATCTTCGTAGAATATGTAGGAGCCAATATGAGCATCCAGGTTCCGCTATTGGTTATTGACCGGAGACGTGTCTCGGTCATGTCTACATAGTTCTCGAAACCGTAGGGTCCGCTGATACGTCTCCAACGTATCTATAATTTTTTATTACTCCATGCTATATTATCTATTGTTTTGGACCATATTGGGCTTTATTTTCCACTTTTGTATTATTTTGGGACTAACCTATTAACCGGAGGCCCAGCCTGTAATTGCTGTTTTTGCCTATTTGGTGTTGAAGAAATGGAATATCAAGCGGAGTCCAAGCGGAATGAAACCTTGAGAACGTGATTTTCTCACGAATATGATCCAGAGACTTGGACCCGCCAAGAAAGAAGGGACGCGCCACGAGGTGGGCGCCCCTAGGCGCCCCCGCCTCATGGGCCCCTTTGCTCCACCGACGTACTCCTTCCTCCTATATATACCTACGCACCCCAAGCGATCGATCTGAGCCAAAACCTAATTCCACCGCCGCAACTTTACGTATCCACGAGATCCCATCTTTGGGCCTGTTCCGAGCTCACTTTGAGGGGAATCCACCATGGAGGCTTCTACATCATCATCATAGCCCCTCCGATGAAGTGTGAGTAGTTTACCTCAGACCTTCGGGTCCATAGTTAGTAGCTAGATGGCTTCTTCTCTCTTGTTGGATCTCAATACAGTGTTCTCCCCCTCTCTCGTGGAGATCCATTCGATGTAATCTTATTTTTGCGGTGTGTTTGTTGAGATCGATGAATTGTGGGTTTATGATCAAGATTATCTATGAACAATATTTGAATCTTCTCTGAATTCTTTTATGTATGATTGGTTGTCTTTGCAAGTCTCTTCGAATTATCAGTTTGGTTTGGCCTACTAGATTGGTTTTTCTTGCAATGGGAGAAGTGCTTAGCTTTGGTTTCAATCTTGTGGTGTCCTTTCCCAGTGACAGTAGGGGCAGCAAGGCACGTATTGTATTGTTGCCATCGAGGATAACAAGATGGGGTTTTTATCATATTGCATGAATTTATCCCTCTACATCATGTCATCTTGCTTAAGGCGTTACTCTGTTTTCTTGAACTTAATACTCTAGATGCATGCTAGATAGCGGTTGATGAGTGGAGTAATAGTAGTAGATGCAGGCAGGAGTCGGTCTACTTGTCTTGGACGTGATGCCTATATACATGATCATACCTAGATACTCTCATAACTATGCTCAATTCTGTCAATTGCTCAACAGTAATTTGTTCACCCACCGTAGAATACTTATGCTCTTGAGAGAAGCCACTAGTGAAATCTATGGCCCCCGGGTCTATTCTCATCATATTAATATTTCATCACTTTTATATTGCTCTGCTTTTTACTTTAACTTTTATTTTACTTTGCATCTCTATACCAAAAATACCAAAAATATTATCTATCATCTCTATCAGATCTCACTCTCGTACGTGACCGTGAAGGGATTGACAACCCCTAATCGTGTTGATTGCATGGAGCTACTTGTTTTGTGTAGGTAAGAGGGACTCGCGCATGGCCTCCTACTGGATTGATACCTTGCTTCTCAAAAACTGAGGGAAATACTTACTCTACTCTGCTGCATCGCCCTTTCCTCTTCAAGGAAATCCAACACAGTGCTCAAGAGGTAGCATCCACACGCTTAAAGTTAGATGACAATCGGTATTATGATTTTTGTGTTTTGATGTACTGAAGGTAGTTCAGAGTCCCGGATATGATCACAGACATGACGAGGAGTCTCGAAATGGTCAAGACATAAAGATTGATATATTGGAATGTTATATTCGGACAACGGATGAGTTATGAGGGTTATCGAATAAATACCGGAGAAACCGGGATGTTAGTGGAACCTCCCGGGGGGTTATAGGGCCTCATGGGCCCAAGTGGTGGAAGAGGAGAGGCGACCAGCTAGGGGCGCGTGGCCCCCCTAGCTCAAACTGAATTGGACTAGGGGGCCGGCCCCCCCTTTCCTTCTTCTTCTCCTCCCCTTCCTTCCCCTCTCTTACTTGGACTAGGAAAGAGGGTGGAATCCTACTTGGAGTAGGATTGCCCCCCTTGGGCGCGCCTCCTCCCCTTGACCGGCCCTCTCCTCCTCACCCCTTTATATACGGAGGAGGGGGGCACCCCATAGACACAACAATTGATCTCTTGATCTCTTAGCCGTGTGCGGTGCCCCCCCTCCGCCATATTCCACCTCGATAATATCGTAGCGGTGCTTAGGCGAAGCCCTGCGTCGGTAGCATCATCATCACCATCACCACTCCGTCGTGCTGACGGAACTCTCCCTCATTGCTCGGCTGGATCGGAGTTCGAGGGACGTCATCGAGCTGAACATGTGCTGAACTCGGAGGTGTTGTACGTTCGGTACTCGGATCAGTCGGATTGTGAAGACGTACAACTAAATCAATCGAGTTGTGCTAACGCTTCCGCTTTCAGTCTACGAGGGTACGTGGAGACACTCTCCCCTCTCGTTGCTATGCATCACCATGATCCTGTGTGTGCGTAGGAAATTTTTTGAAATTACTACGTTCCCCAATAGTGGCATCCGAGCCAGGTTTTATGCGTAGATGTTATATGCACGAGTAGAACACAAGTGAGTTGTGGGTGATACAAGTCATACTGCTTACCAGCATGTCATACTTTGTGTAGCGACCAGACCTCAAGCGATCGATCTCGTGCATCGGTGCCATCCTCGATCAAGAATGCGGACACACAAGATGCTTGAAAGATTTATAACAGAGTAGCAATCACACACTTAATACATCGAATGTCTCAGAAGAGAACTTATTACAATAAATATGGCTTAAGGCCATCTAATAACGATAACAGCGGAAGGCTTGGAAGATAAGCGAGTCCATCAACCCCAAGGGCATCACTGAGTATAGAACCACGACCTGAGGCACCTTACTCGTCGTCTGAAAAGTCTGCAACATTAACGTTGCAGCCCGAAAACAGGTCAGCACATGGAATATGCTGGCAATGTAACACATAGAGAGTATTATGAAAGAGTAATGCTATACTACATGCATATATGGCTGGTGAAAAGCTCTATGGTTACAGTTTTGCGTAAAGCCAATTTTTCCCTACTGCAAAGGAATAAATTTTATTTAACTATCATGGTGGTTGTTAAACATTGAGAATGGTTGACAGCATTCTCAATCCCAATTAAACATCATCAATTAAAAACCCAACAATATTAATTAAAGTAACATGATAAGATTCACATGATAATCCAAGTACTAGATACTCAAGATGTCCATAACCGGGGACACGGCTAACCATGATTAGTTGTATACACTCTGCAGAGATTTGTGCACTTTTCCCCACAAGACTCGATCTCCTCCGTTGGGATTCTCGCACTACAAGGTGTTTGAGAAACGGATGACCGAGACATAATCTTTCAGAAGCGCTAGCACCTTACGAACGGGTAGACCATACCAACCTACATCCCCTACATCTTCTAGTCTACCACTGTAAGAGTTTGCACAACTTAGTCAACTATGCTAGAGCCCATAGTAGCTTGTGGCTGCACACGGAAGTTTCTAGCATGAATAATCTCCCTTTGAGCCTGGGTGGCGGTCCAAAAAGAAACAGGCAATCCTGGAATACCCAAGTACCTCAATCCACCCAGATGTGTATTTAAGTTGCCACCTTAAGTAAACCATTAATTAAAATCTCACATCTGTCATGGATACACTCACCCAATCCACGTCTACTAGCATAGCATGGCATAATAAGCAAACGTAGAAGTAACTCCCAAGGGTTTGATAGTAACAACAGGTAATAGGTACTACCTCATCTACTTTCCCAAAACCCACAATTTAATTAGATCCTAATCATGCAATGTGTGAGTATTGATCTAATGCAATAAAAAACTGGGTATGAAAAGAGGTATGATCAAAGTGTTACTTGCCTTGCTGATGATCCGTGAAACCTAGAGATTCAAAGTAGCAAGCGACGCACTCCGGGTACTCTATCGCAAACAAACAAGCACACAATAAGTACTCGTCTAATGCACAGGTAAAACTCAAATAAAAGATCTAACCAGAAAGTTCAACTTAAGAACTCCTGTTTGCAAAAAGAAAACAAATCGAACGAAGCAACGAAAGTCAAACGGCGAAAGAAACAAGCTTCGTTTTACTAATCTGGACCTAAGTCAAATTTTACAGTAGCAAAAACTTGTTTGAGTTGATTATTCGGAAAGAAGGTTTCGAGACAAAACTCTAGGCGCTTGAATCACCTGATTCCGATAAACGAGCGAAAAGTTATACTAGATCGAAAATCGGATCAGAAATCGCGATCAGAAAAATCGCGGAATAAATCCGAGAAAAAGAAAAACAACGAACAGATTAACGAACGAACGTTCGTTATCTGGATCTAAACGATGAACGCGTTCGTTAAAACGAATGAACGAATAACGCCGCTAATTAACCTAAACGAAAAAACCGATCTAATAAAAAAGGATCTAAAAACCGATTTAAAACCGACGGAAAACCGATCGGTTTTCTAAAAAACCGCAATGGGTCAACCTTGGGCGGCGGCGGCTCGGCGGGCGGCAATGGCGGGCAATGGCGGCAATGGCGCTGGCGGCTAGGGTTAGGGTTAGGCGGCGGGTGGGTGGGGGCGGCTGGGCTGGGGAAGGGTCGGCCAGGGCGCGGGTTATAAAGACCCCGGCCAGGCAGAGTCCTTGCCGGTTACGGCCCACTAGGTCGGTTCAGTTTTTTTAAAAAAAAAATTACGCGCAGAAAAACTAACGAAAGAAATACTAAACGGACTCCAAAAATCCCGAAATAAATTTTCTCCGGCTTCTAAAATCAAGCCGGACAAGATGAACATTTATTTGGGGCCTAAATGCAATTTTGAAAAACGCGCATTTTTCTAAATTCAAATAAAATAGCGAAAACTCCAAATAAAAATCTTATTTGATTTTATTATTAAATCTTCAATATTTCTTTATTTTGGGAAAGTCATTTTATTCCCTCTCTCATATTTTGATAATATAAATAATTGAAGATCAAATAAATAAAATAAAATGATCCTATTTGCAAAATTTGAGAAAACTCAAATATGAAAATAACGAAATCTCCAACTCTCTCCATGGGTCCTTGAGTTGCGTGAAATTTCTAGGATCGAGCCAAAATGCAACAAAAATATGATATGCAAAAGATGATCTATGTATAACATTCCAAATTGAAAATTTGGGATGTTAAAAACCTACCCCCCCCCCCTTAAGATGAATCTCGCCCTCGAGATTCGGGTTGGCTAGAAAATAGGTGAGGGTGGTCCTTCAGCAGATCTTCTTCTCGCTCCCAGGTGGCTTCATCCTCGGTGTGGTCGCTCCACTGAACTTTGCAAAACTTAATAACCTTGTAGCGGGTGACTCGGCTGGCATATTCGAGAATTTTGACTGTTTCTCCTTGTAGGTCAAATCATTACCCAACTGAATCGCTTCCAGTGGCACATTATCCCTCAGTGGTATGTCAGCCATCTCTGCGTGGCACTTCTTCAACTGTGAAACATGGAACACGTCGTCAACTCCTGACAATCCTTCGGGCAATTCCAATTTGTAAGCAACTTCTCCCATGTGCTCCAAAACTTTATATGGTCCCACAAAGCGTGGCGCTAACTTTCCTTTAACTCCAAAGTGCTTAACTCCTCTAAGTGGAGATACTCGAAGATAGACTCTATCTCCGACTTCGAAAACTGTCTCCTTGCGTTTAGAATCTGCATAGCTCTTCTGCCTAGACTGGGCTACCTTGAGCCTATTATGAATCAACTTCACCTTCTGTTCAGACTCCTTAATCAAATCCGGTCCAAACAACTGGCGGTCTCCAACTTCATCCCACAACAGCGGGGTTCTGCACCTCCTTCCGTATAAGGTTTCGAAAGGGGCCATCTTCAAACTGGATTGATAGTTGTTGTTATAAGAAAACTCCACATATGGTAAGTTGTCTCCCAACTTGATCCATAATCCAATGCACATGCTCTCAGCATATCCTCCAAAATCAGGTTGACTCTGTCGGTCTGTCCATCTATCTGCGGATGAAAAGCTGTACTAAACTCTAGCCTGGTTCCCAAAGTTTCGTGTAACTGATTCCAGAACTTTGAGGTAAACTGGGTTCCTCTATCTGATACGACACTCCTCGGAACTCCATGCAGGCATACGATCCTTGTCATGTATATCTTATCCAACTTAGCACTGCTATAGGTAGTCTTTACTGGGATGAAATGAGCTACCTTCGTCAAACGATCGACTACAACCCAAATCGAGTCATAGCCTGAACGAGTCCTGGGCAATCCCGTGATAAAATCCATGCCTAACTTTTCCCACTTCCATTCGGGTATCGACAATGGCTGTAACAATCCAGCTGGCTTTTGATGCTCTGCCTTCACTCTCTGACATACATCACAAACTGCTACATACTCTGCAATATCTTTCTTCATTCCGGTCCACCAGAAAGTATCCTTCAAATCTAGATACATCTTGGTATTTCCTGGGTGAATCGAGGACGGCGTATCATGGACCTCTTGCAAAATCAACTTCCTGATCTCCGGATCATTAGGCACATAAATGCGGTCCTCAAACCATAGGGTATCGTGCTCATCCTCATGAAATCCCTTAGCTTTTCCCTTGCTCATTTTCTCCTTAATAGAGGCAATCTCCTTGTCAGTTTTCTGAGCTTCTCTGATCTTATCCATCAAGGTAGACTGAATCTCCAGTGCTGCTACATAGCCCCTCGGAACTATCTCCAAACATAGCTCTCGAAATTCCTCGGCTAACTCTTTTGGTAATCCTCCGGTCGTTAGTGTGTTGACATGTCTCTTGTGGCTCAACGCATCTGCTACTACGTTAGCCTTTCCGAGGTGATAATGCAATCTCATATCATAATCCTTAATGAGCTCCAACCATCTCCTTTGCCTGAGATTCAACTCCTTCTGCGTGAAGATGTATTTCAAACTCTTGTGATCTGTGTACACCTCACAATGGTTTCCAATGAGAAAATGTCTCCAAGTCTTCAATGTGTGTACTAGGGATGCTAACTCCAAATCATGTGTAGCATAATTCAACTCATGGGGCTTAAATTGTCGTGAGCATACAAAACAACTCTTCCCTCCTGCATAAGCACTGCTCCAAGTCCTCGACGTGAAGCGTCGCAATACACCTCATAATCCTTGCGCTGATCTGGCAGAATCAACACTGGTGATGTAACCAAACGTTTCTTCAATTCTTGGAAACTAGCCTCACATTCTTCAGTCCAATTGAACTTGGTATCCTTCTTTAATAACTCCGTCATAGGCTTCGCAATCTTCGAGAAATTCTCAATGAATCTCCGGTAGTATCCTGCCAGTCCAAGGAAACTCGGGATCTCTCCAACGGTCGTTGGTGCTTCCCAGTTTGTCACAGTGGCAACTTTGGTGGGATCCACTGCTATTCCTTCTCCGGATATAACGTGTCCGAGGAATCCAACTTCCTTCAACCAAAACTCACATTTGCTGAACTTGGCATATAACTAATGTTCTCTGAGCTTCTCAAGTACTAAACACAAATGCTCCTTATGCTCTTCTTCATTCTTCGAGTAGACCAAAATATCATCAATGAACACCACAACGAACTTATCCAAAAACTCCATAAACACCTTGTTCATCATGTTCATGAAATAGGCAGGTGCGTTAGTCAGACCAAATGACATAACGGTATACTCATATAGCCCATACCTAGTGGTAAAAGTCGTCTTAGGTATATCCTTCTCTCGAATCTTTAACTGATGGTATCCTGATCGCAAATCGGTCTTGGAAAATACCTTAGCTCCTTGCAATTGGTCAAACAAGTCATTGATCATCGGCAACGGGTACTTATTCTTAATGGTCACTTCATTCAATCCACGATAATCAACAACCATTCTCAAAGATCCATCCTTCTTCTCCACTAGAAGTAGTGGAGATCCCCAAGGCGAAGAATTTGGGCGAATAAAACCTTTATCCAGTAACTCCTTAATCTGCTTCTTAATTTCTTCCAAATCTTGTGCGGGCATCCGATACGGTCTCTTAGATATCGGCCATGTGCCTGGCAAAAGCTCAATCAAAAACTCAATGTCTCTATCCGGTGGCATGCCCGGCAACTCTTCTGGGAACATGTCCGGGTAATCCTTCACCACTGGTACTTCCTCCTGTACAATTCCTGATAAGGAATTTACTTGTGTCCTTCTCGGCTCATGCCGTGACACATACTTGATTCTTCTTCCTTCTGGGGTGGTAAGCAAAATCGACTTACTGGCGCAATCGATGTTTCCTCCATACTTCGATAACCAATCCATGCCTAATATCACATCCAATCCTTGTGATTCCAAAAGTATTAGGTCCGAGGGAAACACGTAGTTACCAATCCTTAATGGTAATCGATCACACCATAAACTGGCCATATAATCTGCTCCAGGCGAGGTTACTAACATGGGTGACCTAAGGGCTTGGGTTGGCAATTTATACTTATCCACAAATCCCCTTGATATGTATGAATGCGATGCACCAGTATCAAAAAGAACAACTGCAGTAAATGTCTTAACCAAAAACTTACCTATCACTGCATCTGGCTGAGCTTCAACCTCCTCCACGGTAACGTGGTTCACCTGTCCCCTGTTGAAAGGGTTCGGCTTCTTCCCTGAGCTTCCATTGCCATTTCCATTCTGGGACTGAGGACATTCGTTTGCATAATGTCCAGTCTTCTGACACTTAAAGCAAGTGACTTGGCTCAGGTCTCTCTTGGATGGGGTTGACGGGTTGGTGCGGTTTTGTCTGTTGCTTCCTCCATTCCCGTTTCCATTCTTGGAACCATTATGATTGTGCGAGCTACCTCCTCCATGGGTATGCTGAAATTGTCCTCCCGGTTTCGGGGTAAAGCATAGCTTCTGCTGAGCTCCAGAATTGTACTTCCCCTGACCATACTTCCTCTTGCGGTTGTCAATCTGTTGCTACTTCCCTTCAATCATAAGAGCACGATCTACCAACTCCTGGTAGTTATTGAAAGTGGCTACCATCAACTGCATGCTCAACTCATCATTCAGTCCTTCCAGAAACTTCTCCTGCTTAGCTGCATCTGTAGCAACGTCATCTGGGGCATAACGTGCTAACTTACTAAAGTCCTCCACATACTGGCTTACAGTGCGTCCTCCTTGGCGTAAGTTGTGAAACTCACGCTTCTTCATGGCCATAGCTCCTGCTGAAACGTGTGCAGTACGGAAAGCTTGCTGAAACTGATCCCATGTGACAGTGTCAATAGGGTGTGTGGCGGTGTAATTCTCCCACAATGATGTTGTGGGTCCATCAAGCTGATGTGCGGCAAAACGCACTCTTTCCGCATCTGTGCATCCTGCAGTGGTCAACTCTCTTCCAACCTTGCGGAGCCAATCATCTGCAACAATCGGCTCGGTGCTACTGGAAAACACCGGCGGATTTAGCCTCAAGAAACGAGTCAAATGGTTAACAGGTGGTGGTGGTGGTGCGTTGTTGTTGTTTTTGTTGTTGTTGTTGTTGTTGTTGTTGTTGTTGCTGCTGCTGCCTTGGTTCTGTACTAGTGTTTGAATCAAAGCATTCTGCTGCTGAATCAGCTGAGTGATATCCGGTGGGAAAACAAATCCGGTGTCGCGTCTCGGAGGCATCTGAGGGTGTTTAGAGAAGAGGAGAAAATAGAATAGAATGAGGTCTAGTGAGAAAACTCTACCCATATGCACATGAGACAAATGCAATCAATATCACTTCAATCACTTCAAACAAGGGCATACAACGGTCTAACTATCATTACAAAAGTGCTTGGACTAAACTAAAATACAATGGGGGAAATTCTACTACTGTTATGGTGGTCAACTAGAAAAACTGCTCCGATGAAGACTCCATGATATCCGCTCCAGCTTCATCAACATAGTCATCATCGCTGTCGTCGGGGTCCGAGCATCGATGATGATATAATTATCTGGGCAAGTGGAATCGTCATCATCTCTTCCTGGTGCGGGGTCTCCCATGAAAACTCGGAGCTTCCTGGTTAAGTCGTCATTCTTCTCCACTAGCACTTCAATTTCTTCCATGTAATCTTCACATGTAGCCTTGAGTTGTAACATCCCAAATTTCCTATTTGGAATGTTTTACAATTATAGCTAAGCATCCTATGCATCCTGTTTGATTTGAATGCCATTTGAAGTTTCAGAGAATTTTGAGTTTTGAATTTGAATTCAAACTTTGGCAAGTGGGAAACATTTCAAAAACTAAGCCTGATAAATACTTGATCAAAAGTATGAGAGGAGTAAACATGACACTCCAAAAATATCAGAGGAAAACATTGCCAAAAGATTTGGATTCAAATCTGAATTTTATTTGAATTTGAAAAAATGGATTTTTATAAAGTTTGGATTTTGCCTTTGGAAAAATGTTCAAATGAAAGGAATATTTCCTGATCATTTTGGTATATATATACCCTATATAAAATATTTATAGTTATTGTTTTATTTCTGTTTTGTTTTATTAAAAAATTCAAAAAATAGAAAACCCCCAGCGCCAGCCAGCCCCCTGCCTAGCCCACCGAAAACCCCCACCAGCCGGCCCACCGAGCGGCCCAGAGGCCAGCCCAGCGCCGACCGAGCCGGCCTCACTCGCCCCCGCGCCCGAACCCCTTTGGCGTCGGTCGCCCGCTCGCTCCACCCCCCTCTCTCTCTCACTGACAGCGGGACCCGCCCCCATCTTCAACCCCTCGCCCACGCCACGCCGTCGCCGCCGCAGATCGCCGGATCCCGAAGGATCCGGGATCCCGATCCGCCCCCGATCGCCCCCCGAAGCATGGCCGAGGCCCCAGCCTATTTAAGCCGGCCTCCGCACCCCATTCCCCCCTAGCCCCTCGCCGGACCCCTCCTTCTCTCAGACGAGCACGCCGGAGCCGAGCCATCCGCCGCCATTCTCGTCGCCGTCGCCGCCCTAGCCACCCCGACCCCACCGACTCCACCAAACCCTCCCGACCTCGTCAGACCCGCTTGGCTACTCCCCGACCTCCCGACGACCGGAGCCTCGCCACACTCGTTCCTTGCCCGCCGCCGCCGAGCTCCGGTAAGCCGCCGGAGACACCCTCCCCCGTCCGATGCACGATCTACGGCTAGGATTAGATTACCCCGAAGGGGTATGTTTTTTATAAAAAGCCGGCCGGTTCGTTACGGTTTATTTTAGTTAGGTTATTTTTATTTAGCCGCCTGTTTAGTTTAACCCTAGGCCCTTTTAGATTATATTACGCCCGATTACGCTTTAGGCCCATTAGGCCTTTTTCTTTTATTTTTGTTTTTCTGTTTTAATGAGAATAGTTTCTGCTTTTGAAAAATTCATATCTTTTATTCTGTTTATTATTTTTAGATGATTCTTTTTTGTTGGTTTGCAAATTTTCTAAAGTTTCTGTAGAATATATATTTAGCTATGTTAAAATTAATTAAAATTGCTTTAATTTAGTTTTAGACAGAATAGTAAATCTGCTATAACTTGAGTTAGAAAAATTATTTTGGATGATTCTTTTGTCCCAACTTTATTTTGGCATTGCCAAACCATAGAAATTAATTTGAGTATTTTAGGATTAATAAAAAATAGTTTTAAGCAGAATCTTGTTAATCCTAATTAATTAACTAGCTCTGTTTTCCTATTATTTTAATTAGTAAATAAATTTATTTTTAACATGTGATTGATTATTCTAGGATAGTTTCTGTCACTTTATAGGATGAACTTTTATTTATAATAAATAAAAGTTTTATTTTTATTTTTCTTAATAGAAATTGAATTAGGCCTAATAGGAGTTTTATAATAGCTTTTAAATTAATTCTTTTTGCTCCTAGTTGATTAATGAAATCTTTTCTGTTAAGTTAAACATAAAACCATGATAAGTTATGTTAGGGAAATTTTTATTATATAAAACTACTTTTTATTGATTGAAGTAGGAAAAACTTTGAGTTGGTTCTCTTTGAGTTTTTCCTTTTGGTTTTGCTTTGTTGGTTTTGTGTGTTACTTGTTATGCTATTGTGTTATGTATATGCTTATTGTGATTTGTTTGTCTCGGTAGAGTTTCCGGAGTGTGAAGCTTGCTACTACAAATCTTTAGCTTACGAGGATCATCAGCAAGGCAAGTTTTGATCATGTTATTTCTATACCTATGTTTTTGTGCATTAGAATTGTCACCACCCCACCATGCATGCAGTAGTTGAAATTTGAAGTTATTAATCTTGAGTAGTATCATGTGGTAGGATGAACCAATCCCCTTGTTACCATGACCCCGGGACGAAGTAGTTTACTTTGCTATGCTCGAGAGCGGGTTTTGGTTGAGTGAAATTCATAAGCAAGATGTGAGAGTCAATGATGATGACAACCCCATGAACTACAATGATCAAGATGGACTTGAAAATCACTCTTTGGGTGGAGGGCGGTTGACGGGCACCTGGAGAACCCAGTGGTTGGCGGGATGCATGGAGAAGTGCCATGACATCTTGCGGAAAGCTTCACCCAGCCACGAAGAGAAGGATGGATGCCCCATGACCGGAAGCTTACATGCAGCCGCAAGCCATTATGGGCTCTGGCTGGGTTAACCTTAGTAGTGACGCTGGCTGGGCGGTACTACGAGATGTAGAAGAACGGTAGGATTGGATGGGTACCGCAGAGCGGAAGAACTCTTTGGAAGACCTGTTTCATTCGTCCGTCTTCAAACACCATGAAGTGCGAAGACTTAAAAGGAGGAATGATTCTTGCGGGAAAGTCGCAAACCTCTGCAGAGTTAAAGATCTAATCGATTAGCCGTGTCCCGATTCTGGACAATTTGAGCCTCTGGAACTTGGAAGTATTCGAAATCTCAACACTAAAACTAATGAATTAATTTCAGGGGTTTTATGACTTAATAATTTGGGAATGAGATATTGGTTGGCGGAACCATCTCAATAATTACCAATAATTGTAGTAATTTTGCAAGCAAGTCCACTGTAGTAGGGAAAAATTTGCTTTTCGCAAAATGATGAAACTTAGAGCCCCATAGCCAAAATGCATATAGTGATAGCAAGTTTATTATTGTTATTCTTCATGACTTGCCAGCTTATTCAAAAAGCTGACCTACATGGCTGCAACGTCTTATGTTGCAGAGGTATATTCCGATCAGGAGTGAGGCTACGCTCCGCACTTGGCGATTGCCCTTTGGAGTCGGATGGACTCGCTTTATCTTCGACCTTCAAAGCATTAGTAGTTTATTTCTCATGAGTTGGCCTTGAGCGAATTTATTCCCTTGTAATAAAGACTCTATATGAGAAATGTGTAATAATATTCAGGTGTGATTGAACTTTGATTACTTTATCGATGTCTTGTGAGTACCGGCATGATCTTGGGATGGTATGCATACGTAGATTTGACCGATTTTGGGTCAGGTCGCTCTGAGAGATGGTATCGAGCACACGCTGACCGTAGGATCGTAACCCCTAGGATAGGAAAGCCATAGGAAGAGACCATTTACTTTTATCCTTATCATTTCCGTAATTCTCCCCTATTCATTTCTAACTCCTCTCCGATTTTCAACATTCTAGATGGCCGTCGAGTTCACCCCAGTTTTGCTACCGGAGTTTTGCCGGCCCGATGAGGCGATGCCCTTGGCGTAAAGCTGGTCCAGATGGTGAAGAAGCTGAAGATTGCTCTACCCTCGATCACCGGAAGCCAACCAATGCACTTCCGACGGACACCCGCTTCTGGATTGAAGTGCATATTCAGGAGAACCTTCGGAGGACACACGGAGCCGATTGACTTTGAGTTCACCGAGTTCAAGCTGGATCATCGGAAGGGGCGTGGCGATCTATCGAGCACTTGGACATCTCCGAGAGGAGTACAGGCGAGCTCGATCCTCGAGACCTCGCCATGGTTTCTCGCAGAGCGAGGAACGGAGATATCATCCGCACCGTCGAGGACGACTCCACTCTCGTACATCCAGACTTGGAGTGTCTTCTCGAAGCGGAGATTCAGACTCGCCGTAACTTCGAAGACACACGGAAGCTTTTGTTCCTGAATGGGCTGGAGGAGAAGGCACGCGCAGACTTCCTTAATCATGAGGAAGAAGTCGCGGACTTCATGGAGACAATCGACGACCGAAGATGAAGCTTGCGCGATAGAGGAAAAGATGGACTTGGGAGAGGACCTTTTTCCGAGTGGAGATGAAGGACCCTCGTGAGTAATGATCAGGACTATGAAGGAGTTCCACCAAGGAAGCCACAAGAGGAGGCGCCACAACAGAGGACGCAAGAATTATTGATGAAGACTTTTAGTCGACCACCATGTTATCTTTTACTTTTTAAATCGATCAGTTAGGCGATATTTTCCTTCGATTAGTCATGAGCTTTTGTAATCGAGTTTGAACCATGTTTGAGTGGAATGAATAAATGATTGGTGTGTTTATGTTTGTGCATTCATATGGGTAGTGTTATTCCTCATAGACCATTGTTCTATTCTAATTTTCTCATCCACTCCAAAACACGGATGCCTCCGAGGCGTGACCATTGGTTTTCCGCCGGAGCTCACCCAACTGCTCCAAGCAGCAGAATGCACTCATGCCGCTTCTCATCCGAATCGAACAACAACACCAACAATCCACCGCCACCACCCCTCGTGGACAACTTAACTCGATTCCTGAGGTTGAATCCGCCAGTGTTCTCTAGTAGCACTGAGCCGATTGTGGCTGATGATTGGCTCCGCAAAGTCGGAAGAGAGCTAATCGCTGTTGGATGCACCGATGCGAGAGAAGGTGCGCTTTGCAAGCATCAACTTGATGGACCTGCAGCTTCTTGGTGGGAGAACTACACCACCACTTATCCCATTGGTGCCATCACATGGGATCAATTCCAGCAGAGCCTTCCGCACCGCTCATGTCTCACTGGAGCCATGAGTGCGAAGAAGCGTGAGTTCCGCAACTTACGCCAGGGAACCGCATCTTGTGGCACGAGACGTGGATGAATTCAGCAAGCTCGCTCGCTATGCCCCGGATGATGTGGCCACAGATGCCAAAGCGGAGAAGTTCCTTGAGGGACTCAATGATGAACTGAGCATGCAGCTTATTGTGGCTACCTTCAACAACTACCGGGAGCTGGTAGACAAGGCCACCATACTTGAAGGCAAGCAGCAGCAGATCGAAGTCGCAAGCGGAAGTACAGCCGGGGAAGCACAACTCGGGAGCTCAGCGAAGCCCGATATGCACCATACTCAGGAGGGCACACCCATCATAACCATGGAGGTCATAACCATGGAGGAAATGGGAACAACCGCAGCCAGGACAACAAGTCAGGCCATGACAATGGCAATGGAAATGGTAATGTCAATCAGCATCGTTCTGCCCGGCTCAGAAGGATCTGAGCCACATCACCGCTTGAAGTGCCGAACGACGGGGCACTCGCCACCGACTGCCCGGAGGCCAAGCAGAGGAATGGAAAGCGGCAATGGAGGCTCGCGAAGAAGCCCAATCCGTTCCCTCGTGCTCGGGTGAACCACATCGGCGTGGAGGGCGTCTATGATCAGCCGAACACGGTGGTTGGTAAGTTTTATTGAATTCACGTTCAGATTTGGTACTCTTTGATTACGGTGCAACGCATTCATTCATATCAAGGGTAGTTGTGGAAAAATGCGGGTTGCCCACTAAAACCCTTAGAAGCCCCTTGGCGTCGGTTCAGGGAGGAGAAATGATGGCGAGGCTTAGGCTGTCATGCAACCCTCAACATCGGGAACCATAAATTTCCGTAGACCTCATAGTGTTGGAAACCCGGACCTTGGATGTAATCCTAGGCATGGATTGGTTGACAAAGTTTGAAGGAACATAGGCGTGCTCGCAAGTCTATTCTGCTCACCACCCGGAGCGAAGAGGATCAAGTATGTAGCCAGCACAGCCGGATGAAGAATCGGTGAATTCCCTCACGGGAGTTGTTCGGGAGGAAGTGCGGTGGTGCAAGATTTTCCGATGTGTTTCGGAGGAATTACCAGGAATGCCACCGGACAGGGACATTGAATTTCTGATCGAGTTATTGCCCGGCACAGCCCCAATATCCAAGAGACCTTATCGGATGCCACCAAATGAGTTGAAAGAGATCAAGGATCAAATTAATGAGTTATTGGAGAAAGGATATATTCGTCCAAGCTCATCACCTTGGGGAGCCCCAGTTCTTTTGGTAGAGAAGAAGGATGGAAGCTTGAGGATGGTTGTGGATTATCGTGCGTTGAACGAAGTGACCATCAAGAACAAATACCCTCTGCCGATGATTAATGACTTGTTTGATCAGCTATTAGGAGCCAAGGTATTCTCTAAGATCGATCTTCGATCAGGGTATCATCAGTTGAAGATCCGTGAAAAGGATATACCCAAAACAGCATTCACTACCAGGTATGGTTTATATGAGTATACCGTCATGTCATTTGGATTGACTAATGCTCCTGCGTACTTCATGAATTTGATGAACAAGGTATTTATGGAATATCTGGATAAGTTTGTCGTGGTGTTCATCGATGATATATTGATTTTCTCCAAGAGCGAGGAAGAGCATAAGGAACATTTGCGTCTAGTTACGAGAAACTTCGAGAACATCAGTTGTATGCCAAATTCAGCAAATGTGAATTTTGGCTAAAGGAAGTTGGATTCCTCGGACATGTTATTTCAGGGAAGGAATAGCAGTTGATCCCGCCAAGGTTGAATCAGTCACCGATTGGCAGTCACCCACCTCAGTCAAGGAGATCTGCAGTTTTCTCGGACTCGCAGGATATTATCGGAGGTTTATTGAGAACTTCTCGAAGATTGCCAAGCCCATGACTGAGCTGTTGAAGAAGGAAGCCAAGTATGTTTGGACCGAGGAATGTGAAGCCAGTTTTCAAGAATTGAAGAAAGCGGTTGGTCACAGCCCCAGTGTTGATTTTGCCAGACATACATAAGGAATACCAGGTCTATTGTGACGCTTCTCGTCAAGGACTCGGAGGAGTATTAATGCAGGAAGGAAAAGTTGTAGCTTATGCCTCCAGACAGCTACGACCTCATGAGATGAATTATGCCATGCATGATTTGGAGTTAGCACCGTAGTGCATGCACCCAAGACACAGAGACATTTCCTCATCGGAAACCGTTGTGATGTTTACAGATCACAAGAGCTTGAAGTATATTTTCACGCAGAAGGAATTGAACCTCGAGGAGAGGAGATGGCTAGAGTTGATAAAGGACTATGACATGAGATTGCATTACCACCCGTGCAAAGCTAATGTTGTTGCAGATGCTTTGAGCCGTAAGAGTTATGTGAATACTCTTACAGCAGGAGGATTACCCCAGGAGTTAGTCGATGACCTCAGAGATCTCCGACTGGAGATAGTTCGAAAGGATATGTTGCAACTCTGGAAGTTCAGTCCACTTTGGCCGAAAGGATTCGTGAAGCCCAGAAGTCGGACAAGGAAATTGATGAGATTAAGAAAAAGATGGATGAAGGCAAAGCTAAAGGATTTCATAAGGATGAACACGGAACTATATGATTCGAGGATCGTATTTATGTGCCCAATGATCCCGAACTCGGAAGTTAATTCTTCAGAGGCTCATGATTCACCGTACTCGATTCACCCGGCAACACCAAGATGTACCGGATTTGAAGGAAAGTTTCGGTGGGCGGTATGAAGAAGGATATTGCCGAGTACGTAGCCGTATGCGATGTTTGTCAACGAGTGAAGGCAGAACATCAGAAGCCAGCAGGGTTACTTCAACCTTTGCCGATTCCCGAGTGGAAATGGGAGAAACTTGGAATGGGTTTCATCACAGGATTACCAGGACCCGTTCAGGTTATGATTCTATCTGGGTAGTGGTTGATCGTTTGACCAAGGTAGCTCACTTCATTCCCGTGAAGACTACCTATACCAGTGCTAAGTTGGCCAAGATATACATGACCAGGATCGTATGTCCGCATGGAGTTCAAGGAAAATCGTGTCGATAGAGGAACGCAGTTTACCTCAAAGTTTTGGAAGCGATTGCATGAAACTTTGGGTGCGAGGCTGGAATTCAGCACACTTTTCACCCATGAGCAGATGGATGGACCGAGAGAGTCAACCAGATTACGGAGGACATGTTGAGAGCTTGTGTGCTAGACTATGGGTCTAGCTGGGATGATAATTTGCCATACGCAGAGTTCTCATACAACAACAGTTATCAATCCGATCGAAGATGGCCCCTTCGAAGCTCTATACGGAAGGAGGTGCGAACACCATTCTTTGTGGGATAGTGTTGGAGATCGATCACTTTTCGGTTCCGACCTTATCAGGGATTCCGAAGAGAAAGTCAAGCTGATTCGAGACAGACTCAAGATAGCACAGTCGAGACAGAAGAGTTATGCCGACAGTAAGCGCAAGGAAGTGATTTACGAAGTAGGAGACCGAGCATATCTTCGTGTGTCTCCACTTCGTGGAATCAAGAGGTTTGGAGTCAAGGGAAAGTTAGCACCCCGATTCATTGGCCCCTACAAAATCCTCGAACGTCGTTTAGAGGTTGCTTACAAGTTGGAATTGCCGGAAGGATTGTCCGGAGTTCATGATGTCTTCCATGTTTCCCAGCTGAAGAAGTGTCATGCCGACATGGCCGATGTTCCGTTGAGAGACACAGTGCCCCTAGAGGCTATACAGCTTGACAGTGATCTGACTTACAAGGAGAAACCCGTCCGAATTCTCGAGACTGCAAGCAGAGTCACCCGCAGCAAGGTCATCAAATTTTGCAAGGTGTTGTGGAGTCACCACACCGAGGAAGAAGCCACCTGGGAGCGCGAAGAAGACCTTCTTCGAGACCACCCGCACCTATTTGCTAGCCAACCCGAATCTCGAGGGCGAGATTCATCTTAAGGTGGGTAGGTTTGTAACATCCCAAATTTCCTATTTGGAATGTTTTACAATTATAGCTAAGCATCCTATGCATCCTGTTTGATTTGAATGCCATTTGAAGTTTCAGAGAATTTTGAGTTTTGAATTTGAATTCAAACTTTGGCAAGTGGGAAACATTTCAAAAACTAAGCATGATAAATACTTGATCAAAAGTATGAGAGGAGTAAACATGACACTCCTAAAATATCAGAGGAACACATTGCCAAAAGATTTGGATTCAAATCTGAATTTTATTTGAATTTGAAAAAATGGATTTTTATAAAGTTTGGATTTTGCCTTTGGAAAAATGTTCAAATGAAAGGAATATTTCCTGATCATTTTGGTATATATATACCCTATATAAAATATTTATAGTTATTGTTTTATTTCTGTTTTGTTTTATTAAAAAATAAAAAATTAGAAAACCCCCAGCGCCACCAGCCCCTCTGCCCACCCAGTAAACCCCCCCCACCACTGCCCACCGAGCGGCCCAGAGGCCAGCCAGCAGCCGACCGAGCCGGCTTCACTCGCCCAGCGCCCGAACCCCTTGGCGTCGGTCGCCCGCTCCACCCCCTCTCTCTTTCACCGACATGGGACCCGCCCCATCTTCAACCCCTCGCCCACGCCACGCCGTCACCGCCGCAGATCGCCGGATCCCGAAGGATCCGGGATCCCGATCCGCCCCCCGAAGCAAGGGCGAGGCCCCCGACTATTTAAGCCGGGCCTCCGCACCCCATTCCCCCTAGCCCCTCGCGGACCCCTCCTCTCTCACGAGCACGCCAGAGTTCGAGCCATCCGCCGCCATTCTCGTCGCCGTCGCCGCCCTAGCCACCCCGACCCCACCGACTCCACCAAACCCTCCCGACCTCGTCCACACCGCCCGGCTACTCCCCGACCTCCCGACGACCGAGCCCTCGCCCAGACTTCGTCGCCGCCGCCGCCGCCGCCGAGCTCCGGTAAGCCGATGGAGACCCCCTTCCCCGTCCGATGCACGATCTACGGCTAGGATTAGATTACCCCGAAGGGGTATGTTTTTTATAAAAAGTCGGCCGGTTCGTTACGGTTTATTTTAGTTAGGTTATTTTTATTTAGCCGGCCCGTTTTAGTTTAACCCTAGGCCCTTTTAGATTATATTACGCCCAGTGCACAGTTTAGGCCCATTAGGCCTTTTTCTTTTATTTTTGTTTTTCTGTTTTAACAGAATAGTTTCTGTTTTGAAAAATTCATATCTTTTATTCTGTTTATTATTTTTAGATGATTCTTTTTTTGTTGGTTTGCAAATTTCCTAAAGTTTCTGTAGAATATATATTTAGCTATGTTAAAATTAATTAAAATTGCTTTAATTTAGTTTTAGACAGAATAGTAAATCTGCTATAACTTGAGTTAGAAAAATTATTTTGGATGATTCTTTTGTCCCAACTTTATTTTGGCATTGCCAAACCATAGAAATTAATTTGAGTATTTTAGGATTAATAAAAAAAGTTTTAAGCAGAATCTTGTTAATCCTAATTAATTAACTAGCTACTGTTTTCCTATTATTTTAATTAGTAAATAAATTTATTTTTAACATGTGATTGATTATTCTAGGATAGTTTCTGTCACTTTATAGGATGAACTTTTATTTATAATAAATAAAAGTTTTATTTTATTTTCTTAATAGAAATTGAATTAGGCCTAATAGGAGTTTTATAATAGCTTTTAAATTAATTCTTTTTGCTCCTAGTTGATTAATGAAATCTTTTCTGTTAAGTTAACATAAAACCATGATAAGTTATGTTAGGGAAATTTTTATTATATAAAACTACTTTTTATTGATTGAAGTAGGAAAAACTTTGAGTTGGTTCTCTTTGAGTTTTTCCTTTTGGTTTTGCTTTGTTGGTTTTGTGTGTTACTTGTTATGCTATTGTGTTATGTATATGCTTATTGTGATTTGTTTGTCTCGGTAGAGTTTCCGGAGTGTGAAGCTTGCTACTACGAATCTTTAGCTTACGAGGATCATCAGCAAGGCAAGTTTTGATCATGTTATTTCTATACCTATGTTTTTGTGCATTAGAATTGTCACCACCCCACCATGCATGCAGTAGTTGAAATTTGAAGTTATTAATCTTGAGTAGTATCATGTGGTAGGATGAACCAATCCCTTGTTACCATGACCCGGACTAAGTAGTTTACTTTGCTATGCTCGAGAGCGGGTTTTGGTTGAGTGAAATTCATAAGCAAGATGTGAGAGTCAATGATGATGACAACCCCATGAACTACAATGATCAAGATGGACTTGAAAATCACTCTTGGGTGGAGGGCGGTTGACGGGCACCTGGAGAACCCAGTGGTTGGCGGGATGCATGGAGAAGTGCCATGACATCTTGCGGAAAGCTTCACCCAGCCACGAAGAGAAGGATGGATGCCCCATGACCGGAAGCTTACCTGTGCAGCCGCAAGCCATTATGGGCTCTGGCTGGGTTAACCTTAGTAGTGACGCTGGCTGGACGGTACTACGAGATGTAGAAGAACGGTAGGATTGGATGGGTACGGCAGAGCTGGAAGAACTCTTTGGAAGACCTGTTTCATTCGTCCCGTCTTCAAACACCATGAAGTGCGAAGACTTAAAAGGAGGGAATGATTCTTGCGGGGAAAGTGCGCAAACCTCTGCAGAGTTAAAGATCTAATCGATTAGCCGTGTCCCCGGTTACGGACAATTTGAGCCTCTGGAACTTGGAAGTATTCGGAAATCTCAACACTAAAACTAATGAATTAATTTGAGGGGTTTTATGACTTAATAATTTGGGAATGAGATATTGGTTGGCGGAACCATCTCAATAATTACCAATAATTGTAGTAATTTTGCAAGCAAGTCCTTTGTAGTAGGGAAAATTTGCTTTTCGCAAAATGATGAAACTTAGAGCCCCACAGCCAAAATGCATATAGTGATAGTAAGTTTATTATTGTTATTCTTCATGACTTGCCAGCTTATTCAAAAGCTGACCTACATGGCTGCAACGTCTTATGTTGCGAGGTATATTCGATCAGAGTGAGGCTACGCCCGCGCTTGGCGATTGCCCTTTGGAGTCGGATGGACTCGCTTTATCTTCGACGCTCGCAGCATTAGTAGTTTATTTCTCATGAGTTGGCCTTGAGCCGAATTTATTCCCTTGTAATAAAGACTCTATATGAGAAACGTGTAATAATATTCAGGTGTGATTGAACTTTGATTACTTTATCGATGTCTCGTGAGTACCGGCATGATCTTGGGATGGTATGCAGACGTAGATTTGACCGATTTTGGGTCGGTCGCTCTGAGATGGTATCGAGCACACGCTGACCGTAGGATCGTAACCCCTAGGATCGGAAAGCCATAGGAAGAGACCATTTACTTTTATCCTTATCATTTCCGTAATTCTCCCCTGTTCATTTCTAACTCCTCTCCGATTTTCAACATTCTAGATGGCCGTCGAGTTCACCCCAGTTTTGCTACCGGAGTTTTGCCAGCCCGATGAGGCGATGCCCTTCGCGTAAAGCTGGTCCAGATGGTGAAGAAGCTGAAGATTGCTCTACCCTCGATCACCGGAAGCCAACCAATGCACTTCCGAGCGGACACCCGCTCTGAGATTGAAGTGCATATTCCAGGAGAACCTTCGGAGGACACACGGAGCCGATTGACTTTGAGTTCACGAGTTCAAGCTGGATCATCGGAAGGGACGTGGCGATCTATCGAGCACTTGGACATCTCCGAGAGGAGTACAGGCCGAGCTCGATCCTCGAGACCTCGCCATGGTTTCTCGCAGAGCGAGGAACGGAGATATCATCCGCACCGTCGAGGACGACTCCACTCTCTCGTACATCCGGGACTTGGAGTGTCTTCTCAGAAGCGGAGATTCAGACTCGCCGTAACTCAAGACACACGGAAGCTTTTGTTCCATGGCTCGAACTGGAGGAGAAGGCACGCAGACTTCCTTAATCATGAGGAAGAAGTCGCGGACTTCATGGAGACGATCGACGACACGAAGATGAAGCTTGCGCGATAGAGGAAAAGATGGACTTGGGAGAGGACCTTTTCCGAGTGGAGATGAAGGACCCTCGTGAGTAATGATCAGGACTATGAAGGAGTTCCACGAAGGAAGCCACAAGAGGAGGCGCCACAACAGAGGACGCAAGAATTATTGATGAAGACTTTTAGTCGACCACCATGTTATCTTTTACTTTTTAAATCGATCAGTTAGGCCGATATTTTCCTTCGATTAGTCATGAGCTTTTGTAATCGAGTTTGAACCATGTTTGAGTGGAATGAATAAATGATTGGTGTGTTTATGTTTGTGCATTCATATGGGTAGTGTTATTCCTCATAGACCATTGTTCTGTTCTAATTTTCTCATCCACTCCAAAACACCAGATGCCTCCGAGACGTGACACTGGTTTTCCGCCGGAGCTCACCCAGCTGCTCCAGCAGCAGAATGCACTCATGCAGCTTCTCATCCAGAATCAGAACAACAACACCAACAATCCACCGCCACCACCCCCTGTGGACAACTTAACTCGATTCCTGAGGTTGAATCCGCCAGTGTTCTCTAGTAGCACTGAGCCGATTGTGGCTGATGATTGGCTCCGCAAAGTCGGAAGAGAGCTAATCGCTGTTGGATGCACTGATGCAGACAAGGTGCGCTTTGCCGCGCATCAACTTGATGGACCTGCAGCTTCTTGGTGGGAGAACTACACCACCACTTATCCCATTGGTGCCATCACATGGGATCAATTCCAGCAGGCCTTCCGCACCGCTCATGTCTCATTTGGAGCCATGAGTGCAAGAAGCGTGAGTTCCGCAACTTACGCCGAGGGAACCGTCTTGTGGCACGAGACGTGGATGAATTCAGCAAGCTCGCTCGCTATGCCCTAGATGATGTGGCCACAGATGCCGCAAAGCAGGAGAAGTTCCTTGAGGGACTCAATGATGAACTGAGCATGCAGCTTATTGTGGCTACCTTCAACAACTACCAGAGCTGGTAGACAAGGCCACCATACTTGAAGGCAAGCAGCAGCAGATCGAAGTCGCAAGCGGAAGTACAGCCGGGGAAGCACAACTCGGGAGCTCAGCGAAGCCCGATATGCACCATACTCGGGAGGGCACACCCATCATAACCATGGAGGTCATAACCATGGAGGAAATGGGAACAACCGCAGCCAGGACAACAAGTCGAGGCCATGACAATGGCAATGGAAATGGTAATGTCAATCAGCATCGTTTTGCCCCCGCTCCGAAGGATCTGAGCCACATCACCTGCTTGAAGTGCCGAAGACGTGGCACTACGCCACCGACTGCCCGGAGGCCAAGCGGAGGAATGGAAACGGCAATGGAGGCTCGTGAAGAAGCCCAATCCGTTCCCTCGTGCTCAGGTGAACCACATCGACGTGGAGGACGTCTATGATCAGCCAGACACGGTGGTTGGTAAGTTTTTATTGAATTCACGTTCAGATTTGGTACTCTTTGATTCTGGTGCAACGCATTCATTCATATCAAGGGTAGTTGTGGAAAAGTACGGGTTGCCCACTAAAACCCTTAGAAGCCCCCTTCGCGTCAGTTCCGCGGGAGGAGAAATGATGGCAGGCTTAGGCTGTCATGCAACCCTCAACATCGGGAACCATAAATTTCCCGCAGACCTCATAGTGTTGGAAACCCAGACCTTGGATGTAATCCTAGGCATGGATTGGTTGACAAAGTTTGAAGGAACATAGGCGTGCTCGCAAGTCTATTCTGCTCACCACCCCGGAGCGAAGAGGATCAAGTATGTAGCCAGCACAGCCGGATGAAGAATCAGTGAATTCCCTCACGGAGTTGTTCGGGAGGAAGTGCCGATGGTGCAAGATTTTCCGATGTGTTTCGGAGGAATTACCAGAATGCCACCGGACAGGACATTGAATTTCGATCGAGTTATTGCCGGCACAGCCCCAATATCCAAGAGACCTTATCGGATGCCACCAAATGAGTTGAAAGAGATCAAGGATCAAATTAATGAGTTATTGGAAAAAGGATATATTCGTCCAAGCTCATCACCTTGGGGAGCCCAGTTCTTTTGGTAGAGAAGAAGGATGGAAGCTTGAGGATGGTTGTGGATTATCGTGCGTTGAACGAAGTGACCATCAAGAACAAATACCCTCTGCCGATGATTAATGACTTGTTTGATCAGCTATTAGGAGCCAAGGTATTCTCTAAGATCGATCTTCGATCAGGGTATCATCAGTTGAAGATCCGTGAAAAGGATATACCCAAAACAGCATTCACTACCAGGTATGGTTTATATGAGTATACCGTCATGTCATTTGGATTGACTAATGCTCCTGCGTACTTCATGAATTTGATGAACAAGGTATTTATGGAATATCTGGATAAGTTTGTCGTGGTGTTCATCGATGATATATTGATTTTCTCCAAGAGCGAGGAAGAGCATAAGGAACATTTGCGTCTAGTTCTGGAGAAACTTCGAGAACATCAGCTGTATGCCAAATTCAGCAAATGTGAATTTTGGCTAAAGGAAGTTGGATTCCTCGGACATGTTATTTCAGGGAAGGAATAGCAGTTGATCCCGCCAAGGTTGAATCATCACCGATTGGCGTCACCCACCTCAGTCAAGGAGATCTGCAGTTTTCTCGGACTCGCAGGATATTATCGGAGGTTTATTGAGAACTTCTCGAAGATTGCCAAGCCCATGACTGAGCTGTTGAAGAAGGAAGCCAAGTATGTTTGGACCGAGGAATGTGAAGCCAGTTTTCAAGAATTGAAGAAAGCGGTTGGTCACAGCCCGATGTTGATTTTGCCAGACATACATAAGGAATACCAGGTCTATTGTGACGCTTCTCGTCAAGGACTCGGAGGAGTATTAATGCAGGAAGGAAAAGTTGTAGCTTATGCCTCCAGACAGCTACGACCTCATGAGATGAATTATGCCACGCATGATTTGGAGTTAGCAGCCGTAGTGCATGCACTCAAGACCTGGAGACATTTCCTCATCGGAAACCGTTGTGATGTTTACACAGATCACAAGAGCTTGAAGTATATTTTCACGCAGAAGGAATTGAACCTCAGGCAGAGGAGATGGCTAGAGTTGATAAAGGACTATGACATGAGATTGCATTACCACCCAGGCAAATCTAATGTTGTAGCAGATGCTTTGAGCCGTAAGAGTTATGTGAATACTCTTACAGCAGGAGGATTACCCTGTGAGTTAGTCGATGACCTCGAGATCTCCGATCGGAGATAGTTCGAAAGGATATGTTGCAACTCTGGAAGTTCAGTCCACTTTGGCGAAAGGATTCGTGAAGCCCGTAAGTCGGACAAGGAAATTGATGAGATTAAGAAAAGATGGATGAAGGCAAAGCTAAAGGATTTCGTAAGGATGAACACGGAACTATATGATTCGAGGATCGATTTATGTGCCCAATGATCCCGAACTCAGGAAGTTAATTCTTCAGAGGCTCATGATTCACCATACTCGATTCACCCGGCAACACCAAGATGTACCGGATTTGAAGGAAAGTTTCGGTGGGCGGTATGAAGAAGGATATTGCCGAGTACGTAGCCGTATCGATGTTTGTCAACGAGTAAAGGCGAACATCGAAACCAGCAGGTTACTTCAACCTTTGCCGATTCCCGAGTGGAAATGGGAGAAACTTGGAATGGATTTCATCACGGGATTACCCAGGACCCGTTCAGGTTATGATTCTATCTGGGTAGTGGTTGATCGTTTGACCAAGGTAGCTCACTTCATTCCCGTGAAGACTACCTATACCAGTGCTAAGTTGGCCAAGATATACATGACCAGGATCGTATGTCTGCATGGAGTTCCGAGGAAAATCGTGTCAGATAGAGGAACGCAGTTTACCTCAAAGTTTTGGAAGCAGTTGCATGAAACTTTGGGTACGAGGCTGGAATTCAAGACAGCTTTTCACCCATGAGCAGATGGACAGACCGAGAGAGTCAACCAGATTACGGAGGACATGTTGAGAGCTTGTGTGCTAGACTATGGGTCTAGCTGGGATGATAATTTGCCATACGCAGAGTTCTCATACAACAACAGTTATCAATCCGATCGAAGATGGCCCCTTCAAGCTCTATACGGAAGGAGGTGCAGAACACCATTGCTGTGGGATAGTGTTGGAGATCGATCACTTTTCGGTTCCGACCTTATCAGGGATTCCGAAGAGAAAGTCAAGCTGATTCGAGACAGACTCAAGATAGCACAGTCGAGACAGAAGAGTTATGCCGACAGTAAGCGCAAGGAAGTGATTTACGAAGTAGGAGACCGAGCATATCTTCGTGTGTCTCCACTTCGTGGAATCAAGAGGTTTGGAGTCAAGGAAAGTTAGCACCCGATTCATTGGCCCTACAAAATCCTCGAGCGTCGTGGAGAGGTTGCTTACAAGTTGGAATTGCGGAAGGATTGTCCGGAGTTCATGATGTCTTCCATGTTTCCCGGTGAAGAAGTGTCATGCCGACATGGCCGATGTTCCGTTGAGAGACACGGTGCCCCTAGAGGCTATACAGCTTGCGGTGATCGACTTACAAGGAGAAACCCGTCCGAATTCTCGAGACTGCAAGCAGAGTCACCCGCAGCAAGGTCATCAAATTTTGCAAGGTGCTGTGGAGTCACCACACCGAGGAAGAAGCCACCTGGGAGCGCGAAGAAGACCTTCTTCGAGACCACCCGCACCTATTTGCTAGCCAACCCGAATCTCGAGGGCGAGATTCATCTTAAGATGGGTAGGTTTGTAACATCCCAAATTTCCTATTTGGAATGTTTTACAATTATAGCTAAGCATCCTATGCATCTGTTTGATTTGAATGCCATTTGAAGTTTCAGAGAATTTTGAGTTTTGAATTTGAATTCAAACTTTGGCAAGTGGGAAACATTTCAAAAACTAAGCCGATAAATACTTGATCAAAAGTATGAGAGGAGTAAACATGACACTCCAAAAATATCGAGGAACACATTGCCAAAAGATTTGGATTCAAATCTGAATTTTATTTGAATTTGAAAAAATGGATTTTTATAAAGTTTGGATTTTGCCTTTGGAAAAATGTTCAAATGAAAGGAATATTTCCTGATCATTTTGGTATATATATACCTATATAAAATATTTATAGTTATTGTTTTATTTCTGTTTTGTTTTATTAAAAAAATCAAAAATTAGAAAACCCCCAGCGCCACCAGAACCCTCTGCCCACCAACCAAACCCCCCCACCAGCCGGCCCACCGAGCGGCCCAGAGGCCAGCCCAGCGCCGACCGAGCCGGCCTCACTCGCCCCCGCGCCCGAACCCCTTTGGCGTCGGTCGCCCGCTCGCTCCACCCCCCTCTCTCTCGACAATGGACCCGCCCCATCTTCAACCCCTCGCCCACGCCACGTCGTCGCCGCAGATCGCGGATCTCAAGGATCCGGATCCCGATCCGCCTCGATCGCCTCGAAGCAAGGGCGAGGCCCCGACTATTTAAGCCGGGCCTCCGACGCCATTCCCCCCCCCCTAGCCCCTCGCCGGACCCCCTCCTTCTCTCGCACGAGCACGCCGGAGCCCGAGCCATCCGCCGCCGCCATTCTCGTCGCCGTCGCCGCCCTAGCCACCCCGACCCCACCGACTCCACCAAACCCTCCCGACCTCGTCACCCGCCCGGCTACTCCCCCGACCTCCCCGACGACCGAAGCCCTCGCCGCACTCGTCGCCGCCGCCGAGCTCCGGTAAGCCGCCGGAGACCCCCTCCCCCGTCCGATGCACGATCTACGGCTAGGATTAGATTACCCCGAAGGGGTATGTTTTTTATAAAAAGCCGGCCGGTTCGTTACGGTTTATTTTAGTTAGGTTATTTTTATTTAGCCGGCCCGTTTTAGTTTAACCCTAGGCCCTTTTAGATTATATTACGCCCAGTGCACAGTTTAGGCCCATTAGGCCTTTTTCTTTTATTTTTGTTTTTCTGTTTTAACAGAATAGTTTCTGTTTTGAAAAATTCATATCTTTTATTCTGTTTATTATTTTTAGATGATTCTTTTTTTGTTGGTTTGCAAATTTTCTAAAGTTTCTGTAGAATATATATTTAGCTATGTTAAAATTAATTAAAATTGCTTTAATTTAGTTTTAGACAGAATAGTAAATCTGCTATAACTTGAGTTAGAAAAATTATTTTTGGATGATTCTTTTTGTCCCAACTTTATTTTGGCATTGCCAAACCATAGAAATTAATTTGAGTATTTTAGGATTAATAAAAAATAGTTTTAAGCAGAATCTTGTTAATCCTAATTAATTAACTAGCTACTGTTTTCCTATTATTTTAATTAGTAAATAAATTTATTTTTAACATGTGATTGATTATTCTAGGATAGTTTATGTCACTTTATAGGATGAACTTTTATTTATAATAAATAAAAGTTTTATTTTATTTTTATTAATAGAAATTGAATTAGGCCTAATAGGAGTTTTATAATAGCTTTTAAATTAATTCTTTTTGCTCCTAGTTGATTAATGAAATCTTTTCTGTTAAGTTAAACATAAAACCATGATAAGTTATGTTAGGAAATTTTTATTATATAAAACTACTTTTTATTGATTGAAGTAGGAAAACTTTGAGTTGGTTCTCTTTGAGTTTTCCTTTTGGTTTTGCTTTGTTGGTTTTGTGTGTTACTTGTTATGCTATTGTGTTATGTATATGCTTATTGTGATTTGTTTGTCTCGGTAGAGTTTCAGGAGTGTGAAGCTTGCTACTACTGAATCTTTAGCTTACGAGGATCATCGGCAAGGCAAGTTTTGATCATGTTATTTCTATACCTATGTTTTTGTGCATTAGAATTGTCACCACCCCACCATGCATGCAGTAGTTGAAATTTGAAGTTATTAATCTTGAGTAGTATCATGTGGTAGGATGAACCAATCCCTTGTTACCATGACCCGGAATAAGTAGTTTACTTTGCTATGCTCAGAGCGGGTTTTGGTTGAGTGAAATTCATAAGCAAGATGTGAGAGTCAATGATGATGACAACCCCATGAACTACAATGATCAAGATGGACTTGAAAATCACTCTTGGGTGGAGGGCGGTTGACGGGCACCTGGAGAACCCAGTGGTTGGCGGGATGCATGGAGAAGTGCCATGACATCTTGCGGAAAGCTTCACCCAGCCACGAAGAGAAGGATGGATGCCCCATGACCGGAAGCTTATTGTGCAGCCGCAAGCCATTATGGGCTCTGGCTGGGTTAACCTTAGTAGTGACGCTGGCTGGGACGGTACTACGAGATGTAGAAGAACGGTAGGATTGGATGGGTACCGCAGTAGCGGAAGAACTCTTTGGAAGACCTGTTTCATTCGTCCGTCTTCAAACACCATGAAGTGCGAAGACTTAAAAGGAGGAATGATTCTTGCGGGAAAGTGCATAAACCTCTGCAGAGTTAAAGATCTAATCGATTAGCCGTGTCCCCGGTTACGGACAATTTGAGCCTCTGGAACTTGGAAGTATTCGGAAATCTCAACACTAAAACTAATGAATTAATTTGAGGGGTTTTATGACTTAATAATTTGGGAATGAGATATTGGTTGGCGGAACCATCTCAATAATTACCAATAATTGTAGTAATTTTGCAAGCAAGTCCACTGTAGTAGGGGAAAATTTGCTTTTCGCAAAATGATGAAACTTAGAGCCCCACAGCCAAAATGCATATAGTGATAGCAAGTTTATTATTGTTATTCTTCATGACTTGCCACTTATTCAAAAGCTGACCTACATGGCTGCAACGTCTTATGTTGCGAGAGGTATATTCGATCAGAGTGAGGCTACGCTCCGCGCTTGGCGATTGCCCTTTGGAGTCGGATGGACTCGCTTTATCTTCGACGCTTCGCAGCATTAGTAGTTTATTTCTCATGAGTTGGCCTTGAGCGAATTTATTCCCTTGTAATAAAGACTCTATATGAGAAGCGTGTAATAATATTCAGGTGTGATTGAACTTTGATTACTTTATCGATGTCTTGTGAGTACCGGCATGATCTTGGGATGGTATGCATACGTAGATTTGACCGATTTTGGGTCAGGTCGCTACTGAGAGATGGTATCGAGCACACTGACCGTAGGATCGTAACCCCTAGGATCGGAAAGCCATAGGAAGAGACCATTTACTTTTATCCTTATCATTTCCGTAATTCTCCCTGTTCATTTCTAACTCCTCTCCGATTTTCAACATTCTAGATGGCGTCGAGTTCACCCCGCTTTGCTACGGAGTTTTGCCGGCCCGATGAGGCGATGCCCTTCGCGTAAAGCTGGTCCAGATGGTGAAGAAGCTGAAGATTGCTCTACCCTCGATCACGGGAAGCCAACCAATGCACTTCCGACGGACACCCGCCTGAGATTGAAGTGCATATTCCAGGGAGAACCTTCGGAGGACACACGGAGCCGATTGACTTTGAGTTCACCGAGTTCAACTGGATCATCGGAAGGGACGTGGCGATCTATCGAGCACTTGGACATCTCCGAGAGGAGTACAGGGCCGAGCTCGATCCCTCCGACCTCGCCATGGTTTCTCGCAGAGCGAGGAACGGAGATATCATCCATACCGTCGAGGACGACTCCACTCTCTCGTACATCCAGGACTTGGAGTGTCTTCTCAGGAAACGGGAGATTCAGACTCGCCGTAACTCGAAGACACACCGGAAGCTTTTGTTCCGCAAACTGGAACTGGAGGAGAAGGCACGCGCAGACTTCCTTAATCATGAGGAAGAAGTCGCGGACTTCATGGAGACAGTCGACGACCTGAAGATGAAGCTTGCCGCGATAGAGGAAAAGATGGACTTGGGAGAGGACCTTTTTCCGAGTGGAGATGAAGGACCCCTCGTGAGTAATGATCAGGACTATGAAGGGAGTTCCACTGAAGGAAGCCACAAGAGGAGGCGCCACAACAGAGGACGCAAGAATTATTGATGAAGACTTTTTAGTCGACCACCATGTTATCTTTTACTTTTTCGTCGATCAGTTAGGCCGATATTTTCCTTCGATTAGTCATGAGCTTTTGTAATCGAGTTTGAACCATGTTTGAGTAGAATGAATAAATGATTGGTGTGTTTATGTTTGTGCATTCATATGGGTAGTGTTATTCCTCATAGACCATTGTTCTGTTCTAATTTTCTCATCCACTCCAAAACACCAGATGCCTCCGAGACGTGACATCGGTTTTCCGCGGAGCTCACCCAGCTGCTCCAAAGCAGCAGAATGCACTCATGCAGCTTCTCATCCGAATCGAACAACAACACCAACAATCCACCGCCACCACCCCCGTGGACAACTTAACTCGATTCCTGAGGTTGAATCCGCCAGTGTTCTCTAGTAGCACTGAGCCGATTGTGGCTGATGATTGGCTCCGCAAAGTCGGAAGAGAGCTAATCGCTGTTGGATGCACTGATGCAGACAAGGTGCGCTTTCACAAGCATCAACTTGATGGACCTGCAGCTTCTTGGTGGGAGAACTACACCACCACTTATCCCATTGGTGCCATCACATGGGATCAATTCCAGCAGGCCTTCGCACCGCTCATGTCTCATTTGGAGCCATGAGTGCGAAGAAGCGTGAGTTCCGCAACTTACGCCAGGGAACCGTCTTGTGGCACGAGACGTGGATGAATTCAGCAAGCTCGCTCGCTATGCCCCGGATGATGTGGCCACAGATGCCGCAGCGGAGAAGTTCCTTGAGGGACTCAATGATGAACTGAGCATGCAGCTTATTGTGGCTACCTTCAACAACTACCAGGAGCTGGTAGACAAGGCCACCATACTTGAAGGCAAGCAGCAGCAGATCGAAAGCCGCAAGCGGAAGTACAGCCAGGGGAAGCACAACTCGGGAGCTCAGCAGAAGCCCCGATATGCACCATACTCAGGAGGGCACACCCATCATAACCATGGAGGTCATAACCATGGAGGAAATGGGAACAACCGCAGCCAGGACAACAAGTCAGGCCATGACAATGGCAATGGAAATGGTAATGTCAATCAGCATCGTTCTGCCCCGGCTCCGAAGGATCTGAGCCACATCACCTGCTTGAAGTGCCAGACGACAGGGCACTACGCCACCGACTGCCCGGAGGCCAAGCAGAGGAATGGAAACGGCAATGGAGGCTCAGCGAAGAAGCCCAATCCGTTCCCTCGTGCTCAGGTGAACCACATCGACGTGGAGGACGTCTATGATCAGCCAGACACGGTGGTTGGTAAGTTTTTATTGAATTCACGTTCACATTTGGTACTCTTTGATTCTGGTGCAACGCATTCATTCATATCAAGGGTAGTTGTGGAAAAGTACGGGTTGCCCACTAAAACCCTTAGAAGCCCCTTGGCGTCGGCCCAGCAGGAGGAGAAATGATGGCAGGCTTAGGCTGTCATGCAACCCTCAACATCGGGAACCATAAATTTCCGCAGACCTCATAGTGTTGGAAACCCGGACCTTGGATGTAATCCTAGGCATGGATTGGTTGACAAAGTTTGAAGGAACATAGATCGTGCTCAAGAAGTCTATTCTCGCTCACCACCCGGAGCGTAAGAGGATCAAGTATGTAGCCAGCACAGCCGGATGAAGAATCAGTGAATTCCCTCACGGGAGTTGTTCAGAGGAAGTGCCGATGGTGCAAGATTTTCCGATGTGTTTCGGAGGAATTACCAGAATGCCACCGGACAGGACATTGAATTTCTGATCGAGTTATTGCGGCACAGCCCCAATATCCAAGAGACCTTATCGGATGCCACCAAATGAGTTGAAAGAGATCAAGGATCAAATTAATGAGTTATTGGAGAAAGGATATATTCGTCCAAGCTCATCACCTTGGGGAGCCCCAGTTCTTTTGGTAGAGAAGAAGGATGGAAGCTTGAGGATGGTTGTGGATTATCGTATGCGTTGAGCGAAGTGACCATCAAGAACAAATACCCTCTGCCGATGATTAATGACTTGTTTGATCAGCTATTAGGAGCCAAGGTATTCTCTAAGATCGATCTTGATCGTGGTATCATCGATTGAAGATCCGTGAAAAGGATATACCCAAAACAGCATTCACTACCAGGTATGGTTTATATGAGTATACCGTCATGTCATTTGGATTGACTAATGCTCCTGCGTACTTCATGAATTTGATGAACAAGGTATTTATGGAATATCTGGATAAGTTTGTCGTGGTGTTCATCGATGATATATTGATTTTCTCCAAGAGCGAGGAAGAGCATAAGGAACATTTGCGTCTAGTTCTGGAGAAACTTCGAGAACATCAGCTGTATGCCAAATTCAGCAAATGTGAATTTTGGCTAAAGGAAGTTGGATTCCTCGGACATGTTATTTCAGGGGAAGGAATAGCAGTTGATCCCGCCAAGGTTGAATCAGTCACCGATTGGCAGTCACCCACCTCAGTCAAGGAGATCCGCAGTTTTCTCGGACTCGCAGGATATTATCGGAGGTTTATTGAGAACTTCTCGAAGATTGCCAAGCCCATGACTGAGCTGTTGAAGAAGGAAGCCAAGTATGTTTGGACCGAGGAATGTGAAGCCAGTTTTCAAGAATTGAAGAAACGGTTGGTCACAGCCCCAGTGTTGATTTTGCCAGACATACATAAGGAATACCAGGTCTATTGTGACGCTTCTCGTCAAGGACTCGGAGGAGTATTAATGCAGGAAGGAAAAGTTGTAGCTTATGCCTCCAGACAGCTACGACCTCATGAGATGAATTATGCCACACATGATTTGGAGTTAGCAGCCGTAGTGCATGCACCCAAGACCTGGAGACATTTCCTCATCGGAAACCGTTGTGATGTTTACACAGATCACAAGAGCTTGAAGTATATTTTCACGCAGAAGGAATTGAACCTCAAAAGAGGAGATGGCTAGAGTTGATAAAGGACTATGACATGAGATTGCATTACCACCCAGGCAAATCTAATGTTGTAGCAGATGCTTTGAGCCGTAAGAGTTATGTGAATACTCTTACAGCAGGAGGATTACCCCAGGAGTTAGTCGATGACCTCAGAGATCTCCGACTGGAGATAGTTCCGAAAGGATATGTTGCAACTCTGGAAGTTCAGTCCACTTTGGCCGAAAGGATTCGTGAAGCCCAGAAGTCGGACAAGGAAATTGATGAGATTAAGAAAAAGATGGATGAAGGCAAAGCTAAAGGATTTCGTAAGGATGAACACGGAACTATATGATTCGAGGATCGTATTTATGTGCCCAACGATCCCGAACTCAGGAAGTTAATTCTTCAGGAGGCTCATGATTCACCGTACTCGATTCACCCCGGCAACACCAAGATGTACCTGGATTTGAAGGAAAGTTTCTGGTGGACAGGTATGAAGAAGGATATTGCCGAGTACGTAGCCGTATGCGATGTTTGTCAACGAGTAAAGGCAGAACATCAGAAACCAGCAGGGTTACTTCAACCTTTGCCGATTCCCGAGTGGAAATGGGAGAAACTTGGAATGGATTTCATCACAGGATTACCCAGGACCCGTTCAGGTTATGATTCTATCTGGGTAGTGGTTGATCGTTTGACCAAGGTAGCTCACTTCATTCCCGTGAAGACTACCTATACCAGTGCTAAGTTGGCCAAGATATACATGACCAGGATCGTATGTCTGCATGGAGTTCCGAGGAAAATCGTGTCAGATAGAGGAACGCAGTTTACCTCAAAGTTTTGGAAGCAGTTGCATGAAACTTTGGGTACGAGGCTGGAATTCAGCACAGCTTTTCACCCGCAGACAGATGGACAGACCGAGAGAGTCAACCAGATTCTGGAGGACATGTTGAGAGCTTGTGTGCTAGACTATGGGTCTAGCTGGGATGATAATTTGCCATACGCAGAGTTCTCATACAACAACAGTTATCAATCCGATCGAAGATGGCCCTTCAAGCTCTATACGGAAGGAGGTGCAGAACACCATTGCTGTGGGATAGTGTTGGAGATCGATCACTTTTGGTTCCGACCTTATCAGGATTCCAATAGAAAGTCAAGCTGATTCGAGACAGACTCAAGATAGCACGTCGAGATGTAAGAGTTATGCCGACAAGATGGCGCAAGGAAGTGATTTACTAAGTAGGAGACCGAGCATATCTTCGTGTGTCTCACTTCGTGGAATCAAGAGGTTTGGAGTCAAGGAAAGTTAGCACCCGATTCATTGGCCCTACAAAATCCTCGAACGTCGTGGAGAGGTTGCTTACAAGTTGGAATTGCGGAAGGATTGTCCGGAGTTCATGATGTCTTCCATGTTTCCCGGTGAAGAAGTGTCATGCCGACATGGCCGATGTTCCGTTGAGAGACACAAGGTGCCCCTAGAGGCTATACAGCTTGACGGTGATCGACATACAAGGAGAAACCCGTCCGAATTCTCGAGACTGCAAGCAGAGTCACCCGCAGCAAGGTCATCAAATTTTGCAAGGTGCTGTGGAGTCACCACACCGAGGAAGAAGCCACCTGGGAGCGCGAAGAAGACCTTCTTCGAGACCACCCGCACCTATTTGCTAGCCAACCCGAATCTCGAGGGCGAGATTCATCTTAAGGTGGGTAGGTTTGTAACATCCCAAATTTCCTATTTGGAATGTTTTACAATTATAGCTAAGCATCCTATGCATCCTGTTTGATTTGAATGCCATTTGAAGTTTCAGAGAATTTTGAGTTTTGAATTTGAATTCAAACTTTGGCAAGTGGGAAACATTTCAAAAACTAAGCCTGATAAATACTTGATCAAAAGTATGAGAGGAGTAAACATGACACTCCAAAAATATCAGAGGAACACATTGCCAAAAGATTTGGATTCAGATCTGAATTTTATTTGAATTTGAAAAAAATGGATTTTTATAAAGTTTGGATTTTGCCTTTGGAAAAATGTTCAAATGAAAGGGAATATTTCCCTGATCATTTTGGTATATATATACGCTATATAAAATATTTATAGTTATTGTTTTATTTCTGTTTTGTTTTATTAAAAAATCAAAAATTAGAAAACCCCCCAGCGCCACCAGCCCCCTGCCCACCAAATAAAACCCCCCACCACTGCCCACCGAGCGCCCAGAGGCCAGCCAGCGCGCCGACCGAGCGGCCTCACTGAACCCGCGCCCAACCCCTTTGGCGTCGGTCGCCCTTCGCTCCACCCCCTCTCTCTCTCGACAGCGGGACCCGCCCCATCTTCAACCTCGCCCACGCCATCGCCGCCCACAGATCGCGGATCTCAAGGATCCGGATCCCGATCCGCCTCGATCGCCCGAAGCAAGGGCGAGGCCCCGACTATTTAAGCCGGGCCTCCGCACCCCATTCCCCTAGCCCTCGCCGGACCCCTCCTTCTCTCAGACGAGCACGCCGGAGTTCGAGCCATCCGCCGCCATTCTCGCCGCCGCCGCCCTAGCCACCCCGACCCCCACCGACTCCACCAAACCCTCCCGACCTCGTCCAGCACCCGCCGCCGGCTACTCCCGACCTCCCCGACGACCGAGCCTCGCCAAGACTTGTCGTCGCCGCCGCCGCCCGCCGAGCTCCGTAAGCAGCGGAGACACCCTCCCCCGTCCGATGCACGATCTACGGCTAGGATTAGATTACCCCGAAGGGGTATGTTTTTTATAAAAAGCCGGCCGGTTCGTTACGGTTTATTTTAGTTAGGTTATTTTTATTTAGCCGGCCCGTTTTAGTTTAACCCTAGGCCCTTTTAGATTATATTACGCCCAGTGCACAGTTTAGGCCCATTAGGCCTTTTTCTTTTATTTTGTTTTTCTGTTTTAATGAATAGTTTCTGTTTTGAAAAATTCATATCTTTTATTCTGTTTATTATTTTAGATGATTCTTTTTTGTTGGTTTGAAAATTTTGTAAAGTTTCTGTAGAATATATATTTAGCTATGTTAAAATTAATTAAAATTGCTTTAATTTAGTTTTAGACAGAATAGTAAATCTGCTATAACTTGAGTTAGAAAAATTATTTTTGGATGATTCTTTTGTCCCAACTTTATTTTGGCATTGCCAAACCATAGAAATTAATTTGAGTATTTTATGATTAATAAAAAATAGTTTTAAGCAGAATCTTGTTAATCCTAATTAATTAACTAGCTACTGCTTTTCCTATTATTTTAGTTAGTAAATAAATTTATTTTTAACATGTGATTGATTATTCTAGGATAGTTTATGTCACTTTATAGGATGAACTTTTATTTATAATAAATAAAAGTTTTATTTTATTTTCTTAATAGAAATTGAATTAGGCCTAATAGGAGTTTTATAATAGCTTTTAAATTAATTCTTTTTGCTCCTAGTTTATTAATGAAATCTTTTCTGTTAAGTTAAACATAAAACCATGATAAGTTATGTTAGGAAATTTTTATTATATAAAACTACTTTTTATTGATTGAAGTAGGAAAAACTTTGAGTTGGTTCTCTTTGAGTTTTTCCTTTGGTTTTGCTTTGTTGGTTTTGTGTGTTACTTGTTATGCTATTGTGTTATGTATATGCTTATTGTGATTTGTTTGTCTCGGTAGAGTTTCCGGAGTGTGAAGCTTGCTACTACGAATCTTTAGCTTACGAGGATCATCAGCAAGGCAAGTTTTGATCATGTTATTTCTATACCTATGTTTTTGTGCATTAGAATTGTCACCACCCACCATGCATGCAGTAGTTGAAATTTGAAGTTATTAATCTTGAGTAGTATCATGTGGTAGGATGAACCAATCCCTTGTTACCATGACCCCGGATTTAAGTAGTTTACTTTGCTATGCTCGAGACGGGTTTTGGTTGAGTGAAATTCATAAGCAAGATGTGAGAGTCAATGATGATGACAACCCCATGAACTACAATGATCAAGATGGACTTCAAAATCACTCTTTGGGTGGAGGACGGTTGACGGGCACCTGGAGAACCCAGTGGTTGGCGGGATGCATGGAGAAGTGCCATGACATCTTGCGGAAAGCTTCACCCAGCCACGAAGAGAAGGATGGATGCCCCATGACCGAAGCTTACTGTGCAGCCGCAAGCCATTATGGGCTCTCGCTGGGTTAACCTTAGTAGTGACGCTGGCTGGACGGTACTACGAGATGTAGAAGAACGGTAGGATTGGATGGGTACGGCAGAGCTGTAAGAACTCTTTGGAAGACCTGTTTCATTCGTCCGTCTTCAAACACCATGAAGTGCGAAGACTTAAAAGGAGGGAATGATTCTTATGGGAAAGTCGCAAACCTCTGCAGAGAGTTAAAGATCTAATCGATTAGCCGTGTCCCGATTACGGACAATTTAAGCCTCTGGAACTTGGAAGTATTAGGAAATCTCAACACTAAAACTAATGAATTAATTTGAGGGGTTTTATGACTTAATAATTTGGGAATGAGATATTGGTTGGCGGAACCATCTCAATAATTACCAATAATTGTAGTAATTTTGCAAGCAAGTCCACTGTAGTAGGGAAAAATTTGCTTTTCGCAAAATGATGAAACTTAGAGCCCCACAGCCAAAATGCATATAGTGATAGCAAGTTTATTATTGTTATTCTTCATGACTTGCCAGCTTATTCAAAAAGCTGACCTACATGGCTGCAACGTCTTATGTTGCAGAGGTATATTCCAATCAGGAGTGAGGCTACGCTCCGCGCTTGGCGATTGCCCTTTGGAGTCGGATGGACTCGCTTTATCTTCGACGCTTCCGCAGCATTAGTAGTTTATTTCTCATGAGTTGGCCTTGAGCCGAATTTATTCCCTTGTAATAAAGACTCTATATGAGAAACGTGTAATAATATTCAGGTGTGATTGAACTTTGATTACTTTATCGATGTAATCGTGAGTACCAAAGATGATCTTGGGATGGTATGCATACGTAGATTTGACCGATTTTGGGTCAGTCGCTACATGACGACACACGCCAGGATTGAAGTGCATATCCTGTGGAGAACTCTCGAGGACACACGGAGCCTATAGACTTTGAGTTCACCGAGTTCAACCGGATCATCTGGGACGTCGATCTATCGAGCACTTGGACATCTCCGAGGAGTACTGAGGCCGAGCTCGATCACTGACTCGCCATGGTTTTCTCGAGGCAAGGAATGGAGATATCATCCGCATCGCCGAGGACGACCCACCTCTCGTACATCCAGACTTGGAGTGTCTTCTCAGAAACGGAGATTCGCATCGCCAGAACTCAAGACACACCAAGCTTTTGTTCCGCGAATCGAACTGGAGGAGAAGGCACGCAGACTTTCTTAATCATGAGGAAGAAGTCGCGGACTTCATGGAGACAATGACGACCAAGATGAAGCTTGCCGCGATAGAGGAAAAGATGGACTTGGGAGAGGACCTTTTCCGAGTGGAGATGAAGGACCCTCGTGAGTAATGATCAGACTATGAAGGAGTTCCACCAAGGAAGCCACAAGAGGAGGCGCCACAACAGAGGACGCAAGAATTATTGATGAAGACTTTTTAGTCGACCACCATGTTATCTTTTACTTTTTCGTCGATCAGTTAGGCCGATATTTTCCTTCGATTAGTCATGAGCTTTTGTAATCGAGTTTGAACCATGTTTGAGTGGAATGAATAAATGATTGGTGTGTTTATGTTTGTGCATTCATATGGGTAGTGTTATTCCTCATAGACCATTGTTCTGTTCTAATTTTCTCATCCACTCCAAAACACCAGATGCCTCCGAGACGTGACACTGGTTTTCCGCCGGAGCTCACCCACCGCTCCAAAGCAGAATGCACTCATGCAGCTTCTCATCCGTAATCGAACAACAACACCAACAATCCACCGCCACCACCCCTCGTGGACAACTTAACTCGATTCTCGAGGTTGAATCCGCCAAGTTCTAGTAGCACCGAGCCGATTGTGGTGATGATTGGCTCCGCAGTCGGAAGAGAGCTAATCGCTGTTGGATGCACCGATGCAGCATAAGGCGCTTTGTCACAAGATCAACTTGATGGACCTGCAGCTTCTTGGTGGGAGAACTACACCACCTTATCCCATTGGTGCCATCACATGGGATCAATTCCAGCAGCTCTTCGCACCGCCTCATGTCTCACCGAGCCATGAGTCTCAAGAAGCGTGAGTTCCGCAACTTACGCCGGGGAACCGCATCGTGGCACAAGACGGGATGAATTCAGCAAGCTCGCCGCTATGCCCTAGATGATGTGGCCACAGATGCCGAAAGGGAGAAGTTCCTTGAGGGACTCAATGATGAACTGAGCATGCAGCTTATTGTATACTTTCAACTACCGTGAGCTGGTAGACAAGGCCACCATACTTGAAGGCAAGCAGCAGAGATCGAAGTTAAGCGGAAGTACAGCCAGGGAAGCACAACTCGAGCTCAGAAGCCCCGATATGCACCATACTGGAGGGCACACCCATCATAACCATGGAGGTCATAACCATGGAGGAAATGGGAACAACCGCAGCAGGACAAGTCGTGCCATGACAATGGCAATGGAAATGGTAATGTCAATCAGCATTTTGCCCCCGCCCGGGATCTGAGCCACATCACCGCTTGAAGTGCCGACGATGTGGCACTACGCCACCGACGCCCGGAGGCTGCAGCAGGAATGGAACGGCAATGGAGGCTCAACAAGAAGCCCAATCCGCTCTCGTGCTCGTGTGAACCACATCGACGTGAGGACGCCTATGATCAGCCGACGTGGTTGGTAAGTTTTATTGAATTCACGCTCAGATTTGGTACTTTGATTCCGTGCAACGATTCATTCATATCAAGGGTAGTTGTGGAAAGCGGGTTGCCCACTAAAACCCTTAGAAGCCCCTTCAAGGCTGGCCCAGAGGAGAAATGATGGCGTGCTTAGGCTGTCATGCAACCTCAACATCGGGAACCATAAATTTCAGACCTCATAGTGTTGGAAACCTGACCTTGGATGTAATCCTAGGCATGGATTGTTGACAAAGTTTGAAGGAAACATAGATCGTGCTCAAGAGTCTATTCTCGCCACCACCGGAGCGTAAGAGGATCAAGTATGTAGCCAGCACAGCCAGATGAAGAATCAGTGAATTTCTCACGGAGTTGTTCAGAGGAAGTGCCAGTGCAAGATTTTCCCATGTGTTTCGGAGGAATTACCAGAATGCCACCGGACAGGACATTGAATTTCTCGATCGAGTTATTGCCCCAAGAGCCCCAATATCCAAGAGACCTTATCGGATGCCACCAAATGAGTTGAAAGAGATCAAGGATCAAATTAATGAGTTATTGGAAAAAGGATATTCGCCAAGCTCATCACCTTGGGGAGCCCAGCCTTTTGGTAGAGAAGAAGGATGGAAGCTTGAGGATGGTTGTGGATTATCGTATGCTGAACGGTGACCATCAAGAACAAATACCGCCGATGATTAATGACTTGTTTGATCAGCTATTAGGAGCCAAGGTATGCCCGCACGGTTATAAAGACCCCGGCCAGCAGTAGTCCCGGCCGGTTATTACCACTAGGTCGGGCCATTTTTAATTACGCACGTAAAACTAACGAAAGAAATACTAAAAGGACTCCAAAATCCCGAATAATTTTCCCGCTTCTAAAATCAAGCCGACAAGATGAACATTTCTTTGGGGCCTAAATGCAATTTTGAAAAACGTGCATTTTCCTAAATTCAAATAAAATAGCGAGAAACTCCAAATAAAAATCTTATTTGATTTTTTGTTAAATCTTCAATATTTCTTTATTTTGGGAAAGTCATTTTATTCCCTCTCTCATATTTTGATAATAGAAATAATTAAAGATAAAATAAATAAAATCAAATGATCCTATTTTCAAAATTTGAGAAAACTCAAATATGAAAATAACGAAATCTCCAACTCTCTCCATGGGTCCTTGAGTTACGTGAAATTTCTAGGATCGAGCCAAAGTGCAACAAAAATATGATATGCAAAAGATGATCTATGTATAACATTCCAAATTGAAAATTTGGGATGTTACACTTTGATTCGGCGGTATTGTTGGATGAAGCGGCCCGGACTGACATTACGCGTACGCTTACGCGAGACTGGTTCTACCGACGTGCTTTGCACATGTGTGTGGCTGGCGGGTGTCGGCCCAACTTTAGTTGAACCAAGTGTGACTACGCCCGTCCTTGAGAAGGTTAAAACAACACTAACTTGATGAAATATCGCTGTGGTTTTGATGCGAGGTAAGAACGGTTCTTGCTCAGCCCAGAAAGCCACGTAAAACTTGCAACAACAAAGTAGAGGATGTCTAACTTGTTTTTGCGGCATGTTGTGATGTGATATGGTCAAGGCATGATGCTATATTTTATTGTATGAGATGATCATGTTTTGTAACCGAAGTTATCGGCAATCGGCAGAGCCATATGGTTGTCGCTTATTGTATGAAATGCAATCGCTCGTAATGCTTTACTTTATCACTAAGCGGTAGCGATAGTCGAGAAGCAATAGTTGGCTAGACGACAACGATGCTACGATGGAGATCAAGGTGTCGCTACCGGTGACGATGGTGATCATGATTTGCTTCGAGATGGAGATCACAAGCACAAGATGATGATGGCCATATCATATCACTTATATTGATTGCATGTGATGTTTATCCTTTATGCATCTTATTTTGCTTTGATTGACGGTAGCATTATAAGATGATCTCTCAATAAATTTCAAGGTATAAGTGTTCTCCCTGAGTACGCACCGTTGCTACAGTTCGTCGTGCCAAAACACCACGTGATGATCGGGTGTGAGAAGCTCTACGTTCACATACAATGGGTGCAAGCCAGTTTTGCACATGCAGAATACTCGGGTTAAACTTGACGAGCCTAGCATATGCGATATGGCCTCGAACACCGAGACCGAAGGTCGAGCATGAATCATATAGTAGATATGATCAACATAGTGATGTTCACCATTGAAAACTACTCCGTCTCACGTGATGATCGGACATGGTTTAGTTGATATGGATCACGTGATCACTTAGATGATTAGAGAGATGTCTATCTAAGTGGGAGTTCTTAAGTAATATGATTAATTGAACTTTAATTTATCATGAACTTAGTACCTGATAGTATTTTGCATATCTATGTTGTTGTAGATAGATGGCCCGTGTTGCTGTTCTGTTGAATTTTAATGCGTTCCTAGAGAAAGCTAAGTTGAAAGATGATGCAAGAACCTACACGGACTGGGTCCGTAACTTGAGGATTATCCTGGTCCGTAACTTGAGGATTATCCTCATTGCTGCTCACAAGAATTACGTCCTGGAAGCACTGCTAGGTGCCAAACCCGTCATAGAGCAACGCCAGATGTTGTGAACACCGGCGAGCAAAGTCGATGACTACTCGATAGTTTAGTGTGCCATGTTTTACGGCTTAGAACCGGACTTCAACGACGCTTTTGAACGCCATGGAGCATACGAGATGTTCCAGAGTTGAAGTTAATATTTCAAGCAAATGCCCGGATTGAGAGATATGAAGTTCCAATAAGTTCTATACCGCAAAATGGAGGGAATAGTTTCGCTGAGCACATACTATGATTAATTGAACTTAAATATATCATGAACTTAGTACCGATAGTATTTTGCTTGTCTATGTTGATTGTAGATAGATGGCCCGTTGTTGTTCCGCTGAATTTTCATGCCTTGAGAAAGCAAAGTTGAAAGATGATGGCAGCAATTACACGGATCGGGTCCGAATTTGAGGGTTATCCTCATTGCTGCACGTAAGAATTATGTCCCGAAGCACCGCTAGGTGTACTAAATGCACCAAAGAATCGCAGACATTGTGAATGCCCGGCGCCACGTGTTGATGACTACTCAATAGTTCAGTGTGCCATGCTTTACGGCTTAGAACCGGACTTCAACGATGTTTTGAACGCCATGGAGCATACGACATGTTCCAGAGTTGAAGTTAATATTTCAAGCAAATGCCCGGATTGAGAGATATGAAGTCTCCAATAAGTTCTATAGCTGCAAGATGGAGGAGAATAGTTCACAAGGAGCATATACTCAAAATGTCCTGGTATCGCAATCACTTGATTCAACCGGGAGTTAATCTTCCGGATGATAGTGTCATTTACGAATTCTTCAATCACTTCCACCAAGCTACTGTGAGCTTCGTGATGAACTATAATATGCAAGGGATGGATAAGACAATTCCCGAGCTCTTCGTAATGCTAAAGGCTGCGGAGGTAGAAATCAAGAAGGTGCATCAAGTGTTGATGGTCAATAAGACCACCGGGCCAAGAAAAGGGTAAAGGGAAGAAGAAGGAACTTCAAGAAGAACAACAAACAAGTTGTCGCTCAAGAGAAGAAACCCAAGTCGGACCTAAGCCCGAGATCGAGTGCTTCTACCGCAAGCGATCGGTCACGGAAGCGGAACTACCCCAAGTATTTGGCGGATAAGAAGGATGGCAAGGTGAACAAAGGTATATGTGATATACATGTTATTGATGTGTACCTTACCGTAGCTCGCAGAGCACCGGGTATTTGATATCGGTTATGTTGCTAATATTTGCAACTCAAACAGGACTACAGATTGCTTAAGACCGGCTAAGGACGAGGTGACGATGCGCTGGGAAATGGTTCCAAAATCAATGTGATCACCGCCGGCACGCTACCTCTACATCTACCTTCGGATTAGTTTTAGACCGAATAATTGTTATTTGGTGCCGCTGAGCATGAACATTATATCTGGATCTTGTTTGATGCTAGACGTTATTCATTTAAATCTGAGAATAATGGTCATTCTATTTATATGAGTAATATCTTTTATGGTCATGCACCCTTGAAGAGTGGTCTATTTTTGTTGAATCTCAAAGTAGTGATACACATATTCATAATGTTGAAGCCAAAAGATGCAGAGTTGATAATGATAGTGCAACTTATTTGTGGCATTGCCGCTTGGGTCATATTGGTGTAAAGCTTAATGAAGAAACTCCATACCGATGGACTTTTGGAATCACTTGATTATGAATCACTTGGTACTTGCGTAACCATGCCTCATGGGCAAGATGACTAAAACGCCGCTTCTCCGAACTATGGAGCGAGCAACTGGTTTGTTGGAGATCATACATACCGATGTATGTGGTCCAATGAATCTTGAGGCTCATAATGGTATCATTATTTTTCACCTTCACAGATGTTTTAAGCGATATGGGTATATCTACTTAATGAAACATAAGTCTCAAACATTTGAAAAGTTCAAAGAATTTCAGAGTGAAGTGGAAAATCATCGTAACAAGAAAATAAAGTTTCTACGATCTGATCGTGGAGGAGAATATTTGAGTTACGAGTTTGGTCTACATTTGAAACAATGCGAATAGTTTCAGAATCACGCCACCCGGAACACCACAGCGTAATGGTGTGTCCGAACGTCGTAATCGTACTTTACTAGATATGGTGTGATCTATGATGTCTCTTAGTGATTTACCACTATCGTTTTGGGGTTATGCTCTATAGATAGCTGCATTCACGTTAAATAGGGCACCATCAAAATCCGTTGAGACGACACCTTATGAACTGTGGTTTGGCAAGAAACCAAAGTTGTCGTTTCTTAAAGTTTGGGGCTGCGATGCTTATGTGAAAAAGCTTCAACCTGATAGCTCGAACCCAAATCGGAGAAATGTGTCTTCATAGGATACCCAAAGGAAACTGTTGGGTACCCCTTCTATCACAGATCCGAAGGCAAAACATTCGTTGCTAAGAATGGATCCTTTCTAGAAAAAGAGTTTCTCTTGAAAGAAGTGAGTGGGAGGAAAGTAGAACTTGATGAGGTAACTGTACCTGCTCCCTTATTGGAAAGTAGTTCATCACAGAAAGTGGTTCCTATGACTCCTACACCAATTAGTGAGGAAGCTGATGATGATGATCATGAAGCTTCAGATCAAGTTACTACCGAACCTCGTAGGTCAACCAGAGTGAGATCCGCACAAGAGTGGTCCGGTAATCCTGTTCTGGAGGTCATGTTACTAGACCATGACGAACCTACGAACTATGAAGAACCGATGGTGAGCCCAGATTCCGCAAAATGGCTTGAGGCCATGAAATCTGAGATGGGATCCATGTATGAGAACAAAGTGTGGACTTTGGTTGACTTGCCCGATGATCGGCAAGCAATTGAGAATAAATGGATCTTCAAGAAGAAGATGACGCCGACGGTAATGTTACTTATCTATAAAGCTTGACTTGTTGCGTAAAGGTTTTCGACAAGTTCAAGGGATTGACTACGATGAGACCTTCTCACCCAGAGAGATGCTTAAGTCCGTCTGAATCATGTTAGCAGTTGCCGCGATTTTATGATTATGAAATTTGGCAAATGGATGTAAAGACTGCATTCCTGAATGGATTTCTAGAAGAAGAGTTGTATATGATGCAACCTGAGGGTTTTATCGATCCAAAGGGAGCTAACAAAGTCTGCAAGCTCCAGCGATCCATTTATGGACTGGTGAAAGCCTCTCGGAGTTGGAATAAACGCTTTGATAGTGTGATCAAAGCATATGGTTTTATACAGACTTTTGGAGAAGCTTGTATTTGTAAGAAAGTGAGTGGGAGCTCTGGAGCATTTCTAATCTTATATGTGGATGACATATTGTTGATTGGAAATGATATAGAATTTCTGGATAGCATAAAAGGATACTTGAATAAGTGTTTTTCAACGAAGGACCTCGGTGAAGCTGCTTACATATTGGGCATCAAGATCTATAGAGATAGATCAAGATGCTTAATTGGACTTTCACAAAGCACATACCTTGACAAAGTTTTGAAGAAGTTCAAATTGTACAAGCAAAGAAAGGGTTCTTGCCTATGTTACAAGATGTGAAGTTGAGTAAGACTCAATGCCCGACCACTGCAGAAGATAGAGAGAAAATGAAAGATGTTCCCTATGCTTCAGCCATAGGCTCTATCATGTATGCAATGCTGCGTACCAGACCTGATGTGTGCCTTGCTATTAGTTTAGCAGGGAGGTACCAAAGTAATCTAGGAGTGGATCACTGGACAACGGTCAAAAACATCCTGAAATACCTAAAAAGGACTAAGGATATGTTTCTCCATTATGGAGGTGACAAAGAGCTCATCGTAAATGGTTATGTTGATGCAAGCTTTGACACTGATCCGGACGATTCTAAATTGCAAACCGGATACGTGTTTATATTGAACGGTGGAGCTGTCAGTTGGTGCAGTTCTAAACAAAGCATCGTGGCAGGATCTACGTGTGAAGCGGAGTACATAGCTGCTTCGGAAGCAGCAAATGAAGGAGTTCATATCCGATCTAGGTGTCATACCTAGTGCATCGAGTCCAATGAAAATCTTTTGTGACAATATCGTGCAATTGCCTTGGCAAAGGAATCCAGATTTCACAAGAGGACCAAGCACATCAAAAGACGCTTCAATTCCATCCGGGACCAAGTCCGTGTGGGAGACATAGAGATTTGCAAGATACATATCGATCTGAATGTTGCGCATCAGTTGACTAAGCCTCTTCCACGAGCAAAACATGATCAGCACCAAGGCTCCATGGGTGTTAGAATCATTACTATGTAATCTAGATTATTGACTCTAGTGCAATGGAGATCGAAGGAATATGCCCTAGAGGCACAATAAGTTGTTATTTATTTCATCATGATAATGTTATGTTTCATTGCTTAATCAATCATCATGTATAATGATTTCTGACATACAGACATTTGTCTTAGTTATGTTAATCAAATAGATCATGACTGCCATAGAATGATCATTTTGACAATCTGCACATCGGAGCTTAACTTCTTCATGATCTATCGGTCATGACTTGTTATGCATGGTGAGCATCACTGTTGGTCTTGACTGTCCTTGATTATGAGTCATGAGTTGTCCGCATTGATTGATGCAGATTTCGGGTCAGGTTCGAGTCGAGTCTTGATAGATCACGGACATGATGAGGAGTCTTTATGTCTCGACCATTTCAAGACTCTCGCCATGTCCATGATCATATCCGGACTAACAACCTTCGTACATCAAAACACATAAACTCATAATACCGAACGTTGTTGCAAGGACCCTACGGGTTCGAGAACTATGTAGACATGACCGAGACTCATCTCTCGGTCAATAACCAATAACGAACCTGGATGCTCAAATTGGTTCCTACATATTCTATGAAGATCTTTATCGGTTAAACCGCATAACAACATACGTTGTTCCTTTGTCATTGGTATAGTTATTTGCCCGAGATTCGATCGCCGGTATCTCAATACCTAGTTCAATCTCGCTACCAAGAAGTCTCTTTACTCATTCCGTAATGCATCATCCCGCAACTAACTCATTAGTCACAATGCTTGCAAGGCTTATAGTGATGTGCATTACCGAGAGGGCCCGTAGATACCTCTCCGATACTTGAGTGACAACCTAATCTCGATCTATGCCAACTCAACAAACACCATCGAGACACCAGAGAGCATCTTTATAATCACCCGCTTACGCTAGACATTTGATAGCACACTAAGTGTTCCTCCGGTATTCGGGAGTTGCATAATCTCATAGTCATAGGAACATGTATAAGAATTGAAGAAAGCAATAGCAACAAACTAAACGATCATCGCGCTAAGCTAACAGATGGGTCAAGTCAATCACATCATTCTCTAATGATGTGATCTCGTTTATCAAATGACAACTCTTTGTCTATGGCTAGGAAACTTAACCATCTTTGATTAACGAGCTAGTCAAGTAGAGGCATACTAGTGACACTCGGTTTGTCTATATATTCACACATTTACTAAGTTTCCGGTTAATACAATTCTAGCATGAATAATAAACATTTATCATGATATATGGAAATATAAATGACAACTTTATTGTTGCCTCTAGGGCATATTTCCTTCAGGGCTAACCTTCTTTGCACATGCCAGAAACTTCCCCCCATTGTCCACAGATTTAAAAGCAACTAACTTCACGCATGGAGATTGATGGTGACAACGAGCAGGCGGATATTCAGCTACCACACTCCATTCGTTCCAAGTGATGGTCCTAGGGAGCTACAAGAGGAAGAAATGTCTCAAATCAGTCGCCGAATTAAAATCCTTTATTCCAAATCATAACCCTAAGCCTAGGGGGCGAGAGAGAGGACAGAGGCATACCCGGCTGGTGACAGAGTCATCGTCGGAGGAGGGACCACTTCAGAGGTCATTGAAGAAGACCATGGCATCTGCGACAGTCGGATTGAGACGATGAGAGCAAGGAAGCGACTATAGCTTAGGAAGGAAGGAGAACAGGGAAAATTTGGCTTGTGGTCAGGGAGAAAGGGGGTGCGAAGGAGGGGAAGAGTTAGATATTTCGGCGGTAGGCAAAAAAATTTGAAAGGTGGAGGGAAACTTGGCATGCAGTGCCATCGGACACCATCCACTTTGAAAAAATGTGTGCATCATAAATGATTCTTCTGCTTTACGCGCATGCGATGAGTTTGAGCATTCAAATTTTGGTCAAAATTTCCTTGGGTACAGTGCTCATCCACGTCCTTGCATAATTTAACATCACTTACTAATTTGAGTACACAAAAGAGCCTACAACACACATACAACACTTAGTGAATCAAGCAATTTTAGTAATTAAATAGAGCCAGTTGACCTAAACATTGCTCTATTAAAAAACAGTGTTAGAAACAAAGGCTAAGTACACATAATTTTAACAAAGCAACTGACGCACCGCCCTATGCCTCGTCGATGTAAGATGAGATGTCGATGACTTGTCCTGGCGTCATGCCGCCGTTGGTGGACTCCGTTTCCCGCAGGCTGAAGTTGACCGCGTCATCATCCTTGTCCTCGTCCTCGGCGCCACCCTCAAGGTTGTAGTGCTCATAGTAGTGGCGGCCCCAGAGCTCGTATTGGTACTCTACCGCTGATTCCTCGACGGACATGCACTTCTCTACCTCCTCCTTAGGCACACGCAACTCCTCCTCCTCCTGGGGCTCCTCGATCTCCACCGCCTCCTGCATCTCCAGCTCCCGCTCGGCAATCTCATGAGGAAGTAGGTGCTCCATTGCCTCCGTCGCCTTTTCGGGCTTGGGATGCATGCTGGATTCCGAGGAGGCCTGGAATATCTTCGCGTGGGCGTCCTCGATCTTGGCGTGGATGGCCTCGACCTGGGCCAAGGCGACCTCTGTGGCACCGACGGCTTCCCGGGCGCTCACGGCGTTTGCAGCCACCATCGCAGCAGCTGCTACTGCCATCTCGGCTGCTGCCATGTCGGATGCCGCAGACGCCCTCTCGGCTGATGCGCCCGCACTCTATGCAGATGCAGACACGCTCTCGACATAGGCGGTCGTGCTCTCGGCGGAGGCGGAGGCGGCGAACGTATGGGCCCTCACAAAGCGTCTCCACGGTGTCATTCTTTGCAAGAAGGGGTTGGGGAATGGGGATCGAGGATTCATGGATTGGGGGTGACCGACACTTGAGCACACGAAGCCGGCAAAGCTTATGGAGGAAGGCATAAATAGACACAGGAATTTTCATCCAAACGGTTCCTATAACCAACTATGTGTGATGTAGTGATTTTTTGTATTAGCCATGAAAGACGAATTTGGAGTACAGTGGCAACGGATGATGTTTTAAATGTACACAAAAGTTGTACCGTTAGCATGCACCAATACAACTGTCATGTTAAAATTTGGAAATTTTCAGGCTTCATTTGACCTTTACAAGACATCTAACTGAGTTTCTAGCTATTTAATGGACATAATTCAAATTTGAATTATATGTACATGTAACAGCAAACTAATACGTCCATTTTGCATCATGCTTTTATATCAATATTAATTACACTATGGGCTGTTATTACACGTTATGTCACAATACTTATGCCTATTCTCTCTTATTTTACAAGGTTTACACGAAGAGGGAGAATGCCGGTAGTTGGAATTCTGGGCTGGAAAAGGAGCAAATTTTAGAGACCTATTCTGCATAGCTCCAAAAGTCCTGAAACTTCACGGAAGTTATTTTGGAATTAATAAAAAATACTGGCGAAAGAATCCACGGAGGGGCCCACACCCGGCCACGAGGGGGGGGGGCGCGCCTACCCCTGGCGCGCCCGCCTCGTGGGCCTCGGCAGGCCTCCGTGCCCACCTTCTGCTATATGAAGTCTTTTACCCTGGAAAAATGATAAGCAAGCTTTCGGGAAGAAACTCCGCCGCCACGAGGCGGAACCTTGGCGGGACCAATCTAGGGCTTCGACGGAGCTGTTCTGCTAGGGAAACTTCCCTCCGGGAGGGGGAAATCATCGCCATCGTCATCACCAACGATCCTCTCATTGGTAGGGGGTCAATCTCCATCAACATCTTCACCAGCACCATCTCCTCTCAAACCCTAGTTCATCTCTTGTATCCAATCTTTGTCCCAAAGCCTCAGATTGGTACCTGTGGGTTGCTAGTAGTGTTGATTACTCCTTGTAGTTGATGCTAGTTGGTTTATTTGGTGGAAGATCATATGTTCAGATCCTTTATGCATATTAATACCCCTCTAATTATGAACATGAATATGGTTTGTGAGTAGTTACGTTTGTTCCTGAGGACATGGGAGAAGTCTTGCTATAAGTAGTCATGTGAATTTGGTATTCGTTCGATATTTTGATGAGATGTATGTTGTCTCTCCTCTAGTGGTGTTATGTGAACGTCGACTACATGACACTTCACCATTATTTGGGCCTAGAGGAAGGCATTGGGAAGTAATAATAGATGATGGGTTGCTAGAGTGACAGAAGCTTAAACCCTAGTTTATGCGTTGCTTCGTAAGGGGCTGATTTGGGTCCACATGTTTCATGCTATGGTTAGGTTTACCTTAATACTTATTTTGTAGTTGTGGATGCTTGCAATAGGGTTTAATCATAAGTGGGATGCTTGTCCAAAAAAGGGCAGCACCCAAGCACCGGTCCACCCACATACCAAATTATCAAAGTAACGAACGCGAATCATACGAGCGTGATGAAAACTAGCTTGACGATAATTCCCATGTGTCCTCGGGAGCGCTTTTCTCTATATAAGAGTTTGTCCAGGCTTATCCTTTGCTACAAAAAGTATTGGGCCATCTTGCTGCACCTTGTTTACTTTCATTACTTGTTACTCGTTACAAATTACCTTATCACAAAACTATCTGTTACCGATAATTTCAGTGCTTGCAGAGAATACCTTGCTGAAAACCGCTTATCATTTCCTTATGCTCCTCGTTGGGTTCGACACTCTTACTTATCGAAAGGACTACAATAGAACCCCTATACTTGTGGGTCATCAAGACGCTTTGCTGGCGCCGCTGCCGGGGAGGAAGCGCCATTGGTAAGTGGAATTTGGTAAGGAAAAATTTATATAGTGTGCTGAAATTTACTGTCACTTGTTAATATGGAAAGTAATCCTCTTAGGGGCTTGTTCGGGGTATCTTCACCCTGACCAGTAGAGCAAAGATTTTCTCCTCAACCTACTCAACCTACTGAACCTACTGAAAATGTTTACATTGAAATTTCTTTGGGTATGATAGAGAAACTGCTAGCTAATCCTTTCACAGGTGATGGAACATTGCATCCGAATTTGCACCTAATCTATGTGGATGAAGTTTGTGGATTATTTAAGCTTGCAGGTATGCCCGAGGATGTTATCAGGAAGAAGGTCTTCCCTTTATCCTTGAAGGGAGAGGCATTGACATGGTTTAGGCTATGTGATGATATGGGATCATGGAACTACAACCGATTGAAATTGGAATTTCATCAGAAGTTTTATCCTATGCATCTTGTTCATCGTGATCGTAATAATATATATAATTTTTGGCCTCGTGAAGGAGAAAGTATCGCTCAAGCTTGGGGGAGGCTTAGGTCAATGTTATATTCATGCCCCAATCATGAGCTCTCAAGAGAAATGATTATTCAAAAAAATTATGCTCGGCTTTCTCTCAGTAATCGCTCCATGCTTGATACTTCTTGTAATGGATCTTTTATGATGAAGACTATTGAATTCAAGTGGGATTTATTGGAAAGAATTAAACGCAACTCTGAATATTGGGATCTGGACGAAGGTAAGGAGTCAGGTATAACACCTAAGTTTGATTGTGTTAAATCTTTTATGGATACCAATGTTTTTCATGAATTTAGCACTAAATATGGACTTGACTCTGAGATAGTAGCTTCTTTCTGTGAATCCTTTGCTACTCATGTTGATCTCCCTAAGGATAAGTGGTTTAAATATAATCCTCCCATTGAAGTAAAAGTAGTTGCACCTATTAAAGTTGAAGAAAAGACTATCACTTATAATGATCTTGTCGTTCCTACTGCTTATATTGAGAAACCACCTTTCCCTGTTAGAATAAAGGATCATGCTAAAGCTTCAACTGTGGTCAATAAAAGTAACATTAAGACACCCAAACCCCCTGAGAAAATTAAAGTTGAACCTAGTGTTGCTATGGTTAAAGATCTCTTCGCTGATAATATTGATGGGCATGTTATTTACTTCTGCAATGAAGCTGCTAGGATTGCTAGACCTGATGCTGAAAATAAACATAGACCTGTTGTAGGCATGCCTGCTATTTCTGTTAAGATAGGAGATCACTCTTATCATGGCTTATGTGATATGAGTGCTAGTGCAAGTGCAATACCTCATTCCTTATAAAAAGAAATTATGCATGATATTGCACCTGCTGAGATAGAGGAAATTGATGTTACAATTAAGCTTGCCAATAGAGACACTATTTCACCAGCTGGGATTGTTAGAGATGTTGAAGTCTTGTGTGGGAAAGTTAAATATCCTACTGATTTTCTTGTTCTTGGTTCCCCACAAGATAGCTTTTGTCCCATTATATTTGGTAGACCCTTCTTGAATACTGTTAATGCTAGGATAGACTCCGAAAAGGATGTTGTTACTATTGGTTTGGGGGATATGTCTCATGAGTTTAACTTTGCTAAATTTTGTAGACAACCCCGTGACGAGGAATTTCCTAGTAAAGATGAAATTATTGGTCTTGCTTCTATTGTCGTGCCTCCTAATGATCCTTTAGAACAGTATTGGCTAGACCATGAAAATGATATGTTTATGAATGAAAAAAGGGAAATAGATGAAGTATTCTTTAAACAAGGACCTATCTTGAAACACAACTTGCCTGTTGAAATCACAGGGGATCCTCCTCCACCTAAGGGTGATCACGTGTTTGAGCTTATACCTTTACCTGATACTCTTAAATATGCTTATCTTGATGAGAAAAAGATATATCCTGTTATTATTAGTGCTAACCTTTCAGAGCATGAAGAAAAGAAATTATTGAAAACTCTGAAGAAGCACAGTGTTGCTACTAGATATACTCTTGATGATCTTAAGGGTATTAGTCCCACTCTATGCCAACACAAATAAAATTGGACAAAGACGCTAAACTAGTTGTTGATCACCAACGAGGGTTAAATCCCAAGATGAAAGAAGTGGTAAGAAAAGAAATACTAAAGCTTCTGGAGGTAGGTATAATTTATCATGTTGCTGTAGTCAGTTGGTAAGTCCTGTCCATTGTGTCCCCAAGAAGGGAGGTATTACTGTTGTTCCTAATGATAAAGATGAATTGATCCCACAAAGAATTGTTACATTTTATAGAATGGTAATTGATTCCCGCAAACTAAATACGGCTACTAAAAAGGATCATTACCCTTTACCTTTTATTGATCAAATGCTAGAAAGATTATCCAAACATACACATTTCTGCTTTCTAGATGGTTATTCCGGTTTCTCTCAAATACCTGTGTCAAAAGAGGATCAAGAAAATACCACTTTTACTTGCCCTTTCGGTACCTTTGCTTATAGACGTACGCCTTTTGGTTTATGTAATGCACCTGCTACCTTTCAAAGATGCATGATGGCTATATTCTCTGATTTTTGTGAAAAGATTGTTGAGGTTTTCATGGATGATTTCTCCATTTATGGAACTTCTTTTGATGATTGCTTGAGCAACCTTGATCAAGTTTTGTAGAGATGTGAAGAAACTAACCTTGTCTTGAATTGGGAGAAGTGCCACTTTATGGTTAATGAAGGTATTGTCTTGGGGCATAAAATTTATGAAAGAGGTATTGAAGTTGACAAAGCTAAAGTTGATGCTATTGAAAAGATGACGTGTCCTAAGGACATTAAAGGTATAAGAAGTTTCCTTAGTCATGCCAGTTTTTATAGGAGGTTCATTAAGGATTTCTCCAAAATCTCTAGGCCTCTAACTATTCTCTTACAAAAAGATATTCCTTTTGTCTTTGATGATGATTGTGTAGAAGCATTTGAAATACTTAAGAAAGCATTGATTTCTGCACCTATTATTCAGCCACCTGATTGGAATTTACCCTTTGAAATTATGTGTGATGCTAGTGATTATGCCGTAGGTGCTGTTCTAGGACAAAGAGTTCATAAGAAATTAAATGGTATCCAATATGCTAGTAAAACTCTAGACAATGCCCAGATAAATTATGCTACTACTGAAAAAGAATTTTTAGCAGTTGTATTTGCTTGTGATAAGTTTGGACCTTATATTGTTGATTCTAAAGTAACTGTTCACACTGATCATGCTGCTATTAAATATCTTATGGAGAAGAAAGATGCTAAACCTAGACTTATTAGATGGGTTCTCTTGCTACAAGAATTTGATTTTCATATTATTGATAGAAAGGGAGCTGAGAACTCCGTTGCAGACAACTTATCTAGGTTAGAGAATGTTCTTGATGACCCACTACCTATTGATGATAGCTTTCCTGATGAAAAATTAGCTGTCACAAATGCTTCTCGCACTGCTCCATGGTATGCTGATTGTTGCTAAATTTATACCACCTAGTTTCACATACCAGGAAAAGAAAAAAGTTTTTCTATGATTTAAGACATTACTTCTCGGATGACCCACACCTTTATATAGAAGGAGTAGATGGTGTTATTAGACGTTGTATACTTGAGCATGAACAGGAACAGATCCTACGCAAGTGTCTCTGAAGCTTATGGAGGACACCACGCCAGAGATAGAACTGCACATAAGGTATTGCAATCCGGTTTTTATTGGCCTACTCTCTTCAAAGATGCCCGTAAGTTTGTCTTATCTTGTGATGAATGTCAAAGAATTGGTAATATTAACAGACGTCAAGAAATGCCTATGAATTATTCACTTGTTATTGAACCATTTGATGTTTGGGGCTTTGATTATATGGGACCGTTTCCTTCCTCTAACGGGTATACACATATTTTAGTTGATGTTGATTACGTTACTAAGTGGGTAGAAGTTATTCCAACTAGTAGTGTTGATCATAACACCTCTATTAAGATGCTTAAGGAAGTTATTTTTCCGAGGTTTGGAGTCCCTAGATATTTAATGAGGGATGGTGATTCACATTTTATTCATGGTGCTTTCCGTAAGATGCTTGCTAAGTATGATGTTAATCATAGAATTGCATCCCCTTATCACCCACAGTCTAGTGGTCAAGTAGAATTGAGTAATAGAGAGCTCAAATTAATTTTGCAAAAGACTGTTAATAGATCTAGAAAGAATTGGTCAAAGAAACTTGATGATTCATTATGGGTCTATAGAACTGCATATAAAAATCCTACGGGTATGTCTTCGTATAAAATGGTTTATGGAAAAGCATGTCACTTACCTGTCGAATTAGAACATAAGGCATATTGGGCCATTAAAGAGCTCAATTATGATTTCAAACTTGCTGGTGAGAAGAGGCTATTTGACATTAGCTCACTTGATGAATGGAGAACCCATGCCAATGAGAATGCCAAACAGTTTAAAGAAAAAGTTAAAAGATGGCATGACAAAAGGATACAAAAGCGTGAGTTTAATATAGGAGATTACGTGTTGCTATTCAACTCTCAATTAAGATTTTTTGCAGGAAAACTTCTCTCTAAATGGGAAGGTCCTTACGTTATCGAGGAGGTCTATCGTTCCGGTGCCATAAAAATCAACAACTTCGAAGGCACAAATCCAAAGGTGGTAAACAGTCAAAGAATCAAACATTATATCTCAGGTAATCCTATAAATGTTGAAACCAATGTTATAGAAACCGTACCCCGGAGGAATACATAAGACACACTTTCCGGAACGTTACAGACTCCGAAAAGGAATAGGTATGTGGTACGGTAAGTAAACCAACTCCAAAACAGTCCTAATGGCAATTTTTCTCTGTTTTGGAATATTTAAGAAAATGGAAAAATAAGAAGTAGTCCGGGAAGGACACGAGGCTTCCACGAGGGTGGAGGGCGTGCCCTACCCCCCTGGGCGCGCCCCCTGCCTCGTGGGCACCTCGTGCGCTCTCCGGACTCCGTTTTCTTGCACGATACTTCTTTTGGTCGGTTAAAATTCATTATATAATCTCCCGAAGGTTTTGACCACCGTACCACGCAAATATCCTCTATTTTTGTTTCGAGCTGTTTTTCTGACAGATCTAGATCACCATGACGTCTCCAAGTGCCCCCAAGGACAAGTTCTTCGAGAAGGTCATCAACCCCTACCTCGCGGAAGTGCTGCAACATCCTCAAACCATTGAGATGCGTGAGGGGTTGCTGCACATCCGCGATGTTGAGGGACCAAGGAGGATCGGAAGCGTGGAGGCAAGGCTCGAGGCAATGGAGCAACATGTTTTCAAGTGTCAGGGGATGGTGGATCGTGGACTCGACTCCAATCACATAATGATCACGGAGTTCACCAACAACCACAAGCTGGACGCCAAGGACATTGGGGAGGCCATCTTCAAGCTTCATGAGAAAATCGAGCACCTCCAAGCCAGATCTATGACCTGCAAAACCAAAACTGTGAGTATGAATATATATTCAAGAGGATGAGTTTGGCTGCAGATTTAAGGATCGGGGAGACTCGATCATCCTTCTATGATGGCGAGCCTATGCCTTGGAAGAGGGACGACAAGCCTACATCATCAACAACTCCATCTCCTTCACCGGCAAAAGAGATATAATCACATGGGTATGGGCACTCCCCTTGGCAACTGCCAAGCTTGGGGGAGGTGCCCCGGTATCGTATCACCATCACACTCCTATCTTTACCGTTTTTTTTAGTTCGATCCTTTTGGTAATATCTTGATTTTGTAGAATAAAGTTTTAGTATGATCTAGTTTTGAGTTTTGCCTTATGATCCTTCTATGTAATCGAGTCCCTGAGCTATATATAATAAAGATTAGTGTTGAGTCAAGGGCTTGATTATCTTGCTATGATCGTGAGGTAATAAAAAAAGGGGGAGAAAGAATAAAAAGAAATAAAGAGATCATATTGATCTTTTGGAGAGTAATGACTTCACATATAAAGAGTATGATGAATAAAAGTTGTTGAGAGTTGACAAACATAGTTTTGGTCATCGTTGCAATTAATAGGAAGTAAAAAAGAAAGAGAGGTTTTCACATATAAATATACTATCTTGGACATCTTTCATGATTGTGAGCACTCATTAAAGTATGACATGCTAAAGAGTTGATGTTGGACAAGGAAGACAACGTAATGGGTTATGTATTCTTATATCTGAAATAAAGTATATTGTCATGGATCATCCAACATGTTGAGCTTGCCTTTCCCCCTCATGCTAACCAAATTCTTCGCACCAAGTAGAGATACTACTTGTGCTTCCGAATATCCTTAAACCCAGTTTTGCCATGAGAGTCCACCATACCTACCTATGGATTGAGTAAGATCCCTCAAGTAAGTTGTCATGTTGCGTGCAATAAAAAATGCTTTCTAAATATGTATGATTTATTAGTGTGGAGAAAATAAGCTTTATATGATCTTGTGATATGGAAGCAATAAAAGTGACGGACTGCATAATAAAGGTCCATATCACAAGTGGCAATATAAAGTGACGTTCTTTTACATTAAGATTTCATGCATCCAACCTTAAAAGCACATGACAACCTCTGCTTCCCTCTGCGAAGTGCCTATCTTTTACTTTGTCTTATACCTTATACAAGAGTCATGGTGATCTTCACCTTTCCTTTATACAAGGTGCTTGCCAAAGGATAAAATGTATAAAGGAAAGGTGATATATATATATATATATATATATATATATATATATATATATATATATATATCAGATCTTTCCAACACAAGGTGCTTGCCAAAGGATAAAATGTATAAAGGAAAGGTGAAGATCACCATGACTCTTGTATAAGGTATAAGACAAAGTAAAAGATAGGCACTTCGCAGAGGGAAGCAGAGGTTGTCATGTGCTTTTATATATATCCAATTGGATGTAAGTTAACATGAATTATTATTGTTGACATTACCCTTGAGGCAAAAGGTTGGGAGGCAACACTATAAGCCCCTATCTTTCTCTGTGTCCGGTTAAAACTCCATACTCATAAGTATTGCGTGAGTGTTAGAAATTGTGAAAGACTATATGATAGTTGAGTATGTGGACTTGCTGAAAAGCTCTTATATTAACTCTTTCCGATGTTATGATAAATTGCAATTGCTTCAATGACCAAGATCATAGTTTGTTGGTTCTCAATGAAGTTTCTGATTCATACTTTGCATTGTGAATAGATTATTACTTGAGCATAAGAGATCATATGACAATATCTATATATGTTGCTGTTATAAGAATGATCATGATGCCCTCATGTCCGTATTTTATTTTATCGACACCTCCATCTCTAAACATGTGGACATATTTATCGTTATCGGCTTCCGTTTGAGGACAAGCGAGGTCTAAGCTTGGGGGAGTTGATACGTCCATTTTGCATCATGCTTTTATATCAATATTTATTGCATTATGGGCTGTTATTACACGTTATGTCACAATACTTATGCCTATTCTCTCTTATTTTACAAGGTTTACACAAAGAGGAAGAATGCCGGCAGCTGGAATTCTGGGCTGGAAAAGGAGCAAATATTAGAGACCTATTCTGCATAGCTCCAAAAGTCCTGAAACTTCACGGAAGTTATTTTTGGAATCAATAAAAAATATTGGCGAAAGAATCCACCAGAGGGGGACCACACCCTGGCAACGAGGGTGGGGGCGCGCCCTACCCCCTAGGAGCGCCCTGCCTTGTGGGCCCTCGGCAGCCTCCGTGCCCATCTTACGCTATATGAAGTCCTTTACCCTGGAAAAAATGATAAGCAAGCTTTCGGGAAGAAACTCCGCCGCCACGAGGCGGAACCAATCTAGGGCTCTGGCAGAGCTGTTCTGCCGGGGAAACTTCCCTCCGGGAGGGGGAAATCATCGCCATCGTCATCACCAACGATCCTCTCATCGAGAGGGGGTCAATCTCCATCAACATCTTCACCAGCACCATCTCCTCTCAAACCCTAGTTCATATCTTGTATCCAATCTTTGTCCCAAAGCCTCAGATTGGTACCTGTCGGTTGCTAGTAGTATTGATTACTCCTTGTAGTTGATGCTAGTTGGTTTATTTGGTGGAAGATCATATGTTCAGATCCTTTATGCATATTAATACCCCTCTGATTATGAACATGAATATGATTTGTGAGTAGTTACGTTTGTTCCTGAGGACATGGGAGAAGTCTTGCTATAAGTAGTCATGTGAATTTGGTATTCGTTCGATATTTTGATGAGATGTATGTTGTCTCTCCTCTAGTGGTGTTATTTGAACGTCGACTACATGACACTTCACCATTATTTCGTCCTAGAGGAAGGCGTTGGGAAGTAATAATTAGATGATGGGTTGCTCGAGTGACAGAAGCTTAAACCCTAGTTTATGCGTTGCTTCATAAGGGGCTAATTTGGATCCACATGTTTCATGCTATGGTTAGGTTTACCTTAATACTTCTTTTATAGTTGCGGATTCTTGCAATAGGGGTTAATCATAAGTGGGATGCTTGTCCAAGAAAGGGCAGTACCCAAGCACCGGTCCACCCACATACGAAATTATCAAAGTAACGAACGCGAGTCATACGAGCGTGATGAAAACTAGCTTGACGATAATTCCCATGTGTCCTCGGGAGCGCTTTTCTCTATATAAGAGTTTGTCCAGGCTTGTCCTTTGCTACAAAAAGGATTGGGCCATCTTGCTGCACCTTGTTTACTTTCATTACTTGTTACTCATCACAAATTACCTTATCACAAAACTATCTGTTACCGATAATTTCAGTTCTTGCAGAGAATACCTTGCTGAAAACCGCTTATCATTTCCTTCTGCTCCTCGTTGGGTTCGACACTCTTACTTACCGAAAGGACTACGATAGATCCCCTATACTTGTGGGTCATCACAAACCATCATGGGTTGGAAAATCATATTTGTACCCTTGTGTGCAAGTTAATGCATGTACAGTAAATTGGAAGGAATTTTCAAACATATTGGTGTAACGGCTTGGACACAGTTTCAAAAAATTCAAATATGATCAAAAATACATGAAACCTTTCTTGATGTAATGGCAGGCAACAAGATGCAGTGGTAAAAAATTCGTATGTTTGATGAATGTTTGGATACACACCCCTCACAAACCGAAGCATCTCACGAGGAGACTCGTGGTTTCAAGAGGGAACAATGCATGTTTGATGACAAACCGGCGGTAGCTTCCTCCTATGGCCTTGAATTTTTTTCTACCGTTAACATGCACTAATACAGTTGTCATGTTAAAATGTGGAAATTTTTAGGGATCATTTGGTATTTTTAAGATATTTAAGTGAGTTTCTATCCAATTAATGGTCATAATTCAAATTTGAGCTACATGTACATGCAACAGCAAACCATCATGGGTTGGAAAAATCATTCATATATTATATTTTACAATAACACCATGGTAGCACAAAATAAGCATTCATGCCTTACATTTGGAAAGAAACTGTAAATATCTGGCAAGACAATCGGACAACACACGATTGACACTCTATTTCACGCCTCGAAGTTCGGAAGGTCAGTTGCGTGGGTTATTAATCAGACGTGGTTCTGTATTCGAAACATTCAGCGATTTATTTTGCACACGGCTTTTGCTGCAGGACTCGTGTGTAATTCAGGCTATAGTACTTGTAAAATTCCAACGACCGACACATTTAGTTCTCCCGTCGATCTAGATGGTGGCTGCCACCCAGCCCACATCGTCTCGCCTGCATTCTCTTCTACATCCTCGCACCCCCCTCTCACAAAACTCTACCATGTTGTCGTCGATCTGCCCATGAGCCGAGGAGGATGCGCTACCCCGTGAGGACGTCAAGGCGAAGAGCAGCAACGAGGAGGACCCCTACGCATCACCAGACGAGGTTGCATCGGATGCCCCAACTTCGGAGTGGTTTTGGGGCTAGTACGATATTTGTCTATGGAAGGCGCTGCCGCCGGCTGAGAAAGTTAGGCAAGTGGCGTTTAAGAAGGAGCTGGCAGAGGAGCACGCCAGGTACGAGGCGGCCCGTGAAGCCCGTGAGGCCACTAGGTAAAAGACGGGCGCGTTGACGTGCGGAGGAGGTGTACAAAGACGGAGGGTACTTCGCCCAGGAAGGCCAAAGGTTCTAGGCACATCATTGCTGCATGGAGGTGGGCCCATAAGCTCCAGCCTGCTGCCGACGAGGAGCTCCGGTGGGTGCCCAATGAAATGGCAAGTTTGTTTGCGCACGTCCGTCAGTAAGAGGCAGATCAGCACGCCAAGCGTTCTGAGGAAAAGGAGGTGGAGTACTGTCTCCGCGCTGGGAAGCCGCCGCACAACAGGGAGCTGCTGGCGAGGAGCTGCCGGAACACTGGTCCCCTAAGGAGGGATTATTAGCTTAAGTATTGTTCATTTTCAATTTTTATGCATTGTATCTAGTAGTTAAGTATCATCACATATATGTGATGATATATATATATATATATATATATATATATATATATATATATATATATATATATATATATATATATATTATGAATTTCATATTTCTATCTGCTTTCATACTAATTTCTATCTAGCTGTTACCATCCACATGTATAGAATGGAAAGCATAGACACATTGAAACAGAACAATGTACAAGAAGGAAAAACATAGTACACACATTGAAACAGGGCAATCTTATGATTGTTGTGAATACATAGCGGTCAACTTCAAAACGACTCAACAAAATAAAACACGTCCATGACCACCACCTTTGCCTATGGAAGCTCTTGGCTCTACCTGAACTCATGTAGGCATTCATCCAAATGGTTGACATGCTCACGGTACATATTGAGCGTGATCTCGAGCTCCAAGTTGGCTATTTCATTGAAGATCATCAGCTCGAGGATGCGAAGGCCATGTTCCTCTACTATGCCTAGGTGGACACCTGCATCAAGGAGGTGCTCGAGACTAGTGACCAACACATTGGCATCGAGCGGGTCACGGAAAAGGCGAACGGCGTGACCCATGCGAATGGAGCGGCCGGCGTCCGGTGCAAGTACGGTGCGGCCTGCCTCCGGTGCAAGTACGGCACAGACGGCTCTGTCCACTCCTGGCAAGGAATGGGGCTACTGACGGGTCATGTACCCAGCTGCGACGCCCTGTCGATGGCAGGCAAGCACCGATGGATCCACTCTTGCTGGGCGCGCCACGCCTCTCGCTCTGCGGCACTCCATTGGTCTTATTGTGCGGCGTGCCACAACATACCGACGTGGACGCGCTTATCTTGCACTGCAGCGGACCACCGATCATGTTGTGCGGCGAGCCACAGCCTCTCGGCGCTGACGCGCCTATCTTGATCAACGTTGCCGCGCCCTGCGCCAAGGGTATGCTCAACCTTGGCGATGAGGCACAACACAGCATCGTCCATCGCATTGCCGAGGACGCCCTCGGCCTCGACGGACCGTGGCGCCTGCACCTGCCGGCTCGTTTTCCTCTTCGAGGAGGTTGATGGCAGAGCGCTTCGGTGGGTTGGCATGATTGGAAAGGTAGAGGGGCTATAGGTTGCGCTTGTTCCTCTGTGTGTCGCGCCCCACATAGGCTTATGCAAAATCGCTGGTGGCGGGAAACCGATAGAGATGTGGCAGGAAACGGTGGCGTGTTCACCAAACACCATCAATTGATGGAAAACTTAGCAAAGAAGGAAGTGCGGGCCAGCACGACGCGTGTGCCCAACTAAGCAAATCACATCGCAAATGGACTGAACTACAGAACCCATCGGTGATGATGGTAGGAGCTAGGATCCTACCTGGTCTAGGGCGTAGGTTGTACGGGAAGGGGGAGGGTTGACGGAGATGCGATCACGGCTGCCGGTGGTGGGGCGCCGTGGCGCGATGAAGAAGAGGCGGCGACGGCGCAAGAGACGGCTAGAGTTAGGTCTCCCGGCTCCCTTCGGGAAGCCCCACAAATAATGATTGCTTCTTGCTTGATTAGATTGATACATCTCCTCTCCTTATATAGGAAGGTTTACTTGACTCCTAAGCAAATGATCCTAATAACGATAAGATAATTGGGCTAAGCCCCTAATAATGATAGGATAACTTGGGCCACAACCCACTGGGCTAAACCCCTAATATGCCGGTCATAACACTTCTCCCCGCTTGCACAAACAGCTCGTCCTCGAGCCGTAAGGTGGGGAAGCACTTGCTGAACTCCTTGAGGTGATCAACCAGCGTCAAACACCTTCGCGACAGCTGGTGCGGCCAGGTCGGCGGTGACGGCGTCCTCCGAAATGTAGTCTGCAGCCTCCAGATAAAAGAGTCGCGGGCAGACGTGGCCGGGCGTGTAGGGCTCGTCGCAGTTGAAGCACAACCCTTGGCGGCGATGCTCGAGTAGCTCGGCCGAGGTGAGCCGGCTGAACGGGCACGCCATGGTCGCAGTGAGGGGTGCCGCGGAAGCTTGAGCATGCCGACCCTGCGTGGGAACATCCGGCCAGGGTAGCGACCCAGCGGCCCGGGATGGTGATTCCCGCTGGATGGCCACCGCGTGACGCTCGAACGCGCGAGTGTAGTACATGGCCGTCTAGAGATCCTGGGGTCCCGGAAGCTCCACGTCCACGCGGATGTGATCCGGAAGTCCACCGACGAAGAGGTCGGCCCGCTGTTGCGCCGTCACGCCCGACGTGTGGCATGCCAGGGCCTGGAAAACGGTCGGTGAAGTCCTGAATCGTGGAGGTGAAGGGAAGGCGGCCTAGCTCTGCCAGGCGTCTCCCGCGGATCGGTGGCCCAAAACGAAGGAGGCAGAGCTCGCGGAAGCGCTCTCAAGGGGGCATCCTGCCCTCGTCCTACTCAAGGGCGTAGTACCAGGCCTGTGTCGCGCCGCGAAGGTGGTAAGAGGCGAGCCATGTACGCTCCGAGGCAAGGGTGCGCTGCTTGCACTGGTTGAGCCAGTTGAGGGGGTCCTCCGTGTCGTCATAAGTGGTGAAGTCCAGTTGGGCAAACCGCGGCGGTGTCTGAGTCGGAGCGCCGTGGCCGACTGGCTCGGAGGTGCGAAGCAGCGAGGATTGGGGCGCCCGATCAGCATGGTCGCGGCCCGTGGAGTGCCCCGCTGAGCCGGAGGGATCGCCGAACTGCAGAGTGGGTGCCGGCGGGTCTCCAGCCGACGTGTAGATGGGTGGTGGCGATGATCCGGTCAGCCAGGCCGGTATTGGGGACGGTAACGGCGGGAAGCGCACTTGCTGGATCGGTACGCCTCCCTGCGTGGGTGACCCGGCCGCGGTTGGCGGGGCGGGCCAGCAATCGCGGCAAGACTGGACCGGTGGCGTGGGGGCGCAGCAAGGGCCGGGGCCGGCCACTGTGGCCATTGAGGCGCGGCAGATGACGACGGTGGGGCCGGCAGTGGGGCTGCGGCTGCTGGACCGGAGGCGTCGGGCGCAGCGAGGGCCGGACCGCCATCGTGGCTATTGAGGCGCAGAACGGCGGCGGTGGGGCCGGCAGTGGGGCTGCGGCAGCCTGCACCGGAGGCGTCGGGCGCGGCGATCGCCGGAGCGGGCCTGCGCGCGCTGGGGGCGACGGTGGGCAGCGGTGACCGGGCTGGTGGTGTAGAGGCTCGTCGGCGCCGTGGTGGCAGCGTACATTGCAGGCGGCGGCGGTCGCGGCGACCGGCTGCAAGGGCGGCGGCTACCCGTAGGGCCCGCCCAGGTAGAGGCGTATGCCCTGGTCGGCGATGACGAGGTCGTTGAGGACCCCGGTCATCTCTGCTGGCGATTAGATGGCGACGGGCGGCGCAGTGGAGGGCGGCGGCGTCTGGCCGGTGGAGGCGCCGGCGGTGGAGTCCAGCGGCACAGTGGGGAGAGCCAGCGGCGCGGTGGAGAGGGGCAGCGGTGCGGTGGCGACGGGCAGCGGCGGGTTGGGTGGTGGTGCAGACATGATCGGAATCGAGCTACCTGATACCAAATTGGTAGGAGCTAGGATCCTACCTAGTCAAGGGCGTAGGTTGTACGGGAAGGGGGAGGGTTGACGGAGATGCGATCGGGGCTGCCGGCGGCGGGGCGTCGTGGCGCGATGAAGAAGAGGCGGCGGTGGTGCAAGAGGCGGCTAGAGTTAGGTCTCCTGGCTCCTTTCGGAAAGCCGAGCAAAAAATGATTGCTTCTTGCTTGATTAGATTGATACATCTCCTCTTCTTATATAGAGAGGTTTACTTGACTCCTAAGCAAACGATCCTAATAACGATAAGATAATTGGGCTAAGCCCCTAATAATGATAGGATAACTTGGGCCACAACCCACTGGGCTAAACCCCTAATATGTCGGTCATAGCAGATGATTTTTTCAATCGCTGACAACTGTACACCAGCAAGCGTTTGCCCACAGCACACATGGCCTATTAGCAGGAATCGTCTGTGTTATTATCGGACTTCCCACACAATTTTGATTACTGACCTTTTTGCCGCGTATCACACACATATTGTTAAGCTGAATCATTTGTGTTTATTTTGGCTCATCACAGTTTATCCAAGTGAACTATTTGACGTCTATTGCACACACCTTGATCTAGTTGACCGTTTATGTTGTTTTGCCTCACCGTAAACAGAATCCGATTAAACTGTATACCGTCTATCACACACATTTTGATTTGGCTGGCCGTTTTTGTTGTTTTGGCTAATCACAAACACTTCGTATGGATCAACTATATGCCACGTATCGCACACGCGACTCTAATCTGAATCATGCTTGATGTCTCTGCCATCGCACACAATTCGTTTTATTGGTGATGGTTTTTTACGATACCGTTTGTGATTCATGCAATGCACACAGTTTGGTTGAAGGGTCTCTGATACATGTGTTGCTTTAGCGTTAGCACCATCCAGCAGCGGTGGAGTGCAATAGTGGAGTATACAGATGATCAGGAATCTGAATTCCATATTTCTTTCAAAAAAATGGTGAATACGCTTAATAACTTTAATTGCACGGCCCATGTCTTTCCAACTATCATATGTGCTATTTTTACTAACAATGTTCCTCACAATTTCTTTCTGTGTTGGATCCAATCGGAAATAAGCTATGACATGTATATGAGAAAGGTTATTTAAATAGTAAGCTCAAACTTGAGGAGGAGTAAATAATGGTGTACCACTACCAGTACAAGTAGTAACTAGTGATAATACTATGAAAATGTGCAAGTATAAGAGAAGGAAATTTGAACAAAACTATGGTAGATACATACATGGATGAATACTTGGACGAGTTGAGAGCTGGATAGATATGGAGAAATCTGGGTTGCCACATACTGTGAGGTGCATCTCCTCATAAAATCCCAGGTGCAGGTGGTACCCATATAAGAACTCATTTGCAAGTGAAATAAATTTTTTCTGGATTATTGGTGACATTGAGAAGAAACTGAATCCTCGTTTTGTCTCAAGCAAAACTGTAAGTTGAGTTGAAACAGATCTTGTAATGTCGATATGTTTAAGAAATCATTTCTTGCAAAGCAGAGGATGATCTAATGAAAATGGAAGTAAAAAATAACTATTGTTACAGAGAACAATGAACTAAATATTCTCACAAAAAAGGCTATTTGTTCGAGATATTGTTTTCAATAAAGAATATATTTCAGATAACGATATGTAGGCTTAGTATTAAAATGCAAGAAGTTTCATGTGACGGAACGTGAAAATTACAAATACGTAGACATAAATATGAATTTGTTATCGAAATATAACTTATGTGCGGTTAGGCAGTGTGATTAGGATATATTAAAAGGACATGTTAGGTAATTGAAATCAGGCAAATTTTGAAAACATGATGAAATAAAACGAGGCGATTAAAAGAATGTTGAATTTACATCTTGTGCAATCATTAAGCGAACACATAGTTATGCAAAACCTATGATGAACTAACAATTAAATCAGACATCTGATCAACAAGATTGGAATAACTATTTAAAATGTGTCGTTCTTTCTGTACAACGATGTCAAAAAAAGAGAGAGAAGTAGTTTATCTTCAAAATTTTGTTGGGGTAACTTATATACTGTTAGGTAGTGGTAATCAGGATTTCTTTTTATTTTTTTAGAAAAGGAGGAATACCCCCGTCCTCTGCATCTGTACGATGCATACGGCCAATTTATTAATTATTAACACAAGACCTTACAAAGTCGTTACAACAGTAAGACCAAAGCCACCATCTGAGAAACCTCTGTCGCTACTCCTATCTAGCTGATGAAGGGGCGCTGATGGTCTGGGCCTAATACCAAACAGACCTTGCAGCCAAACCTAACATCTAAGACCTGAGGTACCAACCAGGACGCCTGCCGGGTATGGGCACCCACCAGTCCGGCATGCTCCTCAACCAGGACGCCTGCTGGGTATGAGGCCGCCACAGCCACCTGCCACATATCCATCTTCAGAGCTGTACTGTTGCATCGGCCTTGCCCGATCTCGCTGCCGCCGATGCCACCACGACGCCAGACAGCGTCGACCTCCTGCGCGTGTCCGTCATCACACATCTGACGCCAAGCCTCCGCTGCTCCATGCCGCCAAGAGCCGCCGCCAAGAATATGTAGAACGAAACACCGCTCCACCGAAAGGGAGGCAGCACACCCCCACCCCTCACCTGCAGACCCTCCCATCCGATCCCAATGTCCTTGGCGCCACCTCCAGGAAGGTTACGGTGCATGGGGCGCCGCCGACGCCCGATCCGCATCGGATCTTGGGCTTTCGCCCGGACATGGGTCGGAGTGGAGAGATGGTGTCCTCAGCAGTGCCCCCAAGGAGGAAAGCGGCGCCAAAAGGCGGCGTCGCCGCTGCCGGCCAGCCAAGGCGGCCAAGGTTTCCCTCGGACACCGATCTGCTCCACCAAAACACACCGAAGGTGGATCCGGCAAGATCCAAAGCCAAACCGGGGACTGGGAAGGGATGCATGGAAAGGAGGGGGTAATACCTCCAGATCAAGCACAGGAAGATCCGCGCCGCGCTCGGCCACCACCTACGGCTCGCCGTCCTCACGGCCGAACCCCCAGGCACACCGCACGCCACGCCAGCAGGGGCCGCCGCCCCTGGATCCGAGGGCCTCCTCGAGAGATGGAGCGCCGAAGACCCCGCAGCCACCTTCCCCGGCGCCCGCGCGGGCTTTCCCGGCGGTCGTCTTCGGCGGCGGCGAGGGGGTGGGGGGGTGGGGTGTGGCGGCGGGGGAAAACCCTAGACTCCCCCGAGTCGCCCTAGGGGCAACGCGAGGGACGGGAGGGACATGTCAGGTAATTGAAATAATGCAAAACTTTGAAAACATGATGAAATAAACAATGATGATTGAAAGAATGTTGGATCTACATCATGGGCAATCAGTAAGTGAACACATAGTTATGCAAAACCTATATTGAACTAGTAATTAAATCAGACACCTGATCAATAAGATTGGAATAAGTATTTGAAACTTGTGTTCTTTCTATACAGCAATGCGACAAATGAGAGAGAAGCATCTGTTCTTCAGAATGTTGTCCTCGTGGCACAAGGCTATGTGGTCGTTACAAACTGGGCATTAGAATAGTACAAGTTTAGTTTTAGGGTTGCGTGGGGCATAGCCTCCACATATCTCGTATATATATAAGACCAACAATACAGAGTTAGATTACAATACGACAGGTATAAGACCGTTTCCAACACACCCCCTTAATCTAAACTACTACTACATAAAAGGTTCGGATTGGACCGGAAACGTTCTAAAATCTGTCGTGTGGCCGGTTTAGTAAATACATCAGCCAGTTGGTCATTAGACGAGATAAACCTGACATCTAAAACACCAGAAGAAACGCGCTGACGCACAAAGTGAAAATCTATCTCTATGTGCTTGGTTCTTGCGTGAAAGACTAGATTTGCCGTCAGGTATGTAGCCCCAAGATTATCACACCATAGAATGGCGGTACGCTGCTTGAAGACCCCAAGCTCCTTGAGTAAGGTCTCCACCCAGATTGCTTCAGCTGCTCCATTAGCTAAAGCTTTATACTCTGCCTCCGTACTCGATCTAGAGACAGTTGGTTGTTTCTTGGAACTCCATGAGACAAGATTTGATCCAACAAACACAGCAAACCGCTAGTGGAACGGCGGTCATCAATGCATCCAGCCCAATCAGCATCCGTGAAAATACTGACACCAGTGGAAGGAGATTTACGAATCCTCAATCCCGTACTCAAAGTCCCTTTGACATAACGCAATATACGCTTGACAGCTTCCCAATGCTCATTAGTCGGCTGTGATAAATACTGGCAAACCTTGTTGGCTGCAAAGGACAGGTCAGGCCGAGTGAGCGTTAAATACTGAAGTCCTCCAACAATGCTGCGATATCGAGTGGCATCCTCAACACCCAAGGCCTCACGAGCCAGATGCTCAGTGGCAGATAATGGTGTAGAGGTAGGCCTGCAATTCTCCATACTCACGCGATGAAGAAGATCAAGTGCATACTTGCGTTGAGTCAGCGTCATGCCCCCTGAATTGTAGGATACTTCAAGCCCCAAGAAATACTAGAGAGGACCAAGATCCTTGATGGGAAAACTGTCGGAGAGGGATCTCACCAGATGATCAACTGCAGCCGGAGTGGAGCCAGCAATGACAATATCATCAACATACACAAGCATGTATATCTGGACGCCATGTGCAGCAAAGATGAATAGAGATGCGTCCGCCTTGGAAGGAACAAAACCAAGCTGAAGAAGTCGAGCACTGAGGCAAGCATACCACGCACGTGGCGACTGTTTGAGACCATAAAGAGCCCGTTGCAACTTGCACACATGCGAAGGAAACCGAGCATCTTCAAAACCTAGTGGTTGCTGCATATAAACAGTCTCGGAAAGAAAGCCATGAAGAAATGCATAGCTGACATCAACTTGCCTCAAACTCCATCCTCTTGAAACAACAAGCGAAAGAACCAGACGAATAGTAGTCGGTTTTACCACGGGACTGAAAGTATCACCATAGTCAAGACCTTGCTGTTGAGTAAAACCACGAGCAACGAGGTGAGCCTTGTGCTTATCAACAGACCCATCAGCGTGTTGCTTCATCTTTAACACCCATTTACTGCCAACAATGTTAACGCCGGGGGTCGAGGAACCAAGACCCATGTGTCATTTTGACGAAGCGCTGCAAACTCAGCAGTCATAGCATCACGCCACGCCGGCTCACGGAGGGCATCACGATGTGACACCGGTGTTGCAAAGAAGGCACGACGAAGGGGATTATACCGCACCGTCCCATCGGTAAATTCCTTCTCACGACGAGTAGCATCACGGGTACGAGTCACCATTGGATGAGGGGGCTCGACGGCTGGAGGCGTAGGCGAGGATGACGACGGTGCTGAACTTGGCGACGGTGCTGGACTTGGCGATGGTGGCACAGGAGCCGGCGAAGATGGCTCACGGGCCGGCTCATGGGACGACGAGGCACACGGGGAACCGGCCGCCGCTCCAGGCGCTAGCGAAGCCAACTCGCGGGCTGGCGAGGCGCAGATGGAGCCAGCCGCACGCGCAGGCGGGACCCCCGCCTGGGAAGCCAGGCCGCCATGCACGTCGATCTGCATGGCGTGTATGTCGACCGTGGCCGGGCGCTGAGCATCACTGGAGGGCGAATCCTGCACAGGAGAAACGTTGGCTAGGCCAGAAGGATTAGTAGCCAAGTAGGTTAAGTCATAATTACGCACATGTGCACTCGTAGCCGGTTCTGTGGATGGAAAGAAATAGCCTCATCAAGTGTAGACACATCGACAGTGACACCGGGAGTAGCAAACGGAAAACAGACTCGTCAAAGATAACGTCATGCGAGATGTATATACGACCCGTAGATCGATCAAGACACTTGTACCCCTTATGCATAGGACTATAGCCCAGAAAAACACACATCTTGGACCGACATTCTAGTTTGTGTGAGTTATACTTCCGCAAACTAGGCCAACAAGCACACCCGAAAGTACGAAGAAAAGAATAGTTGGGTGGAATTTTCAGAAGATGATGAATAGGAGTATCTTGACCAAGCACGGGGGTGGGCATGCGGTTAATTAGGTAACACGCAGTCAGAAAAGCTTCATCCCAATAACGTAAAGGGAGAGACGAGTGAGCCAACAAAGCAAGACCAGTTTCAACCAAGTGTCGGTGTTTGCGCTCGGCAATGCCGTTCTGTTGGGAGGTGTGAGGGCAAGAGACTCGGTGAGAGATGCCCGTACGAAGAAAATAACGGTGCAACTTATGGTATTCACCCCCAGTCAGATTGGACAGCTTTAAGCTTAGCATCCAAAGACGCTCAACATGTGCTTGAAAAGCATAGAACACCTGTTCAACATCAGACTTATGTTTTAGTAGATAGATCCAGCAAAAACGGGAGTAGTCGTCAATAAAACTCACATAATACTTGTACCCCCCAGAGGAAGCACGAGCAGGGCCCCAAACATCAGTATGAACTAACTCAAGAGGCATAGTAGACACACGGGCAGAAGCAGTATAAGATAGTTGACGACTTTTACCCCACATTGACAAGCATCACAAACTAAAGCAGAAGTATCTGAGGTTGAACACTCGAGATCATTATTCCTAATAATGGAACTGACGACATTTTTTGATGGATGACCGAGACGTTGATGCCACTGAGATGAGGAGACACGGACGCTGGACGACGCTTGACGATCGGACCGATGCGAGGCTCGTCCGAGTGGAAGAGGGTAGAGCCCTCCTTTGCTTCTACCTCGAAGAAGAATTCTCCTGGTGGCTTTGTCCTTAAAAAGGAAAAAATATTTATGAAATTCAATGAAGATACGATTATCCGACACAAGACGATAGACTGATAGAAGATGTTGGCTAATATTTGGAACATGTAAAATATTGTTCAGGCGAAGGGAAGAACCGGCTAAGGTCGAGTGCCCAATATGCAAAATAGACAAACCTGAGCCGTTGGCCACCTGAACCTGATCATGGCCGCCGTAGCGCTTCATGAAGCGAAGACGCTCAGGTCACTAGTCGGGTGATCCGTGGTGCGAGTCCGAACCCAGTGCGTGGAGTTGTTGGAGGAGGTCGATGACTTATATGCCGAGCGGCCATTGCCGCTGGAGTAGTCTGAATCGAAGCGCTTCTTGCAGGTGTCGGCTTCGTGACCCCAATTCTTGCAAATCTGGCACCTCGGGCGCCAGCGACGATTGCCGTTGCCGCCTCCTCCACCGCTGTTGTTACGACGGTTGTCTTGGCCGCCATGCTGGTAGCCCTGCCCCTGTTGTTGAGGGTAGCCTCCAGCGGGCCGGACGTCGGCGGCGCGACCAGTGTCGGATGCTCGAGGACGGTACACGGGGGCGGGAGCACCGGACCGTGCCACGGCGTTGGCCGACGAGGTCCACTCCTCATCGTCGGCCTGCTGCGACAGCTGCAGCGCTTCATAGTTGAGAACCATGGAGTAGAACTCAGCCAGTGCGACCGGGGTGACCACGACGCTGAGCGAAGCCGCGATCGGGTTGAAGGCCTTGCCCAATCCGGTGAGCATGTAGTCGATGATCTCGTCATCAGCGAGGGGGGATCCAGCGGAGGCCATGGCGTCGGCAAGAACCTTCACCTTGTGCATGTACTCGCTGGCAGTCATGTCGTTCTTCTTCAGCGACTGAATCTGTCGCCGGATGTGCCGAACCCCGGCACGGTTCTGCGAGCTGTACATGGCGTGGATGGAGGTCCACGAGGCAGCAGCGGACTTGCAGCTATTCAGCTGAGACGCAATGTCCTCCGTCATGGAGGAGAGGAGCATCCCGAGGACCTTCTGGTCCTGCGTCCACCACGTTGCATACGCAGGGTTTGCCACAGTGGTGGCGGCAGCACCCGCCCCCTGGGAGATGGTTGTGGGCAGAGCAGCGACGGAGCCGTCGAGGTAGCCATGGAGAGAGGCACCAGAGAGATGCGTCACGGTGAGGGTTCGCCATAGCGGGAAGTTGCCGCGATCCAGTCGTACGCCAAGGGAAGGCGCGATGGACGGGACTGGCGCCGTCGCGGCCGGAGGCGTCACCACCGGGCCGATAATGGCCAGTTGCATCGCTGCGGAAGAGGATCCAGACGCCATCGAACATGAGCTTCAGCGAAACCGGGCGACGACGCGAGAATGAGCGACGCGAGATCGATCGTGCGAGCGGCGACGCGAGATGGGCGTGCGGCGCGGCTTTGACATGAGATCAGATCGGGCGTGCGGCGCGGCTTCGACGTGAGATTGGATCGGGCGTGCGGCGCGGCTTCGAGAAGGTGCGACGGCGCGATAGGAAAAAAGAGAGGCTCTGTTACCAAGTTTAGTTTTAGGGTTGCGTGGGGCATAGCCTCTACATATCTCATATATATATAAGACCAACAATACAGAGTTAGATTACAATAAATCAGGTATAAGACCGTTTTCAACAGTACCAACAGGCAGTTTAGTATTTCCTCCATTCGGAATTACTTGTCATAAAAATGGATGTATCTATAATTAAAATACATCTAGATATATTAATTTCTTGAACAAGTAATTCCAAACGAAAGGAGTACAAAAAAATAGTCACACCTGATTTTACGAGATTAAAAAGTATGCATCGTGATTTACCTCGACATGAACTGCGTTGAGGTTGACTGGGTTTTCTTTTTCGTGGCTCTTCTTCGAGCGGCAATGTATACAACCACACACGATCGGTGTCATCCTTGTCGTTGATTGTCACAGTCAACATCCGCCAAGCGGTGGCAGCAACATTCGGTAGGAGTCTAGGTAGAGCAGATCTCTAAAGGATGAGAGTAGGAAATAGGAACGAGAAAGAAGATGAGGCGTCTGCGGTCTGCACACCGTAAATATTAATGTTAATATTAGTTAAGTTGGGCGCAGCTACGTTGGCGGCACGATTTATTGGTTGTGCGCATTAATAAGTTGAATCGGCACAAGTTTCTAGGGGCAAAACGGAATGTACAAAGTAAGTTTCATGACAATACTCGTCTGTTTCGAAGGAGCGAAGACTGTAACTTGCTAGAACAAGAGAAAACATGTTAGGACTGAAAATGAAATAAAATCATACAAAAAGTAGTGTATTTGAAGAACGAAATACAAATACTGTCTGGTAGGGGAAAATTCACAAGGCATCGAATTCTTTCAACAAATGAACATTTGACAGTACAAGGATGCAACTGTTGAAGGATAGAAGGATGCACATTATCGAAAAAGGGTTTCCTCCCGCTTTGTATACAAAGCAACCAAGAAGGATGCGCATTTGAAGGAGGAAAAAAGAAAACTTGGGAAAACGAGTGTAGCAATTTTTCATGGGAAGACGATGCATGAATTAGCGAAGGGATAGCACACGATGAACGAATGAGTGAAGATGACGTAGAGGGAAACAAATGTAAAAAGAAGAGGACGAAACAGAACTCGAACATAAGAGCAGAACAGGACATGGACGAAGGAAGAAGAAGATGAGCAGTGTGGCGAACTCGTGGAACAGAGTATGTAACAGAAAAGGGGACATGACATACGCACAGGTAGAAAGACGTATAAAAAGGGTCCACAGAAGTATTTGTACAAAATAAACACATATACTGTGTTGTTTTCAGATAGTTCAGAATTTCTATCCATTTTCCAAACAATTTTCGTGGAAACATGTGTCCGGATCATGGCAGATCGACGGCTGCAGCCGTTTAGGCAGGTATGTGCCCTTGCAAATTTTCGGAAAACAACCTTGTAGTAGAAAAACTATGGAAAATTACGTATACAAGTATGAAATAAAATATTTTAAGAAACTGATGTTCTATAAACATGTAAATTTGAAGGCCAAACTCAATAACATTTGAGAGAAATGGAAGGAACAAATGAACGAATAGGAGAGACAACTAAGAACGAGAGTTCAAGTTGATTCTTTTTTGTAGCTCACAAATACACTATGTTTGAACTTGTAATTTTATAATGCTCAATAATAACTGGAAATTTCACGTGCTTATATAACATAAGTTTTCCCCAGCTCGCAAATACACTATGTTGAACTCAAAATTTTACATGGTTATATAACATTAACACCCGTACGCATCATACTTTTTAGTTTGAAAATTTTATGTGCACAGTGGAGGACGTACGTGGGTGGGTGTGTTAGGTAACACAAAATGTATTGGGAGCAACCAGTAGAGCTACCGAAATGAAGCAAGCGCTTCTGCACACCAGCAGGTCAGCCAACAAGGTGCCATAAGAAATTGGATTTAGCGCGATAACAGTTCGTAATTTGGACGATAACAAGTCAGCCAATTTGTTTCTTTTTATGGCTTTACGCACAATTCACAGCCACTTGCCAGGCTTTCGGAAAAGTTCTTACTGTTTCTTCTTGGTCTTCCGTAGGCTCACCAGACCCTAAGGTCTTAAGATAAGATAACCAAGAATCAATCGAGCGAAGTGTAGTGTGAATTGGATGGATGAATCTCATTCGGTGGGCGATTGGGTGATCCAGCAAGCGCTCTAGGAAAAACCAGGTGATATTTCCGTCGATGGTTCGTCCAAAGTGACCAGACCGCTTTCGTCGACCGGAGCCGCCTCTGTGTGTCACTTTGACGACCACTTCGGATCAGAACCACTCAGCGAGCAATGAGCCAGAACGGAATGCGCGAGATAATTAGTCACGCTGCACTAGCAAATCCTCCTGGTGGTGGATTCCAGATAACCTTATCTGCACACCACCTGTCGGATTTCACATACATCGTGCCATTAATTAATTCTTAAATAAGATTGATTCCAAGAACCTCCAAGCCTTGCAAAATGAGACACTCAAGAGTAGCTAGATGGAGTAATAATCAGAAAGGATTGCCGGATTTCATTTCTGCGCGATTTACTCTAGCCGCCAATCTGCCATGTGAAATGGCAGCAGTGTTTGAATGATTTAGAGAGATACAAATAGTATGGAAAATGAACCATTCGTATTGATCATATATGTGAATTAATTACTTTAAAGCTAGCACTTGAGAGTAGGAACTGTACTCCAGCTTGCAATTTCGGTTGCAATGGTATCAACAAGAATGCTTTGAAAAGCAGGGGTTTGCCGCTTTGTCCCAAGTAGGATGGTACCCGGGGCGATCCCGCTCACTCTCCTTCCTCCAATCCCATTTAGCCAACTCAGCTTGCAACAACTCCAACCGGTCGATCCAAATGGACTCGTGATTTTGTCTTTTTGGACATTCATGTCTGCTTTCGCGTTTGGGTCCATGCTTATGCCTAGCTGGCCTGACCCATTTTTAAGTGTGCGCGCGAAAAAATAAAAAAGGCAAACATTTTAAAAATAATAAACATTAATGTCAGCCACAAAGCCGGCAAGAGTCCACAAGTCCACTTTTACATTTAGTTAACATAAATAAAACTAAAAACAAGGAGGAGGTGCGCTGCCCTAGGCGTCCTCGTTGTCGTCGTTGGGGCCGGTGAGGTCGATAAGCGTCGGCGTCGGGCCAGCCCAGGGGAACGTCGTCTCCCAGGCTGCGGCGATGTCACCTGCCGGCTAGGTTGCCCCATCGCGGGCACGGCGCTCCTCCTCCGCAGTGCACTCCAGCTGCTCGAGCCGCTCGCCCTAGCGGCGCTCCTCCGCTAGCCTCCGCTGTCGCCAGTGCTCCAGGTAGGCCTGCTCCTGCGCCGGCATCACCCCATACCAGACGGGCGGCGCGCTGACCCACTCGCGCACCACCCCATCCCATGAGTAGCGCTCGATGGGGTCGGCGCCGGCTCGGCCTTGACGGGGGAAGGCGGCCTCAGCGGCGGGACGACGCAGTCGCCGACCGCAGAGAGCGCCATGGCCTCCGCCATGCGTGCCTGGTATGCCTCCTCCTCCTCCTCCTTGTGTCGCTCCTCCTTCTCGCTTTCAAGGACGGCAGCCGCCAGCGCCGCCTGGTAGGCGGCCTCCGCCCCCTGGTCCTCGCCGCGCACGACGAGGGATGGCGGCGGGCAACCATGCCGCACGTCGTGGACACCGCGCCTCCTGGCCTCCTCGTGCTCAAACGCGAACCACTTCTCTCAAGCGCGAGAGTCGGATGCGTAGGCGGGTCGTGACGCTGTTCCGGCATCAGCAGCTACCGCCGACACTGGACCTCCACCGCGTGCGCCCGCACCGACCACGGCGCCGCCGGCACTGGGATCCTCCCCGGATCCAAGAGCGTCACGTCGGGATATGGGAGGGGGCACGGTACTCCCAGTGCCACTTCGCCTGGTGCACTGGAACATTGATGCACTATCGAGGCCGGTGGGAAGACGCCGGCGAAGGCGGGGGGAACGGGCCTTGCCATTGCCCTTGCCGGAGAAGAAGCCCATGGCGGTGGCTAGGGTTTGTCGCCGACGGGGAACACAGTGGGTGGCGAGATGGGAACGGGGGCGTCTGGAAGCGGATGAGGACCCCCCCCCCCTACTGCACGCTTGGATTAAAAAAGGCCGACCACCATCGCTGAAGTGTGGTTCCGCGGTCAGCGGTCGTCATATGACGACCGCGGTAGTTGGGCGGCCGTCATGTGGGGACATGGCGGACACCGAGAAGACGCGCGGCGCAGATGCGAAACTGGGCTAGAAATGGGACCGTGTGGAGGTAAAGCGTATTTTTTATTTAAAATAGGTCGGTGCATTGGGCCAATATTTTTATCAGCAGCGGTCCAAACAAACGACGATGGATGAAATGGGTACGTGTACGTTGGAGTTTCTCTTATAATTAACCTTTGCCCGTTATCTACTAGTCGGTACACAAGCATGTACCACCGTGACTGTGTGGCAATGGGAGGCAGTCAATCCTTATATTTCTTTTTTGAAACGAGGCAAAAGATTTGCCATTTCATTAAATAAGAGAGAGTTACAACAAGGTCTGAGGACCACAGCCGAACAAAGGTGAAGATAAAGCAAGTACTCATAATGTAAAATTACAATCCCTATCTTTCTTTTTTGAAACGAGGCAAAAGATTTGCCATTTCATTAAATAAGAGAGAGTTACAACAAGGTCTGAGGACCACAGCCAAACAAAGGTGAAGATAAAGAAAGTACTCATGATGTAAAATTAAACCCAGCCCTTTGGCACCTGCCAGTGACCACATTGTCGCCTCATCCATAAATTTTTCCACAATAATCGTTGTAGGCACGGAGACGTTCCGAAAGACCCTAGCGTTCCTCTCCTTCCAAAGTTCCCAAGAGATAACAATAAGTAGGGAGGTCATCCCTTTCCCATCTGGCGAGCGCGCGAGCGCAATCTCGGTCCACCAATGTCTGACACTTCGCATAGCCGCCCAGTCCGCCGTGACAATATTGCTCAGACCGATCTTCGCCTCTACCGCATTCCAAACCGCAACCGAAAACCGACATTGGAAAAGGAGCTGCGCTGCAGACTCCTGAACTTGGCTGCAAAGAGGACACAAGCCGCAGTTCGGCCACCCTCTTCGTTGTAGCCTGTCTGTCGTCCATACTCTGTTGTGAATGATTAACCAAGCGAAGAACTTGCATTTCGAAGTTGCCCAGACTTTCCAAACGGTCTTTAGGAGTGGTGTTGAGGTGCGTCCCTCGAACGGTAGCGAATAGGTTGAAGAAGTGGAGTAAGTTCCGCTCTCCGTAAGCTTCCATGTGATCGTATCTTGCGTGTCATGATCCAGGATTATCCCATCCAACTTCTCCCAAAGGGTGACAAAGTCATGTATATGTCCTGCGGTAATGCCATTTGTCATGTCAATCTGTGATATCCACAGATCATCAGTGAGTGCCTTCCTCACAGAGGAGCCTTTCTTTTTTGAGATCTCAAAGATTTTCGGGGCAATGTCCATCGGCCTTAGGCCATCAAGCCAGAGAGACGTCCAGAAGCAAGCCTTGGCCCCATTGCCAACCACGACCTTCGTAGCAGCTGCGAAAAGGTCCCTGTCGACCTCGGTGCAAGGAGTGCCCAGTCCAAACCACGGCTTTGGCGCCTCTGCCCACGCGTTCCAAAGCCACCTCAAGCGGGGAGTAGTGGCGAATTTGTCCAAATTTAGAATGCCCAGGCCGCCCATAGCTTTGGGGCTGCAGACTCGCTCCCAATTGATTTTACACTTGGCCCCGGTGACTTTGTCGCAACCTGCCCAGAGAAATGCACGTCGCAAGGCATCAATACGCTTCATCACCTCGGCCGGCAAGACCAGCGAAGTAATGCTGTAGATAGTGATGGCAGTGAGAACCGCTTTGACCAGCACAACCCTCCCAGGGGCGGCCATGAGGTGGCCAATCCAAGGTAAGCATGCGCGCAACTTTGTCTTCCAGAGGCAAGAAGTGTACAGCCTTGAGCCTCTTGACCGAGAGTGGCAGCCCCAAGTACGTCATGAGGAAGGTCGTGAGTTTGGCAGGGAAAGGTTGCAGAATGTCAGGAAGATCAAGGCCGACACACCGAATTGGGGCGACGAGGCTTTTGGTGTAGTTGGTGACCAGGCCCGTGACCTCACTAAAGGCGTCTAAGATGGAGGCAAAACAGGAGACGTCCTCCTTGATGGGCTTCACAAAAATTACGGCATCATCAGCATATAGGGAGGCACGAAGAGTTGTGGTATTCCTCCGAATCGGATGCAATTGGCCTTGCATTGTAGCCTTGTTGAGGGTGTGGTGCAGAGGGTCGATGGCGAGCACAAAAAGGAGTGGCGAGAACGGGTCTCCTTGCCGTAACCCCTTCCCGTGTCTAATAGGATCTCCAACCGTGACATTGAGCAACACTCTCGAGGTAGCTGAAGTGAGAAGCGCCGAGACCCAGCCTCTAAAGCGCGCAGGGAAGCCAAGATGTTGAGAAGGTCCATTAAGTAGTCCCATCTCACGGAGTTGAAGGCCTTCTTGATGTCAAGCTTGAAAAGCAACATAGGGGTCTTGTTACAGTGTAGTCTGCGGGTGAGGTTGCGGACATAAGTGAAGTTGTCATGAATGCTTCGTTTCTTGATAAATGCACTTTGAGCTGGAGACACAAGATCATTCATGTGGAGGGAGAGGCGCGTCGCCATCATCTTAGCCAAGAGCTTAGCCACATCATGAATTAGACTAATCGGTCGGAAGTCGGAAATATCCTCCGCGCCATCCTTCTTGGGGATTAAAGCGATGTTGGCTGAGTTTAGCCAATGTAAGTTGGTGGCATGGAGATTCGAGAAGTGGTTGATGGCAGTCAATCCCTATCGAAGAACACATGACGGTTCTGTCCGAGAAAGTAAGCAGTTTTGACTATTGCTCCTATCTGAATACGCAGGTAATAAATATTTACTCTTATGAACACACAACAGTATTACATCATCATATTTATAGGGTTGTTTTGTTGTAAAAGTGAAAGACATTCTAGCCATCCAAACAAGTGGGATTATCGCTTTAATACCTTTTCTTTCCCTTCTCACAAGGCGAGTAGGAAAAACCTTCCTCCCCTTGATCTTCACCGACGAGCCCCTGGATTCGTCTTCCCTCTGCTTATCGCTCCGGCGGCTAGTGGCGGGGAGGGGGGTTTGGTGCCTCGGATTGGCTAGTAGATTGGTAGGCTTTTAGTCCTCGCAGGGCGGCGTTTGCATGAATGGCGACACTTGTTCTTCGAGTTAGTCTTTCGGCCTCCGATCCTTCTTAAGTTCATCCGTTGGGACGGATTAGATGAAGCTCCGGCGTAGATTCCTGTTAGCTCCTCAAGGCGGTGAGGTTAGGGTTCTCGTCGTGCGTATGCAACGGCGATATTTGGTGCCAGATCATTCAAAGATTCAACGGCGATGACTGCGGCTATAGGGTGATGGTTCTTAGGGGCACGTGCACGAAGACTTTCCAGTTGTCATCAACAAGGTCAGGTAGACTCCGGTATGGAAGCGGTGACAACGACATGTTTTGACGGCGACAATGGTCGTTTGATGGTCCATGGACCTTGATGTAATTTTTATTATATTTGATGTGTTTTGTACTTTCTAATGAATCTTTATAATAAAACTGATAATTTCCGTTAAAGAAGACATTCTATTTATATTTACCTTACTGCCCGTCCATGTCCTAACTTGGAAGGATCAACCATGTATGTATTCATGTTTAGGCAATTCTCAACGTTCAGTGAACCAATAATTAACTGGCACAGGTACATATTTATGTTTAAACAAGAATCAACCTAGGTAGAGACAACTTACAGTCTACACAACTTTAGATTTGTAGGTGGCCATTCAGATAGACCTAGGTAGCGGTCTACTAGTATCGATTCCCATGCACTAGTAGCAGTTAACTTTTTTTTTCTTTTTTTGATCGGAGTAGCACTTAACCTTGATGAAAAGAAAATTGTTCAAGTGTCACCCTAATCTGATCTATGTGCATCTAATCGATCCATGGAGAGGTGCTCAGTTCATGCCTGTTAACAACATTTTGTACTAGTACTATACAGTTAGCTGCTTCGCCTCCCATCTCCTCTTCCAGTGTAGGTTCACTACTCGTGTCTAGCATGCGGTGGTCGCCTGGCTCGGCATGCAGGACCACTCACCACTGATTTGGCGCCATGAAGACACGGTTCAAGATTGGTGGCTCAAGACGATAAACTCTAGAGGGCACGTCAAGAAAGCCGCTGCCTCTGTTCTGATGCTTGTCATGTGGGAAATGTGAAAGGAGCGGAACGCAAGAGTCTTTCGCAACACGGCTTCACCGACCACCATTATTGTTGCCAAGATCAAAGAGGAGGTCCATCTTTGGGCGTTGGCGGGAGCCAACCACATGAGTGAGCTTATGCCGCGAGAGTAATCTTTCTTTATTACCGCTCTGCGGCTCTTGTCTAAACCTTCTCCTTAATTAATGAAAGTGGTAAGTCTTTTGCCTTGTTTCAAAAAAAAATACAGTTAGCTGCTTCGTGTCAAACCGCTGGCTGGCTGTCGACGGCATAAACAACCCAGTGGAGTAATTAATTAATTCAACCCCCTCCAATCACTTCCATCCATCTTCTTCCCCTCCGCTGTAAATTCCATTCCATATAGGGCGCAGCAGAAACTGGATCCAAACAAAATTCCTTCCACATCCAAAAGGCTGCGAGGGCTATATATAAAAAGCGCGGCACCCACCGGACCTCCCGCGCGCCTTGCCTCAATCACTTTACCAAGATAACCCACCACCGGCCGTACCGAATCGAATCGGTAATGGAGCACCACCAGCGGCTGCTGCATTTGTCGCCACACCAAGAGCACCTCATGATCGGCCCGGGCTTCTTCGACGTTGACCCGATGCACTTCCACGGCGACGACGCCGGCTTCGCGGTGCAGCCGGCCGCCGACGACGGCGCCTGGATGGAGGACCTCATGCATCTCGGCGACGAGCTGTTCGGAGGTGGAGGCGGCGGCGGCGGCGCCGCGGACCACAACGACATGGTGGGCGCTGCTGCTGACGACCAGGCATGGCGGCAGGAATGCGAGGGCGCGTCCCCGGACGACCACCCCTGCAGCTACGACGACGTGATCAGCCCTGTCTCCGGGGAGCAAGGCGCGGGCTTCGAGCCCAGCCGCGACGACAGCGACCTGTCGGGGACGAGGAAGAGGCGGGACCGCTCCAAGACCATCGTGTCGGAGCGCAAGAGGAGGTTCCGGATGAAGGAGAAGCTATACGAGCTCAGGGCTCTGGTCCCAAACATCACAAAGGTTAGTACTAGTTCCTACTGTACTTATAATTTGTATCCTCTCATGTCGTGGTCGATAGAAACAGTTTATGGAGTACGCACCAATTCTTACTGGGAGCGCGCGTCACTTTCCTCTGCAGATGGACAAGGCCTCCATCATCGCCGACGCAGTGGCGTACGTCAAGAACCTGCAGTCGCACGCCAGGAAGCTCAAGGAGGACGTGGCGACGCTCGAGGCGCGGCCGGGATTGGCCGGCCGGCGGCAGCAGCAGCAGAAGCAGGGCCGCCGGCACGGCCGCAACGGCGGCGACGACGAGGGGAACAGCGGCAGCTCCAGAGGGGGCGGCGGCGCGCGGGTGACGCTAGTGAGCGCGGCCCAGGTCGGCGAGGGCCGGTTCTTCGTGACGGTGGAGTGCGAGCGGCGGGACGGCGTAGCGGCACCTCTGTGCGCGGCCGTCGAGTCCCTCGCCGGCTTCCTGGTGGAGAGCTCCAACCTCGGCTGCTCGTCGGACCGCGTCGTGTCAACTCTCACACTCAAGGTACTACTCCTTAACTGCAAGCAACGACGCTCATGAAATAATCATTATTCATTTCCGCGACAAGTAGTTTCGGATGAAGAAAGTATGTCTATACTACTTGCATATGAATTTTCTCTCGATTGATTCCTTTAGAAACTGTTGTACTGATGTGGTATCGCCGTGCGTGTGTGCAGGTTAGCGAAACAAGGGAGGACGTGATGATCAGCGATCGCACGGTGAAGCTGTGGGTGATGGCGGCGCTGCTCAGCGAGGGCTTCCGGCCAGAAGCCACGTCGGAGATCTGCTAAGCCAGCCGGCCAGCCAGCTGTCGTCATTCCATGTGTTGTTAGTAGTGTGGCGTGTGGCCTGTCCTCTGGTTTGTCCGTGTCCGTCCGATCCGTAACAGATGGCTGCTCAAGGTCAAGGATACAGAAAGTGGCCGAGTTGTGTACCGCTGCTGTGCTTCAGTCGACCAGGGCCGTCGCCCGGCCCGCATGGCTGCTCAAACGGCGCCGTTAAATGCATGAAGCAATTGACGGTAACAAACGCTAGCTATGGCCGCCTGTGATGCACTATCTTTCAACTATGCCGTGCCATGAACAGACACCCGTACAAATTTTTGCCCATGGTATATATGCAGTGCGCGCAAGAAGAATTAGCACTGGCATATACTACTACTACTGTGCCCAGTTACACACTCACTCTGCAACTCCTTCGCTCGCATTCAGGCACGTAGGCATCCGTCAAGTGCTCGATCGAGACCGTGACACAGATTATAAACTAGGACCGCAAAGTTCACTTTGGTAGGGACTCAATAGTAAGGGTAAGCGATTAAGTAGGTTCTGTCTTTTATAATTTCCATGTTGTAACTTCCTGGTTCTGACTTCTAAGTTAAATTAGCCTTTGTACAATGCAGAGTATTTTTTAACATAGTATAAACACATATGCTCGTACGTATGCACATACACGTGTCCATATGAATGCACGTATGCACACCCTACCTATAAGAATCTCTAAGCCGGCACATTATCTTCAGCTTGACAAAGTCGCCTCAGACCCCTTCGTGAATGCACATCACTAGAAGAATCAAAATAAATTCAGAAAAATGTAACCACCAATGCCAAGTCTAAGACTTGAACCCTGATGAGTTGGTCCCACCATAAGGAACCTAACCACCTGAGTTGCGCTCAGTTCGCACAATGCAAGGTATTTAGAGAAATGTCTCCGAAAGGGAAAAAATGGTTTTATTTTTCAAGCACATGTCTAACCACCTTGCATTCTTCGGATGCTCCAGTCACTTAGCTTGTAGTAGGACCTATCTAGGGGAGTGTGGCGTCGCAGAGGCCGAGCGTCAGGTAGCTCGTTGCTCCAGTCACTTAGCTTGTAGTAGGACCTATCTAGGGGAGTGTGGCGTCGCAGAGGCCGAGCGTCAGGTAGCTCGTTATCCATCTCGTGGGAATATGCTTCGTGATTCACTCCTGACAGGCTTTTTCTAGATATACCTCACAATATACAGGTACGGGAATAGTGCAAAGCGTATGTCCTTTGCCCATTGTCAGCTCGAGTGAATGCAACGATGCTGTTTGCTGCGCGTGGTGGAGCGGTGACTTGACTAGTCTGAATCAATACGGCATGAATTTAACACGGACCTGTTGCAGGCAGCGAACAATATCATTTTTATATTAGACTAGGCGTCTCGCCCGTTGCTGCCTGTTGGAGGAAATCCTGGCGATTTCCAGACATGGGCAGTCATTTCTTTTTTCAATGACAAATCCTCTAATTAGTGTACTATTACGTGTTAGATTTTGAGCAAACTAACTAATTTTTTATATCTAAATAGCTAGCCCTCACTAACTATGTTTCTCAATATGCAAGCATGCCACATCATCGCGCAACATGCACGAGAAAAGACCCACACTCACTACCATATGACTTGTACTCCCCCCGTTCCTAAATATTTGTCTTCTTAGAGATTTTAAATAGACTACCATACATGGATGTATATAGACATATTTTAGAGTGTAGATTTACTCATTTTACTCCGTATGTAGTCACTTGTTGAAATTTCTAGAAATAAAAATATTTAGAAACGGAGGGAGTAACATGCAAGCATGCCACTTCATCATGAAACATGCATAAAAAAGACCTATCTCAACATGCGAATTTCTATTCTATTATTTTATTTATATTTAATAAACATTTTACAACTATATAGTGAACAAACATAATAAATTATATATAGTTTCAGTTTTATCCTTTTATATATGTTTTATACAATGAATCACATTGAGATATGTTGCAAAATATTCCCGCAATAATTCGTGCGGGGTATCATCTAGTGTAGTAAAAGTATTGCTCATTAGGCATCACGCACGAAGCTCTAGATCCTCTCTTTCCCACTTGATAATGATACAAATAGCGGTAGGGCCCCTCTCTTCTGTTTTTTCTAACTGTGCAGCCTACGATACATCAAACTCGTTGAATTAGTGAGCAAAAATATACTGCATTTCCGTTTCGAAAAAATATATACTGCATTTTCAGTTCAAAATTAACACGCATGACTATGCTCAAGAAAAATTAAACCTGCTTTCCTTGTAAGCGTTTCTCTATTTTCACATTGATAATCTCCAAACAAATGGTTCAAACCCTAAACTATTTTTGAACAAACTATTGTCCGTAGATCCGTAATTAGAGTGCTAATAACCCAAGATCATTAAGTAATCTCCGTAATTAGAGTGAACTATGCTATCCTGGGCGAGCTTTCCGACCTGTGCAGTCAGCATATTTCTTTTTTTAATGACTATATCAATTAGTGCACTGTTACGTTTTAGATTTTGAGCAAACTAACCAAGTTAATTAAGAGTACTGCTCATTAGACGTCACGTACGAAGCTCTAGATCCACTCTTTACCTACGGATAATGATACAATTATGTGTAGGCCCCTTCTCTTTTGTTTTCTGTAACTGTGCACCTATGATTTTTAAAAATACTATCAAACTCACAAACTAGTGAGCAAAAAATATACTGCATTTTCTAGTTCGACATTAACAAGCCTGAACATTCCCAAGAAAAAAAGAACTGCTTTCCTTCTAAGCGTTTCTCTATTTTCACATCGCTAATCTTCAAACTCTAAACTATTACTCCCTCCGTTTCGATTTACTCGTCGTGGTTTTAGTACAAATTTGAACTAAAACCACGATGAGTAAATCGGAACAGAGAGAGTACTCCCTCCTTTCCGGTTTATATGGTTTATCTCAAAATTTTAGTTTTCCCGTTTTATAGGGCTCAATTTGGTTGTTCTCCATCACATGTTCAGATTTCAAGGTGTTAAAAAAAAATTGACCAATGCATGTGCTTTATGCATGCATGCACTGCAATTAATGCATTGGTAAACACAATTGTTTGAGGAAAACAAGCGCATTAATTGAGTGGTTTTGCAAACTACAAAAATTATTCCACCACTTATCATCTACCTTGGTTGGTGAGATTTTTGAATTGAGCCTTATAAACCGGAAAGGAGGGAGTAGTTAACAATCTATTGGTTGTAGATCCGTAATTATAGTGCCAATAACCCAGGATTTTTAAGTAATCTTCTCCCTTCATGACAGTCAAAACCTGCAGGCCTGCATGCAAAAATTGATGGTCCATCATGTCACTAGTCCAAACTGATGGCCCACGCGCAAATGCCCAGATTGGAGGGATGGATGCTGCTTCGCCCAGGTTCGGTACCTGTTGGCAACTTGGGGCATATCCATTTAATACGGTGAAATACAACGTTGCTTACAACGCTGGCTCGGCGGGGATGATTCCGAGCTACCTGCAGACCGGCCTCTGCAACGTTTTATCGCTATCTAGGGCTGTTTTTGGTGTTATTTGCCATATCTTTAATTTACTCTAATGTTATGTGTGTTTCTATCGAGAAGCTACATGTAGCTTGAAGGACAGAAGTCATTACTATACCCTGTCCCATAGGGGATCAAACATTATGTCTGAAGCTATTTGTATCTAACTGAACCCAAATATCTTTTCAATGTAAGGCAGCAATTTCGCCGACGACTAGGCATATATGGTGACTTTGTTCATCTTGAAGTACCTAACTCGGGTCTTCAATTGGTGTTGTGTGAGAGCATCTCCACTGTTGCCCCCCTCCTCCCCCCCAAGGGGCGCTTAAAATCGCCGCTTTGGCGAGCCGACGCGCTAAAATCGGCGTGAAGAAGCAGCGGGAACCCGCTCGCCCCAGGGTCGCCCCCAGATGCTTTTTTTTTAAAAAGGAATTCGGCAAAGTTCGGCAAATTGGACAAAACATTCGGGAAAGTTCGACAAACTTGACATATATTCGACGTTACATAAGATATTTAAAAAAATCCCAACTAAGGGGCGAAGAAGTCGCTCAGAGCGGCGAAGTCGCCGACATCGCCGCCATCCTCGTCGTCGTCGGCGGCCTTCTCCTTCTTGACGTGGCCGTCCCTGCCCGGCATCGCCCCGGCGGACCGGTGGTGGCGGCGCGTCGTCGCTGTCGTCGAGGACGACGACGCCTCCCTTGTCCCGGCCACGGCGCCGAGCTTCGAATCGCTCGTAGGCGAGGCGCTGGCGCTCCAGCTCCGTGCGTGCCAGTCTTCATGTGCCCATTCGAGGGCCGCCGCGTCGTCGAGCTCCTCCTTGACGCCGCCGGTGAGCCCGGGCTCCGTCTTCACGACGGGGAGCCCCGGTTCCGTCTTGACGGCGGCGATCCCCGACTCCGTCTTTGGCTTGACATAGCGCGGAGAAGCCGAGGAGAAGGCGCGCCTGCCGCCCTCGTTGATGACGATGCCGGCGCTGCGGGTGCGCCGGCCGAGCGGCGTCTCCGCGACGGGCTCGGCCTTGACGCCGAACAGCGCCGCGGCCGGAGGAATGGGAGGAGGAGCGGGAGAAGGACTGAGAGGAGGAAGATGAGGAGGAGCCGGACCTCCTAGGCACCCATGGCCCGGCGCTCCGGCGTGGGCGGCGGCGGCCGCCGCGGCACGGTATGCCAGCGGCGGGTTATTGCCGCCCTCGAGGTATGCCAGCACCTCGTGGAGCGTGCGGCCGGGGGCGCCCCACCATACGCGGCGCCCATCGCTGTTCTTGATGCCGCCCACCATCGGCACCCCGTTGGTTTACGCCAGTCGCTGCGCTTGTCGGCGCTGGAAGTACGCCGCCCACAACGCGTGGTTGTCGGCGTCTTGGGAAAACTCGCTGCTCCTCCATCGAGGATGCCAGCGCTGTCGACCTCGGCGGCGAAGATCTTTGAAGCGTAGCGTCGACGTCGGGCACCGGAGGATGGGGACGCCCGTTCTTGAGCCTCCACCCGTCGGCCCGGCGCGCATGTCCGTGGCGCCGAGATGTTGGCCTCGAAGAGAGGTCGCTTCCACTCGTGGAAGCGGCGGCGAAAGCCGTTAGCGCCGCCACGTCGTCGGGAAGCGTTCGCCATCGCGAAGGAAGGAAGGGACGAAGGGAAGATAGGCAGAGCTCGGCGGCGGACGGGAGAGAGGCAGAGCTCGGCGGCTGGTTTGGGCTCGGGCTGGTGTGGCCAGCGGCGAGGGGGAGCCGCTGGTTTTATAGCCCCGCGTCGTGTGTGGCGGGAGGGGAGGCGCCGTCCGTGACGCGCCGCCCGTGAGGAATCAATGGCAAGGCTGACCGGCGGCAGCCTTGCCATAGATTCCCTGCGGGAAACCGAGGCGTTCTGAGGGAAGACGAGGCGCGTGTCGCTGACTCGGCGGGCCCACGGCTCTTTCGCGTCAAAACCGCTCGTCCCGGCGCCACGGGCGCCCCCCAGCGCACCGGGTTCGGCCTTGGTCCGCCAGCGCCAATTTCGGTCCAAACCGGCGAAAAACGGACTTCTGAAGACGCGGCTGGGCCAATTTTTGGGCGCCGGCGCGGAGAAAACGCCTGAAGAAGGCCTGTTGGGGGTGCGGCTAGAGATGCTCTGAGTATCACTATTGTAGAATCGCTTATCAGTGACGGCCCAAAACGTTCATTACTGAAAAGCAAGCAATTCATCGCTAATAATTTTTCATTGATAACTTTTTACTAGTGATGATTGGCTTCTTATCGACGATCTCCTATGTTACATTGTTCTATGCGATAACTTGTCACTGATAACTTGTTACGTGATCTGAAGGGATCTCCTATGCGATGATGTTTTTAGAGCATGCAAACTGTGTGCCATGGCTTTATAGAAGGCAGAGGATAAAATACAAGAATTCAAGCAAGCTGCCACCACTTGGCGAGTATCGATCTTTAGGGCCCGGGGTGTTACATTGTTGTTGTTCGCTTTTTTTTCTTTTAATAATTTGATTGTGTGCATCCTTGATATCCTAAGTAGCTCTTGAGACCATGTTAATGGATAAATTGGATGCAACTGGTATCTTTCTTTTTTATATTAATATATTTCTTTTATCCAAAAGAAGAAGAAAAGGCAGGCAGTGTGGCTGACATAGTTTGTACTACAACACATCCAATGCGTAGCGCACCGGGTCTTGTTTAACGCCAGTTGAACTCTACAAATCCTCTTATTTTTTCCGAAAACATAGGTATAATATGTGCATGCACAGCTCTACAAAAATTCAAATCAAAATTTTACCCGCAGCTCCAAGAAACAAAAAAAAAAAAAATCAGACTATGAATACTAACTAATTTGGGTTGGAGTATTCATTTTGCCCATTAACACTGCCAACCTTGCCTTTGTTCTTTTGGTTTCTAGAGTTCTGGACTGATTTGGATTTGAGTTTTCGTGAATTGTCAAATACATGTTGTATCTATATTACATCAGGCGCACCGATTATGTTTTGTAGTTAGCACAGAAGACCCATACAACAATGTTCAAAAGCGCTGATTATTCCCACGAGCGATCACTTATTATCAGTTTCTCAGTATATCAATTTGTGAATTGATAAAATTCCAAGACTACTCAAATCTAAAAAGAACTCCAAAATAAAATAAATACAGTTTAATCTGATTAATCGAACATAAATTTAAATTATACTCCCTGACATCTTAAATTATGGGACAGGGGGGGTAGCATTTTATTTCTGTTATAATAATACCAATGTATACCATTAAACCATTAAAACATTTATAGTGCCTTTGAGCCTTTCACCAATGTAAACCATTAAAACACACTGTAAACATTCAATCTTTGGGAAGAGAAGGCTACGAATTACGTTTTAGAAAAAGAAGAATTCGAATTAGATCTACAACATGCTCTGCTACACATGACACATAACAACTTCAGAGCAATAACTAGCAACTGCCTTTACGCTACAAATAACCAAGATTGACAAGGTCTCCAAGATATAATATCTATCAGATGAAAATAAATACTAGGCTGATCTTGGTGCCAGTTTATCTAACCAAGATAGGATTATCGCAGCTCCTTTCTCCCACGAGCAATCTAACATCATATCATGTGCTACCTCTTCCACACAGACAGGTTGCACGTTGTATAATCTTGCAGTTTCAGAAAGCCCTTCCGCATCCTAGATAATGGAAATTTTTAGAGCATGAGAAACGAAACATTTCTTTTGTATGTGCGAGAGATTTGTTTGGGGGTTGGTTTCACTCACAACAATGAAATCATTGCTTGCACCCATGACAAGGATGTCTAATGTACCATCTGTGGCAGAAGGTACAGGCAATGATGCATTGAGCTTCCTCAAGTCAAATATTGGCAACTTTGAGCTTTCCTTCATTAGATTTTGGTACCTAAAACATGATGTCGTAGATTGTTGATGAAAGAAAAGAGGCATTTAGACTGCAAATGGCTTATGTAAGCTGGAGATGGTATGCGAACAATAAATACCTCAGGACAAGTTCATCATCCATTTGTGATGAGAAAAATGTTTCTTTGCAGAGAGGCAATGAATTTGCATATGCTTTTGCGGCCAAGCTGAGTGTAACCTGATAGCAAGATGAATAAAATTTCATGTAATGCACATGAACAAATTCACATGACACAAACCAAGTATTCAATACTGATGGCTTGAAGAGAGACATGAATAGGTCATTCATAGTTTGAAGCAAAGAAATGGTCGCATGTAGTACATGAAGTGTATGATACTTCCTCCGTTCCTATATATAAGTCTTTTTTAGAGATTCAAATATGGACTACATACGGAGCAAAATGAGTAAATCTACACTCTAAACTAGGTCCATATACATCACTATGCAGTCCATAGTTAAATCTCTAGAAAGACTTATATTTAGGAACGGAGGGAGTACATGCAGAAGCAAAGAAAGTCAACAAGTATGGATGGGGTAATTCAGGTCTAATAAACAGTGGATCAGCAAACGTATCCAGACTCCACCAAGGAGAATTGGGAGAGTTAGAATAGGCATAAGGAGTTCAAGCCAATTGTACAAGGAGAAGAAATGACTGCCAACAAGCATGGTGATTCATACAGAGCATTGCGAAAGTGAAACTTCACTAAGTTTGTTCAGTGCTTGATGCTATAATTAGCAAGCACTCCATATTAAGAAAAATTTGGATTTGCTCAAAAGGGAATTGATTGATGACTGCATGATAAGGAATGTTCAAGCCTTCAAGGCACTTCACACCTGGCAAGTGAAAACAGAGTATAACACCCACCACAGGTGATAGAGTAAATGCTAAACTAAAAAAATGTAGATACAAGGCAACTCAGTATCGCACTGAAATTCAGATGGCTGAATGATAAAACTCGAAGGAAAAGGATAAATTATAGTTCAGTTTTACCTTGATAGCAGCAATTGGTTTAGTCAAAAGGTAACGCCATACTAATCCACTGGAGAATGATACAAAGGATTTAGATCACAATGATAGTAAGTTATAAATAAGATGGTAAATGTGTAGCAAACAACAATAGAAACACCTGTTTCCCGAGGGAGGTACAGAACAGACAAGAACAGCGCCAGAAAGCTTTGGATGAAGAGGTTCTGAACCTATAATAGAAAAGGTGGCATGTAGTGACTTTACCATAGATGGAGACAAACATTTCTTTTCCCTTCAGAATAATGAGACTAATTATTCATTAGCAAAATGTGGATGCTAATATACTGAACATCCAAAAAAGAGTGAAATCAGATATGCTGTTGGGCTAATAAAGGACTAAACTTTACTCTACTAATTAACATGAATACTATGACCAATCAGTAGTTGTAAGAAAACACAACATTGATACATACAAGGTCCTCAAAGAAAATAACTTTTGCACGTCTCAAGGAAGACCAGAAGGTCAGAAAAGTGCATCCATTTTGCTATTATTACGACTTAGCATGCAAAAAAGGATATTTGGAAATTAAAATAATAGTATTTGAAAATGAGTGTGGCACTTCAATATAAAAGTTCACAGAAATTTTGATAAATGGATGAATATTTCTTTCCTTAAAATCGTAACAAATTAATAGCTGAAGTTAATTTGGAAGTGCTAAAAGTGTTTAAGGTTATTATTTTTTAAGTTAAACAGTGTGTTTGGACTCTTCAGGATACATGCTAACTCAACTTGTGCGCTCCACCTCTTAGTTTAACAAAAATGGCATATCTTATTAGATGAAAAATACTACTCGTATCAATACTTTGGAATGGATAAATTCATTCCAAAGGCTTATTTTTACACAGATAAAATTTGGCACAACCAGGGACCCATGGTTTCCATCCTTCTCAGCAATCAGACTTCTTGAGATTCTTGACATCAATCACAGTTAAACCACGTCCTTCTAATGATTGGACAAGAATAATTTCAAGGTCACTCACTGTTCATCCAGAGAAATCCCTAACCCCTGTCAGAGACAGAGCAGGATTAAACAATCTATGGTCCTCTCTCCCTCTCCCTCTCTCCTCTCCATCTCCCTCTTATGCTTATGTCACGCAACCTGGTAAGAAAATAGAACACAGCTAGTCCTTTGGCAGAACATTGTATACATGTTCACTGTTCAGCCATTCAAAAAACAGTAGCCCAACATACAGTACTTAACTTTCAGACTGCTGCAAAATCTGCTAATGTCCATGTGGTTTGATGATCCACCACAGGTGCCGTGGCAGATAAGAAATGAAGCAAGCTTCTGCTGCGCCCTATAGAACTGAGAATCACACCCCCTTACCCACTAAGAAGGAGCAAGACTACAGTTATGCAGATGCAGAAATAATACTTGGATTGAAGAAGGATAACTTGGTTGAAATCCTTTTGATTTGGTATTTTCAGGGAAAAGGTTATCTGTTGCTAGGCTCAACTCGAGAACTTGTGTACTAGATTTTTTTTTTTCTTTTGAGAAAAGAACTTTATGTAACAATTTTCATCCATGCCAAAGGATCGGTTCTTTATGTAATACCCCCTCTGTTGATTTGTGTAAAGTGTCCAGTTTTTTCCAGCTTTAACTTTGATCAGCAATTAACAATTGGTTCAACAGTATGCGCATTATGTGATACATAATTGATACCTTTGGATTTGTATTCAAAAGTATTTTCATATAGCTGTATTTCGTAACTATGAACAAAGTATTTACAAGAAGTTTAAGTTGAAGGTTCAACTTTGGAAAGCATGGGCACCTTATATTTTCTGGTAGAGGGAGTAAGACCTAGCTTTTGTTAGCATGTCTAAACCATGGGTATGGATCATGGTATCATGTAATACTACGACTCTACCAGCACTCCATAATACTGATCTTAAGATGGACCGCAATCTGAAAGGATCTTGGTCGGACTGTGATCCAACTCGTGACATTGTTAGAATCATGACACGGTTCGAATCGTGCATAACCCACACTGAGGACAAAATCAACCTTGACAACCGCTCAAAAGCGGCATTGAGCCCTCCCCAAATGGGCCATCGTCTTTGGTTCTGCAGAAAATGCTTGTAAACGAGTTGTCATCTTTGTATGTGGCAATGTTACTTAAACTTTTGAAGTCTATTACTCCAGCTGTCCTGCCTCAGCATGTTATCTGGCTGCATGAAGCAGTGGGATGCATGCATGCATAAATTGATGTTCAAAGCAGAATGAGCTTCTAGTAGCACAGATGCTCAATGGTGCACTCGATGATGCGACCTTACTTAACATGAAATCCCAGAGGCCTTCTAATACACTATAGTTGCCAGTTTATGCTATCTTCCCATGTGTATGCTTTTGAATTAATTATTACTTTCAGCATCAGTAATCACATAATATATTAGGAAGTTACTCCATTTGTCTACATAATTGGGTTGGATAATCCACTTCAGGTATTGTCTTACAATATGTCAATTGTTTATACTTACAAATAAAACCGAATAATCGCGAGTGGACATGCGGCCACGCGCGGTCCATATCCACACCACCCTCTGCCGCGTGATTCGTGCAACTTGAATACCCGTCAGCCGTATAATGATTTCCGCCTCCCTGTATAGCATCTGGTATAACTGCGATTTGCATCCGACAGATGCAGTAGATGGCCCGCAAGGCAGGCAATTGAATGGAGGCGTGCCCACCAGACTGACAAGAGCAGCTCATTTATGTTTAGCAGGTCACCAACAGCAACCTGCACCACCGGTTTAAAGGGAACATGCAGACCATCTCTTATCCATCGCGCAGCTTCACTCATCCTGCTGCTCTAGTTCATATGCATGGCTAGCTAGAACTCATCCATGGTGATATGGAGCCCCTTTTGGAAGAAAAAAAATCCCCGGCCAAACTCATAGCTCCTCCCCTCTCATTCCTTCTCTTCCCCTTACCCATTTTTCTTTTGTTCTTGTGACTGAACAACTTTGTGGCGATGTGCATAGTACAGGACATGGAAGATAGACTAGTTTGTTCTACATGAGGATCCAGCTCTTCTTGTTCAGCTAATCATCCAATTAGCATTTCCATTAAGGTCTTCCCTACTTGTGCTAAGTAGTAATCACCACTTAGCTGCTGGCTATGTCATCAGTTAGATATAACTCGCTATGAATGGAACACAATATTTTCTTCTAATCCTGGATTACGTTGTCCAATGTGCTCACTAACATCTGGAGTGATAAATACAAAAAAAACAAATAACTCACATTGATTAAAATAGACTATTTGACTTAGGACCAGCTACTCTACAACATGAATCAATTAGCATGATGCGAGGAGGCAACAGTAGATTCAAGTTTCATTCATTCATATCTAATAGGGCGGTTGAAACGAGGTGGGAGTAGGAGTAGCTGCCCATAACAGAACATGGAGCTTGATTCATTCATACTAGGCGGTTGAAACCTGTTGGCGAATAACTCCACCTATTAAATGGTGAAGTGCATGTTGTTGGTGAATTGATATTTTTGCCAGTGCATTGAAAATGCATGCAATCTCCTTGATACAGACCGTGGGTCAATATTATTAAGTAATAAACATTTCAAATGGAATAGTTAGTTTAGCATAAAAACATGTATGAATTGGATTGCTTAAGCATTTTTCTTCAACATTGATGCACATGACAGTAATATATAATACTTAGATATAAATGATTCTTGTAGGAGATGATTAACTAGAGTGCGACATGGAGCAGCTCATGAACTTAGAGCTCCGACCATGAGATGAACTAGCAGAGTCCCTCCGGAAGAGAATGAATGGAAGTGGTAGACGACATCAAGAGGAGCTTCTTCTTCAGTGGTAACATATCTCATGGATCCATCTTGTGAGCACCAAGAACAACACCCAACTCCTCTCCTCACTATTGCAGTGCTCCTGCTCGCTGTTCCACTTGCGTGAGAGAGAGGTGGAGATGACAGACACATATCCTATCACATCTCACCAGATGTTGGGCAGCATTTATTGCCCATTATGTGTGCTGGCCCACTCTATGTATTTACATTATGTATTTGTAACTTTATGATTGTGTATCCCCTCGTATTCAATTAATCACTATATTAAGTATGCATCTCAAAGCTTCAGTGGACTGCCTGGATATCATCCTCGCGTGCCACCATGTCCCAAAAATCCGCGTCGCAAATAAAACACCATAATATTGTGATAATATGATACAGTCTATGATCCAATACTGCTGGTAAGAAAACCATACTACCCAGTATGCTTTAACTTATAACCTTGAACCTTGGTTGAAAGTACATCTTTATGCAGTTAACAATTCTTTAGCAAAGAAGATAGTCGTTCACTTGGTCAATTCCTTTCCAAGCATCACATTTATTTGTTAACACGAGGTTGGGAAGAAGTACAAACATGCTGAGCATGGCAAGAACGCTCCAGAGTAACATCCATAATGCAAGAGTTTACCATTGGTGAGAGCATACCTTGTGCGCATGATATATATTGCTGCACAATCAAGCCTCCGAATGAATGTCCAATTAGTATGGGTGGGACAGGAACCTCCTTTCGGATGAAATCAGCAATATCGCCAGTATGTGTCTACTGCAAATCAATCACACACTGGGCTGACTCTTGTGAGATAATAAAGAAATGCAGTATGATACAACCATTGATGAAGTGTTACAGTGGGCAATGCTGTTAGTTGCAGGAAGTGCTGCATTACTTGCAACTTTGTGGATGATTTATGCTACACATACAGGGTCGCACAATAACATAAATTACTCTGAATGCACCTCAGTTTCGCCAAATTACCTCAAGTGTGCCAGCCACTGTGTCAGATGGAATGCTGCTTTCACCCTGCAAGAGATCATAAGTCAATTAAAGTGTGACACCTCGGTAAGAAATACTACATTATATATGTCTTGTAAAAATGCTCACAATTGCTGCAAGTCCACTTTATAAAATCATCACCACTGTTTGACAACCCAAACACACTATGTTGCGTAGGTTATAGAGCATTTTAATTGGCTATGCAACAGCATTCATCATCAAATTGTCTCTCTCTTTTTTTTTGCGGAACATCATCAAATTATCTGAATTCATCTCCAGCCACATTTGCTTTTCCGTAAACTTGTTGCATTTTCGGTTTCTGGAATGCGCAGGATCACTAACGTTAGCCCCACCAGCACCGGGGCAATTCAACAAGAAGCCCAGATGCATGCCTGACTAAATACCTGTGCGCGGAGGCTGAGGGCGAAGCAGGGGAATCCGGCGCGCGAGAAGAAGGGCAGCCAGCGCTCAGCCCAGCACCAGGCCGCGTGGAAGCTCCCGTGCACGAACACCAGCGGCGGCCGCTCGCTCCTTCCCGGGGTCGGGGTCGGGGCCGGAGAAGGCGGTTGCTGGGCTATGACCTCGAGGTCGAGGCCGCAGGGCAGGCGGTGGGAGCGGCGGGACTGGCCCTCCTGGAGCGTGTAGGCGCACGCCGCGCGGAGAGGCCTGGTCCTCCTCGTCATCGTCGTGGTTGGCGACGCCCGCGCTGGCATTGTTGGCGAGATGGAGAGGCGGGGAAGGGTGAGCACGGACGCGGAGGTGGCCATGGGTGGCATTTGGTGAGGATTGGGATGATGCAAGGAAAAAGTTTTTAAACCCTGAATTGGTAGAGGTCCCGAAATGAACCCCAAACTCCAAATTCATTAATGTCGTTTTTGCACCCTAATCTATTTGATCTCGTTCCAAATCAAACCTTGGGATCGTGCGCCAAACAGGGATTGTCGACGTGGCAAGGCGTTGACGGGATTAGTTGGCGCGCGAGATAGAATTAGACTGGGTCGGTCCACTGAGGCCTGTCCGGCGGCCCTTCAGAGGCCCAGGAAGCAGAGCACCCCTACATCGACCATTGCAACAGGCCCCTGGGCAGTTCACCTTGAGCACTCTGTGCCCTCCTGCCTTCTACCTTCTCGCGTGGCAACAATGGCGGCGGTGATCGATCGACGGACGACGAGCGATCATGATGTGTGTGGCCAATGAACAACTGAAGGTAATCACCGCGATGCCCTCCTTGTTTGATGCTCGTATTTTAGCCTGTGATTGTGCCACTATGGTTAGGGTTTTACCGAGATTTTGGGTGGTTTTGCCGGCCAAAAGATATGATTTTTGTGTGATTTAGTTGTAGATTTTATCCGTACACAGCAAAGATAGGTTAATTTGGTTCGCCTTATTTGTCTATTTCAGTGAAATCATGGACCCGGGTGAGATTTTGAATGTTCGTTTCCATTTGGGTGGCCAGTTCGTCCGAATTGGTCATAATTTGCAATATGTTGGGGGAGAAGAGGCTATGTCAGAGATAGAAAGGAACAAATTGTTGTTGGGGAACGTAGTAATTTCAAAAATTTTCCTACGATCACGCAAGACCATGGTGATGCATAGCAACGAGATGAGAGTGTTGTCTACGTACCCTCGTGAGACCCGACAACGAAGCGTTGACATAGCGTAGAGGAAGTAGTCGTACTTCTTCCCGATCCAACCGATCCAAGTACCGAGCGTCGGCACCTCCGAGTTACGCACACGTTCAGCTCGATGGCGTCCCTCGAACTCCGATCCGGTAGAGTGTTGAGGAGAGTTTAAATCGAGACGACGGCGTGGTGGCGATGATGATGTTCCACGGCGCGAGGCTTCGCCTAAGCTCCATAGCGGTATATTCGAGGTGTAGTTTGGTGGAAGGGGCACCGCACACGGCTAAGGAACGATCTCAATGATCAACTTGTGTGTCATGGGGTGCCCCCCTTTGTATATAAAGGAGGGAAGGGAGGGGCTGGCCGGCCAAGGAGAGGTGCGCCAGGTGTCCTACTCCTACTAGGGTAGGATTCCCCCAAATCCTAGTCCAACTAGGTTTCCCAAGTGGGAAGGAGAGAGAGAGGCGCCTTCTCCTAGTCCTAATAGGACTAGGGAAGGGGGAAGGTGCTGACAGCACTATGGCCCCTTTCTCTTTCCCACTAAGGCCCATCAAGGCCCATTGACCCCCGGGAGGTTCCAGTAACCCGGTACTCGGTAAAATTCCCAATTTCACCGGAGTGATTAGGAGTCAAACATAGGCTTCCAATATATCAATCTTTATGTCTCGACCATTTCGAGACTCCTCGTCATGTCCGTGATCTCATCCGGACTCGAACAACCTTGGTACATCAATATCATATAAACTCATAATAAGCATCATCGAAGCGTTAAGCGTGCGGACCCTACGGGTTCGAGAACTATGTAGACATGACCGAGACACCTCTCGGTCAATAACCAATAGCGGGACCTGGATGCCCATATTGGCTCCTACATATTCTCGAAGATCTTTATCGGTCGGACCGCATAACAACATCGTTGTTCCCTTTGTCATCGGTATGTTACTTGCCCGAGATTCGATCGTCGGTATCCAATACCTAGTTCAATCTAATTCTTGGCAAGTCTCTTTTCTCGTTCCGTAATACATCATCTCACAACTAACACATTTAGTTGCAATGCTTGCAAGGCTTATGTGATGTGCATTACCGAGAGGGCCAGAGATACCTCTCCGAGCAATCGGAGTGACAAATCCTAATCTCAAATATGCCAACCCAACATGTACCTTTGGAGACACTGTAATGTACCTTTATAATCACCCGATTCGTTGTGACGTTTGGTAGCACCCAAAGTGTTCCTCGGCAAACAGGAGTTGCATAATCTCATAGTCATAGGAACATGTATAAGTCATGAAGAAAAGCACTAGCAACAAACTATACGATCGGTGCTATGCTAATGGAATGGGTCATGTCAATCAGATCATTCAACCAATGATGTGATCCCGTTAATCAAATAACAACTCCTTGTTCATGGTTAGGAAACATAACCATCTTTGATTAACGAGCTAGTCAAGTAGAGGCATACTAGTGACACTATGTTTGTCTATGTATTCACACATGTATTATGTTTCCGGTTAATACAATTCTAGCATGAATAATAAACATTTATCATGAAATAAGGAAATAAATAATAACTTTATTATTGCCTCTAGGGCATATTTCCTTGATCTCCCACTTGCACTAGAGTCAATAATCTAGTTCACATCGCCATGTGATTTAACATCAATAGTTCACATCTATATGTGGTTAACACCCATAGTTCACATCGACATGTGACCAACACCCAAAGGGTTTACTAGAGTCGATAATCTAGTTCACATCGCTATGTGATTAACACCCAAAGAGTACTAAGGTGTGATCATGTTTTGCTTGTGAGATAATTTTAGTCAACAGGTTCATCACATTCGAGCCGTAAGTATTTTGCAAATATCTATGTCTACAATGCTCGCTTGCGAGCTACTCTAGCTAATTGCTCCCACTTTCAATATGTATCCAGATTGAGACTCGAGTCATCTAGATTAGTGTTAAAACTTGCATCGGCGTAACCTTTTACGGCGAACCTTTTTCACTTCCATAATCGAGAAACATATCCTTATTCTACTAAGGATAATTTTGACCGCTGTCCATTGATCTACTCCTAGATCTCTATTGCACTCCTTGCCAATCTTAGTGGTAGGGTATGCAATAGATCCAGTACACAACATGACATACTTTATAGAACCTATGGCTGATGCATAGGAATGACTTTCATTCTCTTTCTATCTTCTGCCGTGGTCGGGTTTTGAGTCTTACTCAATCTCACACCTTGTAACACAGGCAAGAACTCTTTCTTTGACTGTTCCATTTTGAACTACTTCAAAATCTTGTCAAGGTATGTATTCATTGAAAAACTTATCAAGCGTCTTGATCTATCTCTATAGATCTTGATGCTCAATATGTAAGTAGTTTTACCGAGGTCCTTCTTTGAAAAACTCCTTTCAAATACTCCTTTATGCTTTGCAGAATAATTCTACATTATTTCCGATCAATCAATATGTCATTCACATATACTTATCGAAATCTTGTAGTGCTCCCACTCACTTTCTTGTAAATACAGGCTTCTCCAAAAGTCTCAGATAAAACCATATGCTTTGATCAACTCATCAAAGCGTATATTCCAACTCGAGATGCTTGCACCAGTCCATTGATGGATCATTGGAGCTTGCACATTTTGTTAGCTCCTTTAGGATTGACAAAAACTTCGGTTGCATCATATACAACTCTTCTTTAATAAATCCATTAAAGAGTGTATTTTTGACATCCATTTGCCAGATTTCATAAAATGTGGCGATTGCTAACATGATTCGGACAGACATAAGCATCGCTACTGATTGAGTAAATCTCATTGTAGTCAACACCTTGAACTTGTCGAAAACCTTTTGCGACAAGTCGAGCTTTGTAGATAGTAATACTACTATCGCATCTGTCTTCCTCTTGAAGATCCATTTATATAATATGGCTTGCCGATCATCGGCAACTCCATCAAAGTCCACACTTTGTTCTCATATATGGATCCCATCTCAGATTTCATGGTCTCAAACCATTTCGCGGAATCTGGGCTCATCATCGCTTCCTCATAGTTCGTAGGTTCATCATGGTCTAGTAACATGACTTCTAGAATAGGATTACCGTACCACTCTGGTGCGGATCTTACTCTGGAAGACCTACGAGGTTTGGTAACAACTTGATCTGAAGTTTCATGATCATCATCATTAACTTCCTCACTAATTGTGTAGGAATCTTTGGAACTGATTCCGTGATGAACTACTTTCCAATAAGGAGAAGGTACAATTACCTCATCAAGTTCTACTTTCCTCCCACTCACTTCTTTCGAGAGAAACTTCTTCTCTAGAAAGGATCCATCTTAGCAACAAATATCTTGCTTTCGGATCTGTGATAGAAGGTGTACCCAATAGTTACCTTTTGGGTATTCTATGAAGACGCATTTCTCGATTTGGGTTCGAGCTTATCGGTGAAAACTTTTCACATAAGCATCGCAACTCCAAACTTTAAGAAACGACAACTTAGGTTTACTGCTAAACCATAGTTCATACGGTGTCATCTCAACGGATTTAGATGGTGCCCTATTAAACGTGAATGCAGCTGTCTTTAATGCATAACCCCAAAACGATAGTGGTAAATCGGTAAGATACATCATAGATCGCACCATATCAAAATAAAGTACGGTTACGACATTCGGACACACCATAATGTTGTGGTGTTCCAGGTGGCGTGAGCTGTGAAACTATTTCACATTGTTTCAAATGAAGACCAAACTCGTAACTCAAATATTCATCTCCACGATCAGATCGCAAAAACTTTATTTTCTTGTTTACGATGATTTTCCACTTCACTCTGAAATTCTTTGAACCTTTCAACTATTTCAGACTTATGTTTCATCAAGTAGATATACCCATATCTGCTCAAATCATCTTGTGAAGGTTAGAAAATAACGATACTTGCCACGAGCATCAACACTCATTGGATCGCATACATCGGTATGTATTATTCCCAATAAGTCAGTAGCTTGTTCCATTGTTCCGGAGAACGGAGTTTTAGTCATCTTGCCCAAAAGGCACGGTTCGCAAGCATCAAATGATTCATAATCAAGTGATTCCAAAAGTCCATCGACATGGAGTTTTCTTCATGCGCTTTACACCAATATGACCTAAGCGAAGTGCCACAAATAAGTTGCACTATCATTATTAACTTTGCATCTTTTGGTTTCAATATTATGAATATGTGTATCACTATGACCGAGATCCAATGAACCATTTTCATTGGGTGTGTAACCATATAAGGTTTTATTCATGTAAGCAGAACAACAATTTATTCTCTTACTTAAATGAATAACCGTATTGCAATAAACATGATCAAATCATATTTATGCTCAACACCAAATAACACTTATTTAGGTTCCACACTAATCCCGAAAGTATAGGGAGTGTGCGATGATGATCATATCAATCTTGGAACTACTTCCAACACTCATCGTCACTTCCCTTCAACTAGTCTCTGTTTATTACGTAACTCCTGTTTGAGTTACTAATCTTAGCAACCGAACAGTATCAAATACTCAGGGGCCACTATAAACACTAGTAAGGCACACATCAATAACCTGTATATCAAATATAACCTTGTTCACTTTGCCATCCTTCTTATCCACCAAATATTCAGGGGTAGTTCTGCTTCCAGTGACCAGTTCCATTGCAGCAAAAGTACTCGGTCTCGGGCTTAGGTCTAGACTTGGGCTTCTTCACTCGAGCAGCAACTTGCTTGCCGTTCCTTTTGAAGTTCCCTTCTTCCCTTTGCCATTTTCCTTGAGACTAGTGGTCTTGTCAACCATCAACACTTGATGTTTTTCTTGATTTCTACCTTCGCCGATTTTAGCATCGCGAAGAGCTCGAGAATCTTTTTCGTCATCCCTTGCATACTATAGTTCATCACGAAGTTCTACTAACTTAGTGATGGTGACTAGAGAATTCTGTCAATCACTATCTTATCGGAAGATTAACTCCCACTTGATTCAAGCGATTGAAGTACTCGGACAATCTGAGCACATGCTCACTAGTTGAGCGATTCTCCTCCATCTTTTAGCTATAGAACTTGTTGGAGACTTCATATCTCACAACTCGGTATTTGCTTGAAATATTAACTTCAATTCTGGAACATCTCATATGGTCCATGACGTTCAAAACGTCTTTGAAGTCCCGATTCTAAGCCGTTAAGCATGGTGCACTAAACTATCAAGTAGTCATCATATTGAGCTGGCCAAGCGTTCATAACGTCTCAGATCGCTCATATTGAGCTAGCCAAACGTTCATAACGTCGCATCGCTCCTGCAATAGGTCTGCATCACCTAGCGGTGCATTAAGGACATAATTCTTACTGCAGCAATGAGGATAAACCTCAGATCACGGATCCAATCCGCATCATTGCTACTAACATCTTTCAATACAATTTTCTCTAGGAACACATATAAAAACATAGGGAAGCAACAACGCGAGCTATTGATCTACAACATAATTTGCAAAATACTACGGGACTAAGTTCATGATAAATTAAAGTTCAATTAATCATATTACTTAAGAACTCCCACTTAGAAAAATATCCTCCAATTCTCTAAGTGATTGCGTGATCCATATCAACTACACCATGACCGATCATCACGTGTGATGGAGTAGTTTCAATGGTGAACATCAATATGTTGATCATATCTACTATATGATTCACGCTCGACCTTTCGGTCTCCGTGTTCCGAGGTCATATCTTATATGCATAGCTCGTCAAGTATAACCTGAGTATTCTGCGTGTGCAACTGTTTTGCACCCGTTGTATTTGAGCGTAGAGCCTATCACACCCGATCATCACGTGGTGTCTCAAAGACGAAGAACTTTCATAGCGGTGCATACTCGTGGAGAACACTTCTTGATAATTTAGTAAGGGATCATCTTATAATGCTACCGTCAATCAAAGCAAAATAAGATGCATAAAGGATTAACATCACATGCAATCAATATAAGTGATATGATATGGCCATCATCATCTTGTGCTTGTGATCTCCATCTCCAAGCAATCATGATCACCATCGTCACCGCGCGACACCTTGATCTCCATCGTAGCATCGTTGTCGTCTCGCCAACTATTGCTTCTACGACTATCGCTATCGCTTAGTGATAAAGTAAAGCAATTACATGGCGTTGCATTTCATACAATAAGCGACAACCATATGGCTCTGCCGTTGCCGATAACTCGGTTACAAAACATGATCATCTCATACAATAGCATCACGTCTTGACCATATCACATCACAACATGCCTGCAAAAACAAGTTAGGCGTCCTCTACTTTGTTGTTGCAAGTTTTACGTGGCTGCTACGGGCTGAGCAAGAACCGTTCTTACCTACGCATCAAAACCACAACGATACTTCGTCAAATAGACTCCGTTTAACCTTCTCAAGGACCGGGCGTAACCACACTCGATTCAACTAAAGTGAGAGACAGACACCCGCCGGTCACCTTTAAGCAATGAGTGCTCGGGCGGTGAAACCAGTCTCGCGTAAGCGTCACGCGTAATGTCGGTCCGGGCCGCTTCATCTCACAATACCGCTGAACCAAAGTATGACATCTTTGGTAGGCGGTATGACTTGTATCGTCCACAACTCACTTGTGTTCTACTCGTGCACATGACATCAACGCATAAAACCAGGCTCGATACCCTGTTGGGGAGCGTAGTAATTTCAAAAATTTCCTACGATCACGCAAGACCATGGTGATGCATAGCAACGAGATGAGAGTGTTGTCTACGTACCCTCGTGAGACCAGCAGCGAAGCGTTGGCATAGCGAGAGGAAGTAGTCGTACTTCTTCCCGATCCAACCGATCCAAGTACCGAACGTCACGGCACCTCCGAGTTCTGCACACGTTCAGCTCGATGGCGTCCCTCGAACTCCGATCCAGCGAGTGTTGAGGAGAGTTTCGTCGACGACGGCGTGGTGGCGATGATGATGTTCCACCGGCGCAGGCTTCGCCTAAGCTCATAGCGGTATATTCGAGGTGTAGTTTGGTGGAAGGGGCACCGCACACGGCTAAGGAGCGATCTCAATGATCAACTTGTGTGTCATGGGGTGCCCCCTGCCTGTATATAAAGGAGGGAAGGGAGGGGCTGGCGGCCAAGGAGAGGTGCGCCAGGGTGTCCTACTCCTACTAGGAGTAGGATTCCCCCCAAATCCTAGTCCAACTAGGTTTCCCCAAGTGGGAAGGGAGAGAGAGGCGCCTTCTCCTAGTCCTAATAGGACTAGGGAAGGGGAAAGTGTGACCAGCACTATGGCCCCTTTCTCTTTCCCACTAAGGCCCATCAAGGCCCATTGACCCCGGGAGGTTCCAGTAACCCCGGTACTCAGTAAAATTCCCAATTTCACCGGAGTGATTCCGAGTCAAACATAGGCTTCCAATATATCAATCTTTATGTCTCGACCATTTGAGACTCCTCGTCATGTCCGTGATCTCATCCGGACTCGAACAACCTTGGTACATCAATATCATATAAACTCATAATAAGCATCATCGAAGCGTTAGCGTGCGGACCCTACGGGTTCGAGAACTATGTAGACATGACCGAGACACCTCTCGGTCAATAACCAATAGCGGGACCTGGATGCCCATATTGGCTCCTACATATTCTCTGAAGATCTTTATCGGTCAGACCGCATAACAACATCGTTGTTCCTTTGTCATCGGTATGTTACTTGCCCGAGATTCGATCGTCGGTATCCAATACCTAGTTCAATCTCGTTCTTGGCAAGTCTCTTTTTCGTTCCGTAATACATCATCTCACAACTAACACATTTAGTTGCAATGCTTGCAAGGCTTATGTGATGTGCATTACCGAGAGGGCCAGAGATACCTCTCCGACAATCGGATGACAAATCCTAATCTCGAAATATGCCAACCCAACATGTACCTTTGGAGACACCTGTAATGTACCTTTATAATCACCCGATTCGTTGTGGACGTTTGGTAGCACCCAAAGTGTTCCTCGGCAAACGGGAGTTGCATAATCTCATAGTCATAGGAACATGTATAAGTCATGAAGAAAAGCACTAGCAACAAACTATACGATCGGTGCTATGCTAATGGAATGGGTCATGTCAATCAGATCATTCAACCAATGATGTGATCCGTTAATCAAATAACAACTCCTTGTTCATGGTTAGGAAACATAACCATCTTTGATTAACGAGCTAGTCAAGTAGAGGCATACTAGTGACACTATGTTTGTCTATGTATTCACACATGTATTATGTTTCCGGTTAATACAATTCTAGCATGAATAATAAACATTTATCATGAAATAAGGAAATAAATAATAACTTTATTATTGCCTCTAGGGCATATTTCCTTCAATTGTCGCCGCAGGAAGTGAAGGGCTATGGCACTAAAGGAATCAATGAAGTTCTATTTTCTGGTTCCTCGTTCAAAACTTCTCAATGGCATGATGTTTCTGATGATGACAGCAAGTGTGTGCAGATGGCAAATTATGTATGTGTTGGTGTAGTTGCAGATGTGTTTGTGGAGTACCATGGAGAAGAAGATAGTGCTGACAGTAGCAGTGGGAGTGACTTTGAGGATAAGATTGTGGCATTGACAGATTTTGAACCTGATCTTGCCATCACTGCTGCTGAACCGGCTGAGTCTGAGAATGATGTGCTCATCACTGATGAAACAGGTGTGGTCACAGAAGTTATGAGCAGTCCATTGAAGCATGGTACAATCAGTGCAAGGCCAAGTGAACATGCAGTTGTTGCAGGGCATGAAAATGTCGATCAACATCCAAATGTTAGTCAAATTGCAGTTTCTCAAGTGCTTGATCCAACTCAACATACAGTTGATGCAGCAAATCAAAACCAGGTTGAAGGTGCAGTTGCTAGTGGTAACAAATCAGGTTTTGATTCAGAGAGTGATTTTGAGTACATTCCACATACTGATGACAGTGGACAAGATTCAGAGGTGGTGGAGCTAAGGAGGCACTACAAAAAAACACTTCCATGATGATACGTGTTTGTCACAGTAAGTCACGTTTTCTATCATGCATGTACATCCATGACGATTTTATGAAAGAATCAAGATAGTCATATCTATGATGTCGTAGAAGTGTTCCATGACAATACCAAAATTATCATCACGGAAGTGTCCACTTCCATGACGATAAATCGTGCGTCATGGAAGTGTTTTCTTCAACGGTAACCAACACGTGGCATCCACCGTAACGGGTCTCCGTTAAGCTATCGGGTTCCGGTTTGGATCCGATAACCCGTTAACAGCCCTCACCAGTGGGGATTTTCCACTGTAAAATTCTCATTCGCCGGAGTATCCACGTGTCAGCTCAGTGCTGGGATAGATGTCATCCAGCGAATGGACGGGACACGCCTATGATACGTCGACACATGGCATGGCCCAATGGTTGCCCATTCAGGTGAAAAGGCCGGCCTGTTTGACTTAGTCAAAAGGTAGCGGCCCGGCCCACAGAAGGCCTATTAACGACCTGTTCGCATATAGCCCATTTACAACCCGCTAACTCACGGCCCATTATAGCCTATCCGAATTAGGCCCAGTAGCGCCATATGGGCCATCCAATATGATTCCATCCCGTTGTAACTTCCGGCCCATGTATGGCCCATGACGTCTTTTGGCCAATATGAGGCCCATTGTAAATCTTGGCCCATAAAAGGCCTATGGTGAAACTGGCCCATGATGAACAGTATATCGCTTTATACCCATTAACGGCCCATTATTCCGTTGGGCCATTTCAGCCCATGTTATCTTTCGGCCTTCTAAGGGCCTATTCATTATTGGGCTCATTTTCGGCATTCAATTACTTACGGTTCGTTACTGGTCGGTTCCGCTTGTGGGCCAAATTCAGCCCGTGGTTAAAGTCGGCCCGTCTGTGGCCCTTTAATCTATTGGGCCATTTTCATAGCGTCATCAAATATGGCCCATTAATGACCCGTTATGCCTGCCGTTGGAATTAAGCACGTTGTACACATGGGCCTGTTAACGGCCCATAAACAGTGATTCCCATTATAGCCCGTTTACGACCCATATTGCGGTCCGTTAAATGTCCACGAAAGTACGGCCCATGTTTGGCCAATCGATCATACGGCCCGTAGAAGCCCCATTGAATCTACGGCATGTAGAAGGCCCATGGATCATACGGACCTTAAGAGGCCCACTACAGCAGGAAGCAGGACCTTACTGAAGGAAATATGCCCTAGAGGCAATAATAAAGTTGTTATTTATATTTCCTTATATCATGATAAATGTTTATTATTCATGCTAGAATTTTATTAACCGGAAGCTTAGTACATGTGTGAATACATAGACAAAACAGAGTGTCCCTAGTATGCCTCTACTTGACTAGATCGTTAATCAAAGATGGTTAAGTTTTCTAGCCATAGACATGTGTTGTCATTTGATGAACGGGATCACATCATTAGCGAATGATGTGATGGACAAGACCCATCCGTTAGCTTAGCACTATGATCGTTTAGTTTATTGCTATTGCTTTCTTCATGACTTATACATGTTCCTATGACTATGAGATTATGCAACTCCCGAATACCAGAGGAACACTTAGTGTGCTATCAAACATCACAATGTAACTGGGTGATTATAAAGATGCTCTAAAGGTGTCTCCGATGGTGTTTGTTGAGTTGGCATAGATCAAGATTAGGATTTGTCACTCCGTGTTTCAGAGAGGTATCTCTGGGCCCTCTCGGTAATGCACATCACTATAAGCCTTGCAAGCAATGTGACTAATGAGTTAGTTGCGGGATGATGCATTACGGAACGAGTAAAGAGACTTGCCGGTAACGAGATTGAACTAGGTATGGTGATACCGACGATCGAATCTCATGCAAGTAACATACCGATGACAAAGGGAACACCGTATGTTGTTATGCGGTTTGACCGATAAAGATCTTCGTAAAATATGTAGGAGCCAATATGAGCATCTAGGTTCCGCTATTGGTTATTGACCGGAGATGTGTCTCGGTCATGTCTACATAGTTATCGAACCCGTAGGGTCCGCACGCTTAACGTTCGATGACGATTTGTATTATGAGTTATGTGATTTGATGACCGAAGTTTGTTCGGAGTCCCGGATGAGATCACAGACATGACGAGGAGTCTCGAAATGGTCGAGACGTAAAGATCGATATATTGGAAGGCTATATTCGGACATCGGAAAGGTTCTGAGTGGTTCGGGTATTTTCCGGAGTACCGGAGAGTTACGGGAATTCGCCGGGTGAAGTATTGGGCCTGGGCCTAGTAGTGGAAGAGAGGAGGCAGGCCAAGGTGGGGCGCGCGCTCCCCCTAGCCCAAACCGAATTGGACTAGGGGGGCCGGTCCCCCTTTCCTTCTCTTCTTCCTCTCCTTCCTTTCTCTCCTACTTGGACTAGGAAAGGGGAAAACCTACTCCTATTAGGAGTAGGAATCCTCCCTTAGGGCGCGCCCCTTGTGGCCGGCCCTCCTCCTCCTCCTCTCCTTTACATACTGGGGAGGGGGGCACCCCATATACACACAAGTTGATTTCTTAGCCGTGTGCGGTGCCCCCTCCACAGATTTTCACCTCGGTCATATTGTCGTAGTGCTTAGGCGAAGCCCTGCGTCGGTAACTTCATCATCACCATCAACACGCCCTGGTGCTGACGAAACTCTCCTTCAGCCTCAGCTGGATCTAGAGGTCGAGGGACATCACCGAGCTGAACGTGTGCAGATCGCGGAGGTGTCGTGCGTTCGGTACTTGATCAGTTGGATCGTGAAGACGTTCGACTACATCAACCGCGTTACTTAACGCTTCCGCTTTCGGTCTATGAGGGTACGTGGACACACTCTCTTCGCTCGTTGTTATGCTTCTCCTAGATAGATCTTGCGTGATCGTAGGAAAATATTGAAATACTACGTTCCCCAACACTTACAACAGTCAATATGTTGCCCATGTTTATTGTGGCCTAGTTCTAAATAAAAAGGTTACCGCGGAAAAAGAACTGCAGCGACTACCAGCAAAAATATAAACAAGACAATAAGGAAATAAATAAGGAAACAACTTACGCTAGGCTATTACGCTTATTACAAATATTACATCCACTGGGCATCAAAGTTTGCCACCAGTGCAAATATGGTGAACAAAGCAGCATATTACATACGCTGGACGTCTAAATTGGCCACCAGTGAAAATAAACACGGCAGCAAAATAAGTCTAGAACTGAAACCACTTCAAAAGAGCTCAAGAAATGATATCCTGGATACCCACCATGCTGGCAAGAAGTTTAGCAAGCTTATTAGTTTTCTCTTGTTTGGCGCTAAAATCGTCCAGCGCTTGTTGTTGCACCAGAAAGTATGCATCTGAATTTTGCAGGGACTTCCTCAGTCCTTCGGCTTCTTATTGTAGCACAGCTGACTGATGCCTTTCAGCTTGTAGCTGATACTGAATAAGCCGAAGTGATTCAGGCAGCGAGTTTGAAGAGCTTGTGCTAGCGGTAGTGGCCAGTAAATCGAACACTACATCAACGCAGGACTTTGGGGTTGTCTCGCTGTCTTCAAGATAGTTTTTATCACCTTTCTTGGAGACCAATAGGGTTGTCTCACTATCTTGAACCTTATCTATATTACTTTCTCTACCATTGCATAATGGGGTGCTCTTCCCAATATTATGTTTGCATTCTACAAGAGAAACAAGCAGGCACATCACAGGTTTAGCAGGTAGTATATGAAACTCATTTTGGTAAACTGGTTCAGTAGTAAGGTGCACAGGATAACAACATGAAACAAACATATATCTATGTGCTATGGTCATTGTATTGTCCATATCATTCTAGTTTATGTTGCCAAATCAAGATAGAGACACAGTTCAAATCATATATTTTAAGACACAACAACATAGACATAATATAAGTGTGGAAAACTACACAACACTGGCAACACTTGTAATGTGCATGACATGAGAACATAACTATTTATACAACTGAAACTGAAATAAACACAGGGCAAGAAGTTAGAACAGCAATCTAGTTAAAGAAATTGGTTTAAAACATACCTGTTGCGCCATTGGTGTCGTGAAATCGTCACGGCAGATGTCCTAGTGTGAGGACTTAGTCGTGAGGCCAACGCATCTATGTGGTAGCTTGAGAGGGGTTGAGCGGAATCGAGAGATGCAACACAAGAAAGGGTTTAGACAGCTTCGGGCCCCGGTAAACATCATCCGGTAACAACCCTACATGCTGTTTGTGGCTAGGTCTCATTATCATCACGAGGGAGTCGCCGTAAACCGGCTCTCCTAGTTGTGTCTAACCCTTAAGATTCTTTCTCCTCCCCCCCCTCTTGGGGTGCCCTGCCCCTCCTTATATAAGTTGAAGGGGCGGGTTACATGTAGAGTCCATCTCGGACTAAGACTTAAACTATTCTGACTTCTCTTCATGTGCTTCTTAACGTCTCGGGCTTATTAACCCCAGGCGACTCTGTCTGCTGGGTTATGACTGTCAACCGGGTTATGACTGTCTGCCGGGTTATGACTGTCTGCCGGGTTATGACTGTCTGTCGGGTTATGATTGTCTGCCGAGTTATGATTGCCTACCGGTTTACCACCTGCCGGTTTACCATCTTCCTTAACTATCTGTCTTAACTGTCTGCCTTAACCATATGTCTTAACTCTCTGCCGGTTTACCAAGTCCCAGCCGGGTTATAACTCCGGCCAGGTCATACCGCGGGGTATATCCCCGACATTAGCCCCCAGTTTAATTTGGATTTATCCATGTTAAACTGATCCTGATCATCCTTAAGTCCTTGTCATTTCCTTCTTCTAGAAAATCCGGGTCAACAGGCCAGCTTCATAATCAATTTGCTGACATTGGTTTGTCACAGAGAAATATTGGGAAGAATAATTCATTTGATTCAGCTCCCAATGCTTAACAAAAATATTGGTCCTTGAAATATGATGACCTACAAGTATAGGGAATCTATCGTAGTCCTTTCGATAAGTAAGAGTGTCGAACCCAACGAGGAGCAGAAGGAAATGATAAGCGGTTTTCAGCAAGGTATTCTCTGCAAGCACTGAAATAATAGGTAACAGATAGTTTTGTGATAGGATAATTTGTAAAGAGCAACAAGTAACAAAATTAAATAAAGTGCAGCAAGGTGGCCCAATCCTTTTTGTAGCAAAGGACAAGCCTGGACAAACTCTTATATAGAGAAAAGCGCTCCCGAGGACACATGGGAATTATCGTCAAGCTAGTTTTCATCACGTTCATATGATTCGTGTTCGGTACTTTGATAATTTGATATGTGGGTGGACCGGTGCTTGGGTTCTGTTCTTACTTGAACAAGCATCCCACTTATGATTAACCTCTATTGCAAGCATCCACAACTACAACAAAAGTATTAAGGTAAACCTAACCATAGCATGAAACATATGGATCCAAATCAGCCCCTTACGAAGCAACGCATAAACTAGGGTTTAAGCTCCTGTCACTCTAGCAACCCATCATCTACTTATTACTTCCCAATGCCTTCCTCTAGGCCCAAATAATGGTGAAGTGTTATGTAGTCGACATTCACATAACACCACTAGAGGATAGACAACATACATCTCATCAAAATATCGAACGAATACCAAATTCACATGACTACTAATAGCAAGACTTCTCCCATGTCCTCAGGAACAAACGTAACTACTCACAAAGCATATTCATGTTCATAATTAGAGGGGTATTAATATGCATAAAGGATATGAACGTATGATCTTCCACCAAATAAACCAACTAGTATCAACTACAAGGAGTAATCAACACTACTAGCAACCTACAGGTACCAATCCCAGACCTGGAGACAAGAATTGGATACAATAGATGAACTAGGATTTTGAGAGGAGATGGTGCTGGTGAAGATGTTGATGGAGATTGCCCTCTCCCGATGAGAGGAGCGTTGGTGATGACGATGGCGATGATTTCCCCCTCCCGGAGGGAAGTGTCCCCGGCAGAACAGCTCTGCCGGAGCCCTAGATTGGTTCCGCCAAGGTTCCGCCTCGTGGCGGCGGAGTCTCGTCCCGAAAGGTTGCTTATGATTTTTCTTGGGGCGAAAGACTTCATATACCAGAAGATGGGCACCGGAGGGCCAACAGGGGGCCCACGAGGCAGGGGGCGCGCCCCACACCCTCGTGGCCAGGTGGGGCCCCCCTCTGACGTACTTCTTCCGCTCAATATTTTTTATTATTTCCAAAAATAACTTTCATGGAGTTTCAGGACTTTTGGAGATGTGCAGAATAGGTCTCTAATATTTGCTCCTTTTCCAGCCCAGAATCCCAGTTGCCGGCATTCTCACTCCTTATGTAAACCTTGTAAAATAAGAGAGAATAGGCATAAGTATTGTGACATAATGTGTAATAACAGCCCATAGTGCAATAAATATCGATAGAAAAGCATGATGCAAAATGGACGTATCAACTCCCCCAAGCTTAGACCTCGCTTGTCCTCAACCGAAAGCCGATAAAGATAAATATGTCCACATGTTTAGAGGTAGAGGTGTCGATAAAATAAAATACGGACATGAGGGCATCATGATTAATCTCAAAACAGCAACATATATGGATATTGTCATATGATTGCTTATGCCCAAGTAATAATCTATTCACAATGCAAAAGTATGAATCAGAAACTTTATTGAGAACTAACAAACTATAATCTTAGTCATTGAAGCAATTGCAATTTATCGTAACATCAGAAAGAGTCTATGTCAGAGCTTTTTAGCAAGTCCACATACTCAACTATCGTTTAGTCTTTCATAATTGCTAACACTCACGCAATACTTGTGGTTACGGAGTTTTAATCAGACACAGAGAAAGATAGGGGCTTATAGTTTCGCCTCCCAACCTTTTACCTCAAGGGTAATGTCAACAATAATAGTTCATGCTAACTCACATCCAATTAGATATATCTATCAGGATCTTTCCAACACACTGTGCTTGCCAAAGGATAAAATATAAAAAGGAAAGGTGAAGATCACCATGACTCTTGCATAAGGTAGAAGATAATAATAAAAGATAGGCCCTTCACAGGGGGAAGCAGAGGTTGCCATGTGCTTTCAGGGTTGGATGCACAAAATCTTAATGCGAAAGAACGTCACTTTATCTTGCCCCTTGTGATATGAACCTTTATTATGCAGTCCGTCGCTTTTATTTCTTCCACATCACAAGATCATATAAAGCTTATTTCCTCCACACCAATCAATCATACATATTTAAAGAGCAATTTTTATTGCTTGCACCGATGACAACTTACAAGGATCTTACTCAATCCATAGGTAGATATGGTGGACTCTCATGGCGAAACTAGTTTAAGGGTTTTTGGAAGCACAAGTAGTATCTCTACTTGGTGCAAAGAATTTGGCTAGCATGAGGGGGAAAGGCAAGCTCAACATGTTGGATGGTCCATGACAATATACTTCATCTCAGATATAGGAAAACATAACCCATTACGTTGTCTTCCTTGTCCAACATCAACTCTTTAGCATGTCATATTTTAATGAGTGCTCCCAATCATAAAAGATGTCCAAGATAGTATATTTATATGTGAAACCCCTCTTTCTTTATTACTTCCTATTAATTGCAACGATGACCAAAGCTATGCTTGTCAACTCTCAACAATTTTTAATCATCATACTCTTTCTATGTGAAGTCATTACTCTCAATAAGATCAATATGATCTCTTTGTTTCTTTTTATTCTTTATCTTTTATTTTTATTCACTCAAGATCATAGCAAGATAATCAAGCCCTTGACTCAACACTAATCTTTATTATATAGCTCACGGACTTGATTACAAAGAGAGATCATAAAGCAAAACTCAAAACTAGATCATGCCAAAACTTTATTCTACTAGATCAAGATACTACTAGAAGGATCAAACTAAGAAAAACGGTAAAGATAGGAGTATGATGGTGATACGATACCGGGGCACCTCCCCCAAGCTTGGCAGTTGCCAAGGGGAGTGCCCATACCCATGTGATTATATATCCTTTTCTGGTGAAGAAGGTGGAAGTGATGGTTTAGTTTATGGCGTAGGCTTCTTCCTTAATTTGCGCTTGAGGACAACATTTTGATCCCTCGGGTCATCAATCTCCTACTCCAGGCTTAATATCTTTTTGCATAATTCCTGCTTGTTTTCCTGCAAGAGACGAAAAGGGATAAACTCGATCTTAAGTTTCTTTGCTCTATCAGGTTGGCTTGACTTTTTGAACTCCACATGCATGTCACCAGGTTGAGGTAATGGGACTTCATCTTCGTCTGAGCTCGTCTCCTCCCTCCTCTTGGGTTCATAGTCCTCTTCTTCTTCCGTAGTCCAACCACAATGCTCCACATCTCCATAGACCTTAGGGTTTGCAAGGTAATCAGCCACATAGCTTTCTCCTTCAGAATCCTGGGACGACATGTTGATCTAATCTGCAGCAGGACAGCTCGAAACGAAAACAGAGGATATTTGCGTGATAGAGGAGTCAAAACCTTCGGGAGATTATATAATGAATTTTTACCGATCAAAACACGCATCGTGCAAGAAAACGGAGTCCGGAGAGCACACGAGGTGCCCACGAGGCAGGGGTGCGCGCCCAGTAGGGTAGGGCACGCCCTCCACCTTCGTGGAGGCCTCGTGTCCTTCTCGGACTGCTTCTTATTTTTCTATTTTTCCAAATATTCCAAAACGGAGAATTATTGCCTTTAGAACTATTTTGGAGTTGGTTTACTTACCATACCACATACCTATTCCTTTTCGGAGTCTGTAACGTTCCGGAAAGTGTCCCTTATGTATTCCTCCGGGGTTACGGTTTCAATAACATTGGTTTCAACATTTATGGGATTACCTGAGATATAATGTTTGATTCTTTGACCGTTCACCACCTTCAGATTTGTGCCTTCGAAGTTGTTGATTTTTATGGCACCGGAACGATAGACCTCCTCGATAACGTAAGGGCCTTCCCATTTAGAGAGAAGTTTTCCTGCAAAAAATCTTAAACGAGAGTTGTATAGCAATACATAATCACCTACATTAAACTCACGCTTTTGTATCCTTTTGTCATGCCATCTTTTAACTTTTTCTTTAAACAACTTGGCATTTTCATAAGCTTGGGTTCTCCATTCATCAAGTGAGCTAATGTCAAATAACCTCTTCTCACCGGCAAGTTTGAAATCATAATTGAGCTCTTTAATAGCCCAATAAGCCTTATGTTCTAGTTCGAGAGGTAAGTGACATGCTTTTCCATAAACCATTTTATACGGAGACATACCCATAGGATTTTTATATGCAGTTCTATAGGCCCATAATGCATCATCAAGTTTCTTGGACCAATTCTTTCTAGATCTATTAACAGTCTTTTGCAAAATTAATTTGAGCTCTCTATTGCTCAATTCTACTTGACCACTAGACCGTGGGTGATAAGGAGATGCAATTCTATGATTAACATCATACTTAGCAAGCATTTTACGAAAAGCACCATGAATAAAATGTGAACCACCATCAGTCATTAAATATCTAGGGACTCCAAACCTCGAAAAAATAACTTCCTTAAGCATCTTAATAGAAGTGTTATGATCAGCACTACTAGTTGGAATAGCTTCTACCCACTTAGTAACGTAATCAACAGCAACTAAAATATGTGTGTAACCATTAGAGGCAGGAAAAGGTCCCATATAATCAAAGCCCCAAACATCAAATGGTTCAATAACAAGTGAATAGTTCATAGGCATTTCTTGACGTCTACTAATATTGCCAATTCTTTGACATTCATCACAAGACAAGACAAACTTACGGGCATCCTTGAAGAGAGTAGGCCAATAAAAACCGGATTGCAATACCTTATGTGCAGTTCTGTCTCCAGCGTGGTGTCCTTCATAAGCCTCTGAGTGACACTTGCGTAGGATCTGTTCCTGTTCATGCTCAGGTACACAATGTCTAATAACACCATCTACTCCTTTATAAAGATGTGGGTCATCCCAAAAGTAATGTCTCAAATCATAGAAAAACTTTTTATTTTGTGATATGTGAAACTAGGTGGTATAAATTTAGCAATAATATAATTAGCATAATCAGCATACCATGGAGCAGTACGAGAAGCATTTATGACATTTAGTTTCTCATCAGGAAAGCTATCATCAATAGGTAGTGGGTCATCAAGAACATTTTCTAACTTAGAAAATTGACTGCAACGGGGTTCTCAGCTCCTTTTCTATCAACAATATGCAAATCAAATTCTTGTAGCAAGAGAACCCATCTAATAAGTCTAGGTTTAGCATCTTTATTTTCCATAAGATATTTAATAGCAGCATGATCCGTGTGAATAGTTACTTTGGAATCAACAATATAAGGTCTAAACTTATCACAAGCAAATACAACCGCTAGGAATTATTTCTCAGTAGGAGCATAATTTCTCTAAGCATTGTCTAGAGTTTTACTAGCATATTGAATAACATTTAATTTCTTATCAACTCTTTGCCCTAGAACAACACCTACAGCATAATCACTAGCATCACACATAATCTCAAAGGGTAAATTCCAATCAGGTGGCTGAACAAATAGGTGCAGAGATCAATGCTTTCTTAAGTATTTCAAATGCTTCTACACAATCATCATAAAAAACAAATGGTATATCTTTTTGTAATAAATTAGTCAGAGGCCGAGAGATTTTTGAGAAGTCCTTAATGAACCTCCTATAAAAACTGGCGTGACCAAGGAAACTTCTTACACCTTTGATGTCCTTGGGACATGGCATCTTTTCAATAGCATCAACCTTGGCTTTATCAACCTCAATTCCTCTTTCAGAAACTTTATGCCCCAAGACAATACCTTCATTAACCATAAAGTGGCACTTTTCCCGATTCAAGACAAGATTAGTTTCTTCACATCTCTGCAAAACTCGATCAAGGTTGCTCAAGCAATCATCAAAATAGGATCCATAGACGGAGAAATCATCCATGAAAACCTCACAAATCTTTTCACAAAAGTCAGAGAATATAGCCATCATGCATCTTTGAAAGGTAGCAGGTGCATTACATAAACCAAAAGGCATACGTCTATAAGCAAAAGTACCGAAATGGCAAGTAAAAGTAGTCTTTGATTGATCATTGGCTGACACAGGTATTTGAGAGAAACTAGAATAACCATCTAGAAAGCAAAAATGTGTATGTTTAGATAATCTTTCTAGCATTTGATCGATAAAAGGTAAGGGGTAATGATCCTTTTTGGTAGCCTTATTTAATTTGCGGAAATAAATCACCATCCTATAACCTGTAATAATTCTTTGCGGAATCAATTCATCTTTATCATTAGGAACAACATCAATACCTCCATTCTTAGGGACACAATGGACATGACTTACCCACTGACTATCAGCAACGGGATAAATTATACCTGCCTCAAGGAGCTTTAGTATTTCCTTTCTTACCACTTCCTTCATCGTAGGATTCAGCCGTCATTGATGATCACGAACTGGTTTGGCATCTTCTTCCAAATTTATTTTATGTTGACATAGAGTGGGACTAATGCCCTTAAGATCATCAAGAGTATATCCAATAGTAGCACGGTGCTTCTTCAGAGTTTTCAATAATCTTTCTTCTTCATGCTCTGAAAGGTTAGCACTAATAATAACATGATATATCTTTTTCTCATCAAGATAAGCATATTTAAGAGTACCAGGCAACGGTTTAAGCTCAAACACGGGATCACCCTTGGGTGGAGGAGGATCCCCTAGGATTTCAACAGGCAAATTGTGTTTAAGGATAGGTTCCTGTTTAAAGAATACTTCATCTATTTCCCTTCTTTCATTCATAAACATATCATTTTCATGGTCTAGAAAATATTGTTCTAAAGGATCACTAGGAGGCACGGCAATAGAAGCAAGACCAATAATTTCATCCTTACTAGGTAATTCCTCTTCACGGTGTTGTCTACGAAATTTAGAGAAATTAAACTCACGAGACATATCACCTAAACCGATAGTAACAACATCCTTTTCGCAGTCTATCTTAGCATTAACGGTGTTCAAGAAGGGTCTACCAAATATAATGGGACAAAAGCTATCTTGTGGGGAACCAAGAACAAGAAAATCAGCAGGATATTTAGTTTTCCCACACAAGACTTCAACATCTCTAACAATTCCCATTGGTGAAATAGTATCTCTCTTAGCAAGTTTAATTGTAACATCAATATCTTCTAACTCAGCAGGTGCAATATCATGCATAATTTCTTTGTATAAGTCATAAGGTATTGCACTAACACTAGCACCCATATCACACAAGCCATGATAACAATGATCTCCTATTTTAACAGAAATAACAGGCATGCCTACCACATGTCTATGTTTATCTTTAGCACAAGGTTTGTCAATTCTAGCAGTTTCACCATAGAAATAAATAACATGCCCATCAATATTATCAGCCAAGAGATCTTTAACAATAGCAACATTAGGTTCAACTTTGATTTGCTCAGGAGGTGTATAAGTTCTAATATTGCTTTTACGAACCACAGTTGAAGCTTTAGCATGATCCTTTATCCTAACAGGGAAAGGTGGTTTCTCAACATAAGAAGTAGGTACAATAGGATCATTATAAGTGGTAGTATTTTATTCAACTTTAATAGGTGCAGCTACTTTTACTTCTATGGGAGGATGATATTTAAACCACTTCTTCTTAGGGAGATCAACATAAGCAGCAAAAGATTCACAGAAAGAGGCTACTATCTCAGAGTCAAGTCCATATTTAGTGCTAAACTTACGGAAAACATCGATATCCATAAAAGATTTAACACAATCAAACTTAGGTGTCATACCTGACTCCTTACCTTTGTCGAGATCCCAATCTTTAGAGTTGCGTTTAATTCTATCCAATAAATCCCATTTGAATTCAATAGTCTTCGTCATAAAAGAGCCAGCACAAGAAGTATCGAGCATGGTGCGATTGTTTTCAGAAAGCCGAGCATAAAAACTTTGAATAATTATTTCTCTTGGGAGCTCATGATTGGGGCATGAATATAACATTGATTTAAGCCTCCCCCAAGCTTGAGCGATGCTTTATCCTTCACGAGGCCAAAAATTATATATATAGTTGCGATCACGATGAACAAGATGCATAGGATAAAATTTCTGATGAAATTCCAATTTCAAACGTTTGTAGTTCCATTATCCCATATCATCACATAGCCTATACCATGTCGATGCATCTCCCTTAAAAGATAAAGGGAAGACCTTCTTATTAATAACATCACCGGGTACACGTGCAAGCTTAAATAATCCACAAACTTCATCCACATATATTAGGTGTTCATCAGGATGCTTTGTTCCATCTCCTGCAAAAGGATTAGATAGCTGTTTTTCTAACATACCCGAAGGAATCTCAAAGTGGACATTTTCATTTTCATTTTAATTTTCAGTAGGTTGAGGAGCAACTCTTTGCTCTACTGGTCGGGGTGAAGATACCCCGAACAAGCCCCTCAGAGGATTACTTTCCATAGTAACAAGTGACCGTAAATTTCAGCACACTATATAAATTTTTCCTTACCAAAGGCGCTTCACTCCCCGGCAATGGCGCCAGAAAAGATTCTTGATGACCCACAAGTATAGGGGATCTATCATAGTCCTTTTGATAAGTAAGAGTGTTGAATCCAACGAGGAGCAGAAGGAAATGATAAGCGGTTTTCAGCACGGTATTCTCTGCAAGCACTGAAATAATAGGTAACAGATAGTTTTGTGATAGGATAATTTGTAAAGAGCAACAAGTAACAAAAGTAAATAAAGTGCAGAAAGGTGGCCCAATCCTTTTTGTAGCAAAGGACAAGCCTGGACAAACTCTTATATAGAGAAAAGCGCTCCCGAGGACACATGGGAATTATCGTCAAGCTAGTTTTCATCACGTTCATATGATTCGTGTTCGGTACTTTGATAATTTGATATGTGGGTGGACCGGTGCTTGGGTGCTGTTCTTACATGAACAAGCATCCCACTTATGATTAACCTCTATTGCAAGCATCCGCAACTACAACAAAAGTATTAAGGTAAACCTAACCATAGCATGAAACATATGGATCCAAATCAGCCCCTTACGAAGCAACGCATAAACTAGGGTTTAAGCTTCTGTCACTCTAGCAACCCATCATCTACTTATTACTTCCCAATGCCTTCCTCTAGGCCCAAATAATGTTGAAGTGTTATGTAGTCGACATTCACATAACACCACTAGAGGATAGACAACATACATCTCATCAAAATATCGAACGAATACCAAATTCACATGACTACTAATAGCAAGACTTCTCACATGTCCTCAGGAACAAACGTAACTACTCACAAAGCATATTCATGTTCATAATTAGAGGGGTATTAATATGCATAAAGGATATGAACGTATGATCTTCCACCAAATAAACCAACTAGTATCAACTACAAGGAGTAATCAACACTACTAGCAACCTACAGGTACCAATCCCAGACTTGGAGACAAGAATTGGATACAAGAGATGAACTAGGGTTTTGAGAGGAGATGGTGCTGGTGAGATGTTGATGGAGATTGCCCTCTCCCAATGAGAGGAGCGTTGGTGATGACGATGGCGATGATTTCCCCCTCCCGGAGGGAAGTGTCCCCAGCAGAACAGCTCTGCCGGAGCCCTAGATTGGTTCCGCCAAGGTTCCGCCTCGTGGCGGCGGAGTCTTGTCCCGAAAGGTTGCTTATGATTTTTCTTCGGGCGAAAGACTTCACATACCAGAAGATGGGCACCGGAGGGCCAATAGGGGGCCCACGAGGCAGGGGGCGCGCCTCTGGGCGCGCCCCCACCCTCGTGGCCATGTGGGGCCCCCTCTGACGTACTTCTTTCGCTCAACATTTTTTATTATTTCCAAAAATAACTTTCGTGGAGTTTCAGGACTTTTGGAGTTGTGCAGAATAGGTCTCTAATATTTGCTCCTTTTCCAGCCCAAAATCCCAGCTGCCGGCATTCTCCCTCCTTATGTAAACCTTGTAAAATAAGAGAGAATAGGCATAAGTATTGTGACATAATGTGTAATAACAGCTCATAGTGCAATAAATATCTATATAAAAGCATGATGCAAAATGGACGTATCAAAATACTTATCTGATCTTCAGCCGGCTTAAGGATGTGGAACTTGCCGGTTTATCATAGCCAAAATTGCCGGTTTATAAATATTGATGGCACCGGGTCATAATTGTAGTTAACATCAAGCTTGAAAATATACCTCTTATATGCATATCACTTGTATCCCCCAAGTCTTAAGAAGGTAGGGTAGCAACAGCTTAAGACTTGCTTCAATATAAATGGCACAACCTTGAAGACATCCGATTTGTTCATCTCAGTCACGAGTCATAAACTGAGTATTCCACATATGTAACCCCTAATTGCCGGATTGTCATGCTTGCAGCAACCTGGGACTTGAAATTGCCTTATGCTCATAAAAACTTCAACCAGTGTAGCCCCCAAGGGTCGGGTCATTATGTAATAATGAGCAGGGACTTTGTAAATATAATCATGTAGATTTGAGCAGTGATGTGTAGCCCCCAAGGGCCGGGTCATTAAGGTAATACTGAGCTGGGACTTGATATATACATCAATGAAAATAACATCTTATAATGTAGCCTCCATCGTAGGGCTTGAACCCATATCCACAAGGTTAAGAGTCTTGTCCTCTGAGCAATGAACCATTCAATATAATAGATTAAGACTTGTGTACCTTGAATTTTTTTTGACAGGAGCAATTGGTAGCCCTCAAGGGTCGGCTCATTACAATGTGATGAGTCGGGTCTTCAATAAGGTGATCCAAAAATGACTTTGCATTAGCCCCCAAGTGCCATGGTGCATGCTGGCAGTGACATGGGACTTGCATATTTGATGTAATCTCAACTCTGAATAATGTAGCCCCCAAGTGCTGGGTCGTAAGACTGCAGTGACTCGGGACTATTTCTTCCATTGCAGAATAAATCATATCCGTCGATAAAATAATATCCATTGCGCTAAAGCAACTTTGAAAACCTTCAATCATAATACTGGTTATTGATAACCATAATAAAAATCTAGCCATGTTGGCTATTAAAGATTTGAATAATATACCCAATGATTTATAAGCGCATGGTTCCAATGGCGCAATCCAAATATATACTGGCGACTTATAGTCGAAAGCCAGGCCGAGTTAATAAACACCGGTGAATTATAATCATAAAGCATTATAAGCCTCATCAAATAAACCTCAAAAAAATCAAGAGGGTTTAAACTATGGTTCGGATACGACCAGAGCCCCCAAGTAGTCATAATTGTGAAATTGTGCCGATCAAGAGGGTTTAAGCTATGGTTCGGATATGACCAGAGCCCCCAAGTAGTCATAATTGTGGCATTACGCCGATCAAGAGGGTTTAAGCTATGGTTCGGATACGACCAGAGCCCCCAAGTGATCATCCTGATTGCCTTACGCCGATCAAGAGGGTATAAGCTTTGATTCGAATACGACCAAAGCCCCCAAGTGATCATCCTGGTGGCCTTACGCCAATCAAGAGGGCATAAGCTATGGTTCGATTACGACCAAGCCCCCAACTGATTATCCTGGTGGCCTTACACCAATCAAGAGGGTATAATCTATGGTTCGAATACGACCAAGCCCCCAAGTGATTATCCTGGTGGCCTTACGCCAATCAAGAGGGTATAAGCTATGGTTCGAATACGACCAAGCCCCCAAGTGATTATCCTGGTGGCCTTACGCCAATCAAGAGGGTATAAGCTATGGTTCGAATACGATCAAAGCCCCCAAATGATATTGTGAGCTGTGCTCAAGGGGCACCTATGTTTGAGCTGTGCTTTTGCAACAGACTCTCTTTGGTCCCTTTAATTTTTCCTGAGAACTCGAACTTGCGAGAGATTATTCTTTTGAACCGGAAATTCTTAAACCGGATATTGAGAGCTTCGAAGCTTTGTGGGAGACAGCTTTCCCTTGAGCCGGATTTTAAACCGGAATCCTTCTTTTTAAGCCGAAAATTTTCTGACGGCCTTTAAATTTGCACCAATATGGCGGTTTAGGGTCCTGCATTAGATAACTTTGCAAGCCGGAGTAATTGCTCTTTTAAGAAACCAATATATAATATAAAAATATACTGGATGGATTTCACCTGATATGTTAGGCCAGAAATTATCCACCGCGGAGTTGATCATCACCATGGTGAAGCTGAAATCAATCACGGCCGAGTCGGCCGTGGCAGCAGACAGATGAGTCAGCCGCGGCGTTGTAAGCTGGTGCGGACGGGCGAGTTAATTGCAGGCGCGGTCAGCCGCGCAGACAGGCGAGTCAGTCACGTTGTGTTGATGTAGCAGGAGCGGCGACTCACGTATGTATCCATCGAGCATCACGGCATGAACAAGCACTAGTGCAAACGTGATGTTGGCGCGCACCCCTTAGGCGACACCTTTTTTGTAAGGAATAATGGTCCTGCGGAAAATATTATAGACCAGAGTAATTGTTCTCAAACAATTTAATATGTACTAATAAAATACATAGAAAGGATAGCACCTGGTTCGTTTAAACGATGGATGATCCATATATAGCGCCATTTTGAGCCACTCTCTCCGTTTGAGGCAAGGCGGCGGCTGACTAGACACAGCAGAACCGGAGCTGGATGACTCTGAACAGATCCTTCGAGTTGTGTTGACCGATCATTTTTTTCCAGCCCCGTTTGGTAATCAACACACCCATAGGACGCATCTGGAGAGAACCAGGCACAATTGATGGATTTGAGGCGGGAGTGACCCGGAGCATAGCGGGACTGCAACCCCATGGTAGGCGGCTTGACGCTGGGAGCAGCAACTTGAAGGCGCAAGGTATGTCAAGGCGACGGAGGAGAACCGGCGATTCAAGCCGGCTCTGGGTGAACTGGCGCCGGCCTTGACATGTAGGCGAAGAAGCGGGGCGGTTCGTGGGAAGCCCACGGCAGCTCATCGCGGGGAATCTAAGTCGTGGAAGTTGACTCTCAGTCGTGATTGTCTTCCTCAATACTTGAGTTTGGATTTGACTCGGTCCTGACACCAGAAAGAGTAGCTGCAGAGATGTAATCCGACGACTCTGGAGGGGCGTCGGCAAGGCGGTTTAAGGTGAGGCCAGGCGCGGCTCGGGGCCGCGACGGCGACTCGTGGGTTGGGATTGGTACACCGGAGGTGACCTGGCCGGGGCGGTGGTTTAAAGCGGGACGGCCGGCTCAAGGTGAGTCCGGCTTGGCCCGGTTCGAAGCAGATGCCACGGCGGTGACTCGAGGGCGCATTGGGACTGACCAAGGCCAGCCCGCGTATAGCATATGCAAGCGAAGAGGCAGGGGCCGGAGTCCGACCGCGTGGGCGGCTCATCTTCAGAGGTGGGGGCGCAGGCGCACGGGAGAAGCAGGGCCGATGGCAAATTGGCGATTCAGCAGTTGGAGCCCGCGGGTGAATGACAGCGGGCAGGTCATCGAGCCCTGGCAAAGGTTGGCTTCACAGAGGCAGAGGCGAGCAGTGGTCAGGCAGTGGCTCAGGGTGGTCTTCACCAAGGAGAGACAGCGGCAGGTCAGCTCGTAGCAGCTGAGGCCGCGATAGATGGCGCGGCACCAGCGGGTCGACAAAGTCGGCCACATGCCAGAGATGAAGAAACAGCGGCTCGGGGCGGACGGTTTACAAAGAAGTTCAGCGACTCGGAGGCGGCGACTTCGAGCCCGGGGCAGGCACGGTGGCCCAAGGCAGAGTCAGGGCGGCGAGGTGGGGCGGCCCTCCCGCTGTAGTCGAAGCGGGCGGTGGCTCAGCGCTGCTGTAATTGAGGTGCGAGGCATGTTCGAGGCACGCCCGAGGAGAAGGTGATCCGGTGCAGCCATGAAGGTGGCCCAATGGTTGAGGAGGCCCAGTGCAGCGATGGCCCGCGGCGGCTCACGAAGATGGTGAATATCGAATCCAGGGTGTTTCGAACAGAATAGTCCGGGGCGGCTTTGACGGCAGCAATTGAGGCCGGTTTGTGGAGACGACGGCGGAGGCACTCCGGTGGCGGTTCATCTATAATAGCAGAGGCCGACTTGATCCGAAGCGAGCAGCAGGGTGCATCGAGGCGAGGTGAAGGCGGCTCGCGGAGGTAGGCCGGCGGTTCGACGCAATAGGGCCAGCATGACGCAGGGCGGTGTCATGTGGACGTGACGGCTCTTCTCCATTCTCGCGCGGTAGGGGAGGCCTGTCGCTACTGCTCAGCTCGGCGGTTTCAGCGATGCGTAGGGCCGGTGCTGGCGAAGGACCGCCGTGGTTTAGCAAAGTGGTCAGTGTGGGCGGCAAGCCGGCGAGTGTCTTTAGCACGGAAACGGCGGCCAGCCAGCGCGGGTGGCTCAGAGTAATGGGGATGGAGCCTTGTGGTTTGAGCATGAGGCAAAGCGGTTTAGCGCGGAAGCGAGGGTCGCAACGCGATCAGATGGAGAGGCCCGACGATGACTCGAAGAGACAACGATTTAGCGAATTGAGGCCAAGACAGAGGAGGCGAGTCCGAGCGGGAGGCGGCTTGACGGCGGCCGGGCGCGGTGCGAGGCGACGCGTGGGTCATGGAAGGAGTACGCGGGCGGCCCGAGGTGTGAGCCGGCAACTCGCGGGGCGGTTCCTGGCGCGGTTGAGTGGATACGGCAGTGTAATCCGGGTCATGGTCAATCTGGTTGACCCACATCCATCTCCCCCTTCCAGTCGTGCCCCCCCCCTTTTTTTAAAACGCACTGCACCAGTATGAGTCCAAGTTGCAAGCGGCAATGATGAGGTTGACCGAGTCCCTCCTCTTGTCGATTTGTCCCACGTACGTGCCCATCTGGATATTACTTGGAGTAGCAATCAATTCTCAATCTCCGTGCTGGCCATGCAGTAGCACCAGGGCGTTGGATGCTTTAGCACTGGGTTCCTCCCTTAAATACTCGATTTTAGTCCATGTAAGACAACTGCTATGATGACTCTCCACGTGTGTTGTTTTACCCTTGATTACGATCCTTGCACTGTTTCATCTTTGACACGGCTTAGCAATTTTTCCAAAACCTGTACTCGGGCAATGGAGGCTCCAAATCAATGTTGGTGACTTCGTAGTAGCGTATGACGCACACCCCTAATTCTCATCTCCAATTTTGTGTATGCCAGCTCCGGAACCATGACTCTGATCTTAAACGACGAACTTTTTGACCCTGCCGCAAGGCTGTTTCATGCCGGGTTATCCCATACAATTTGTTCTCTAGCTTTTCTTCATCTGGTGAATCGCGAGCTTCTTGATCCCTGGAAGAGATCCCTCTAAGGACTCAACACCACTGTGCGCAGGCCCCACGGTGGGCGCCAATTGTCGTGGGATCGTCACGGCAGATGTCCTAGTGTGAGGACTTAGTCGTGAGGCCAACACATCTATGTGGTAGCTTGAGAAGGGTTGAGCGGAATCGAGAGACGCAACACAAGATAGGGTTTAGACAGTAATGGACCCCGGGAAACATCATCCGGTAACAACCCTACATGCTGTTTGTGGCTAGGTCTCATTATCATCACAAGGGAGTTGCCGTAAACTGGCTCTTCTAGTTGTGTCTAACCCTTAAGATTCTTTCTCCTCTCCCCCCTCTTGGGGTGCCCTGCTGAAGTAAATATGCCCTAGAGGCAATAATAAAGTTATTATTTATTTCCTCATATCATGATAAATGTTTATTATTCATGCTAGAATTGTATTACCCAGAAACATGATACATGTGTGAATACATAGACAAACATAGTGTCACTAGTATGCCTCTACTTGACTAGCTCGTAAATCAAAGATGGTTAAGTTTCCTAAGCATAAACATGAGTTGTCATTTGATTAACGGAATCACATAATTAGGAGAATGATGTGATTGACCTGACCCATTCCGTTAGCTTAGCACTTGATCGTTTAGTATGTTGCTATTGCTTTCTTCATGACTTATACATGTTCCTATGACTATGAGATTATGTAAATCCCGTTTACCGGAGGAACACTTTGTATGCTAGCAAGCGTCACAACGTAACTGGGTGATTATAAAGGTGCTCTACAGGTGTCTCCAAAGGTACTTGTTGAGTTGATGTATTTCGAGATTAGGATTTGTCACTCCGATTCTCGGAGAGGTATCTCTGGGCCCTCTCGGTAATGCACATCACTATAAGCCTTGCAAGCAATGTAGCTAATGAGTTAATTACGGAATGATGCATTACGTAACGAGTAAAGAGACTTGCCGGTAACAAGATTGAACTAGGTATTGAGATACCGACGATCGAATCTCGGGCAAGTAACATACCGATGACAAAGGGAACAACGTATATTGTTATGCGGTTTGACCGATAAAGATCTTCGTAGAATATGTAGGAGCCAATATGAGCATCCAAGTTCCGCTATTGGTTATTGACCGGAAACATTTCTAGGTCATGTCTACATAGTTCTCGAACCCGTAGGGTCCGCACGCTTAACGTTACGATGACAGTTATATTATGAGTTTATGAGTTTTGATGTACCAAAGGTTGTTCGGAGTCCCGGATGTGATCACGGACATGACGAGGAGTCTCGAAATGGTCGAGACATAAAGATTGATATATTGGACGAATATATTTGGACACCGGAAAGGTTCCGGGTGAGATTGGGACTATACCGGAGCTCCGGGAGGTTACCGGAACCCCCCGGTAGGTATATGGGCCTTATTGGGCCTTAGTGGAAAGGAGGAGAAGGAGCAAAGGAGGCGCGCCCCAAGCCCAATCCGAATTGGGAGGGGGCCGCCCCTCTTTCCTTCTTCCTCCCTCTCTTCCTTCCCTCTCCTACTCCTAATAGGAAAGGGGCCAAACCTACTTGGAGTAGGATTGCCCCCCCCCTAGGGCGCCTCTCCCTTGGCGGCCCCTCCTCCTCCCCCTTTATATACGGAGGAAGGGCACCCATAGACACACAAGTTGATCTTCGTGATCGTTCCTTAGCCGTGCGGTGCCCCCTCCACCATATTCCACCTCGGTCATATCGAAGCGGTGCTTAGGCGAAGCCTGCATCGGTAGAACATCATCATCGTCACCACGTCGTCTTCGTGAAACTCATCCCCGACACCCTGCTGGATCGGAGTCCGGGGATCGTCATCGAGCTGAACGTGTGCTGAACTAGGAGGTGTCGTACGTTCGGTACTTGGATCGGTCGGATCGTGAAGATGTACGAGTACATCAACCACGTTGTTCTAACGCTTCCGCTTTCGGTCTACGAGGGTACATGGACAACACTCTCCCCTCTCGTTGCTATGCATCACCATGATCTTGCGTGTGCGTAGGAATTTTTTTGAAATTACTACGTTCCCCAACAGTGGCATCCGAGCCAGGTTTTATGCGTTGATGTTATATGCACGAGTAGAACACAAGTGAGTTGTGGACGATACAAGTCATACTGCGTACCAGCATGTCATACTTTGGTTCGGTGGTATTGTTGGATGAAGCGGCTCGGACCGACATTACGCTTACGCTTACGCGAGACTGGTTCTACCGACGTGCTTTGCACATGGTGGCTGGCGGTGTCGGTTTCTCCAACTTTAGTTGAACTGAGTGTGGCTACGCCCGGTCCTTGAGAAGGTTAAAACATCACTAACTTGACGAACTATCGTTGTGGTTTTGATGCGTAGGTAAGAACGGTTCTTGCTCAGCCCGTAGCAGCCACGTAAAATTTGCAACAACAAAGTAGAGGACGTCTGACTTGTTTTTGCAGGGCATGTTGTGATGTGATATGGTCAAGACGTGATGCTACATTTTATTGTTTGAGATGATCATGTTTTGTAACAGAGTTATCGGCAACTGGCAGGAGCCATATGGTTGTCGCTTTATTGTATGAAATGCAATCGCCCCATAATTGCTTTACTTTATCACTAAGCGGTAGCGATAGTCGAGAAGCAATAGTTGGCGAGACGACAACGATGCTACAATGGAGATCAAGGTGTCGGCGCGGTGGCGATGGTGATCATGACAAGAGTTGAAGATGGAGATCACAAGCACAAGATGATGATGGCCATATCATATCACTTATATTGATTGCATGTGATGTTTATCCTTTATGCATCTTATCTTGCTTTGATTGACGGTAGCATTTTAAGATGATCTCTCACTAATTATCAAGAAGTGTTCTCCCGAGTATGCACCGTGCCAAAGTTAAATCGTGCCCGGACACCACGTGATGATCGGTGTGATAAGCTCACGTCCATCTACAACGGGTGCAAGCCAGTTTTGCACACGCTGAATACTCGAGTTAAACTTGACGGGCCTAGCATATGCAGATATGGCCTCGGAACACGGGGACCGAAAGGTCGAGCGTGAATCATATAGTAGATATGATCAACATAATGATGTTCACCATTGAAAACTACTCCATCTCACGTGATGATCGGACATGGTTTAGTTGTTTTGGATCACGTGATCACTTAGATGACTAGAGAGATGTCTGTCTAAGTGGGAGTTCTTAAATAGTATGATTAATTGAACTTAAATTTATCATGAACTTAGTACCTGATAGTATTTTGCTTGTCTATGTTTGTTGTAGATAGATGGCTCGTGCTGTTGTTCCGTTGAATTTTAGTGTGTTCCTTGAGAAAGCAAAGTTGAAAGATGATGGTAGCAATTACACGGACTGTGTTGGGGGTTGGGTGCGACATATGCCAAAGGATGGCTTATCATGGAGGGGGCGAGTAGAAAGTCGCCGGTGCCTGGAAAACGGATGAGGCGAAGACATGCACGCCGGCGAATCTTACCCAGCTTGGGGCTCTCGAGGAGATAACACCTCTCTCGCTGCTCAGAGGTCTCCGCATGATCACTATGGAAAAGTGAGTACAAGATGCTCCTTGAGCTGTTCGGGGTGAGGAAGGAGAAGGGCACGGCTAGCTTTTCTCTTCCCTCTACGTGTGTCTAAAACTACTAGGTTCCAACCCTTTGCATGGGTGCCCCGGGGGGTTTATATAGGCCTACCCCCAGGGGGTACAATGGTAATCCGGCTGGGCGCGGGTCCCAGCCGTCAGTCTCTTAGGTCGCCGTCTTCTCCGCCGACTATGGGGCCCGCCGACTAGTGGGCCTCGCCGACGGTCCAGCATGGGGCCGACAGCCCTCGTCCGCCATGGCGTTCTTGCCGCTGCAGGTTATCAGTAGCCGCTTCTAATGACGCGACTTGGTCGGCGGGGCATGGCAACAGCAGCCGCCGCTCTGGCGGCGATCACTGTGCCATTCCTGTCTTTGTGCAGTTAATGGCGCGACGGAGCCGCGCGGAGGGCCGACCGACTCTCGGAGGCCGATTCCAACGGTGCGTCTTTGGGCGTGCTCGCCGTCTTCAGACTCTCACGACAAAGGGTCCCGTCTTCGGTCGCATGATGTGCCATCGCGGTGAGGAATCTGCCCACAGGGCTGACGTCGTAGGGGTGTGGCTACAGTGCTTTGCGCCGGACGGAGATCTCCGTCGATGCGGTGCCTCGTGGCCATGCTCGCCTTTATGAGCGGGCGGGACCGGCCGCAGGGCTTTTATCCCATCCCGCCAGTAGTCGCTCATGCAAGGAGTGGGACGGGCAGCGGACCGACTCTCGTAGCCGGCTTCATTGGAGGTCGCTGGCTTGGAGTCGGCTTGTCCCGAGGCCGCCTGGGACTCGGCCTAGAGGGCGTCGGCGACGACTCGCCGACGACTCTCAAGGCGGCTCTTCGTCTTGGGGTCTTGAGGGCGATCGCCCCGATGTTTTGAAAGGTCCAGGCTCGGACTGCCTACCGTGGCCCATTACTCCGACAAGAGTCCCCGGTTGGTGAGGCGCCGAGGGCAACATGTAGAGGAGCCTCGACAGCTTCATCCCTTTGGTAGAAGAATCGGGACTCGCCCGCCGTCTCCATCTTGAGCCGATTATTTGGAGTCGGCCTTGCGGGGCCGTCTTGCTCTTCAAAGGTTTCAAGGTCGCAGCGGGATCGGCGGCGTTCTGATAAGCTTCCGGCAGCTGCCTGTTGGGCCCGCCATGCGACGCCACGCAGCAGGCTACCGCCAACCCACGCTGCGTGACAAGATAGGCCCGTTAGGCGGGGCCCGCCACTACCACGCCTCGGCGCAGCGGATCCGGCTGCGGTCGTGCGGCGGTTGGGTTTCACGCCGTTATCGGCGGTAACATCGTGGGTTAAATCGTGAGGCGTGGGGCGTGGGCGCAGTTAATCCCACGCCGCTTCTGGCCGCAGCCTAGGGCGCCTATAAGTAGGCGGGGAAGGGAGAGGCGGCGGACGACGCGCACCCTCTCTTCCCGCTCCCTCTTGCTCCGCCTCGTCTTCTTCTCGCTCTGCTGCGCCAACCTCACCGCGCCCGGAGATGAGCTCATTCGCTGGCTCATATCCCCCACCGGCCCGGCGTGTGGGACAGCTCCATCATCGGCGATGACATCATCGAAGTTTCTTCACAAATGCGCCGATTCCCGGTAGCCACCTAGTGCGGACCAGCGCCCGAGGGCGAAATCGCGCGCGCCGGAGGAGGGAGAGCGGGTCATTTTCGCTCGCATCTCATGCGCGGGCTAGGGCTGCCGGCGAGCGGCTTATTCCGCGTTCTTGGAGTTCTTGGGCTCGGCCGCACCCTCACCCCCAACACGGTGGTGCTGTGGCGCGCCGCATCCTTATGCGAGGGCTTTCTCGGCGTTCTCCCCACCATCGAGCTGTGGGGAATTCTTCAAGCCAAGCTCGGGACCCACGCGCTCGCGTGCGGGCTCAGGCGCACGCTCATCGCCAAGAGGAGGCGGTGCCCGATAACCCTTTTCCTGCCATCTCCCTCATCAAGTCGGTGAAGATGTGGCAGCGTACATACTTCTATGTCAAGAACGTCGCCCCCGAGGGCAACTGGGTCAACTTGCCGCCTTACATGGGTGGCGAGTTGGCGGGCCGACCCCCCAGCTGGTCCTATAGGGCCCGGACGCTGACTCCGCAGTAACGCCGCGTCGCAGCACTCGCGTGATGACGCAATGGAGGGCTGGACCGGGCAGACTTGCTGGCTTCCGTGGCGCACCGAAGTTCTCCTCTTCAAGGCCGACCTCATCGATATATCGATGAGCGGCCGAGACAATGGCCGCGTGCTCCAAAGACATGCCCCACGCGGAGGTGGTGGACACGGTGAACTTCTTGGCGATCTGCGGCCTCACGGAGGAATGGCAGTTGGCAAGGAGCCATACTCGCAGCCAAACCCCGCCATTGGTAAGTCGTCTCTTGCTTCTCTGCTTCCTTCTTCAAACCGAATCCGCTCTAATTTTCCTTGGTCTTCTCCGATTCAGAATCCCTCATGCCGCCTTCGCCGCGCGCAATGAACCGACTTCGAATTGCTCCCGACCTGGCGGGAGCGGCGCCGATGACCCGACTTGGGCGTGGCGGCGATGGAGGCCGACGAGGAGGAGGAGGGGCCGACGACAGAGCCTTGGCCACTTTCGCCCGATTAGCCCGACAGACGGCGAGAAGGAAATCGTCCTCGTCGCCAGCAGAAGCTGGCCATCCAGCGCTCCTCCGCCGCCTTGTGGTGAGGCGGCGCGAAGAAGCGCTGGGCGGGCCGAGTCGCCTAGCGGCCGGGCCAAGAAATTCAGGGAATGGCGCGCGACTCAGTAGCGAAGAGGTGGTCGCAAAGGCTAACCGCTTCCGCAAGGAAGTGAAGAAGCCACCGCTGGTCTCCGCGTAAGTATTTTTTATTCTGTCTTGTTTTCTTCCGCCCGTCTTGTCCGAAGTCTTCTCATGTCTTTTTTCTCATCAGGGCTCCCTCACCTTGGAGAGTCGTCGCCGCCTCAAATCATGGGGTTCGTGGAGACGTCCGCCAATAGTCGGCTGGTTGACCCTGCGGCCGCCCTCCGGGAGGCAACGGAGCGGAATGCGCAAGAGAAGCGCGACGAGGAGGAGGCCACCCGTCTGGAGAAGGCGGAGACTGAGAAGGCGGCGGCTTCCGCCCAGAAGAATCTGGAGGAGGTCGAAACCGCCGCTGCAGCCAAGAGGCGGGCCGAGGAGGCCGCGCGCCTCCAGTCGTTGCTGCTCGTCACCCCGTTGAGCTCTGCGCCACCGCCGCGGAGTTCACGGGCGATCGGAGGAGTCGGGGTGAGGTCCCGCCGCAGGGAGGGAAGGCGGTGAGGTCTCCCTACCGGGCGCGGCCGCGCCACCTCCGCCGCCTCCACCGCAGTCCGAGATTGCGCGAGGCAAGCAGCCGGCGGACCCGCCTGTGCCGCCGACCGACGATGAGGCCGTGGCGCAGCTTACTTCTTCAAATCGCCTCGCCCGACAGCGCCCGTCTTGAAGGCGATTGGCGCCCGCGCCCCTTGAGACCGGCTCCGCCACGGCCATCTCACGCCGAGGCGACAAGCGCCCGCGCCCGTTGGGTGGGTGCGAGGAGGCGACACGGGCCCGCTGAACACGGGCGCTCGACGGGCGTCGGCGACGGGCTGAGGCTGAAGCGCGCCATCGAGAACCTCTCCAAGGCGCACTGGCATCGCGATCCGCCGTGCGGGTATGTTTTTTTTGAACTTTTCTTGCTCTTCCTGTGGAAGCGCGCCTGCACTGCAGTGTAGTCCCGAGTTTCGGGCGGTCGCTGGCGGTGCTCGAACTCTATTTGCTTACTTCCAAGTTTTTACCTCTGCTCGAATTCTTGTCGCGGGAGTATCACAACCTCCGGCTACTCGCTTCAACCGCAACGTTGAGGAGCTGAGCAAGCGGGCTGCTGACTTGGCGAGGCCGAGGTGAGTTTTTCTTCTTGGGCGGAAGCGGCTGGCGCTTCCTGGCTGTAATCCCCGAGATTGGGCGATCGCTCTTGTGATCGGGCCAGATCTTCTGGCGACCTTCTTAGGTGAACGACTTCGTCCTTCTTCTTTTTATTCTTGAGTCCAGCGCCGCTCTTGAGGGCAGCTGGGTATGGCCGAGACCGCTGGCGCGCCAAAGAGGAGGAGTGCGGCAAGCTCGCCACAGAGAGCGACCTGCTGGCTACGTGGTGGCGGAGCAGAGGGAGCTGCTCTGGCGGCGCAGCTGAGGCGGAGAAGAAAGAGGCCGCTCTCTGGCCGAATTTGAGAGTGGCGCCCGCTTTGGACCGGCGAGGAAGCGCTATTGACCTCGGCTTCCTAAATCGAAGATATCGCCGATGGTGAGTTTGCTTTTACTTTTTCTTTTGGGTTGCCGACTATGGGTCAAGCCGACTGTTTCGCTCGACTTACTTCTTCTTCTTCTTGGCGACTTCTTCCCGGTCACACGCAGCGCCAATCAGGCCATCGAGGCCTTGCGCGAGGCGCGGAGGGCGGTGGCGCCGAGATCGCATAACGCCCGGACCCTTGACGAGCAGCTCACGAGCATTGAGGCTCGTCTGCGCCGCCCATCGGATCTGCGCCGTCTTGCCGTGGTCGGTGCTCAGCGACCGCTGCTCTATGGCGGACATGCGGTTCTGCGCCTCCCAGCCGGACGCCCGACCGGGTGGAGGTCGCGCTGGCCGCCTTGAGGCTTGGAAGGTTCCGCGGCTCGGGCTGGAGCTCGCCGAGCCCTGGAGTTCGTCAAGGCGTGGTATCCAGGGCTGGATCTGGACCGGCTGGCCGCGTTCCGGTCAGAAGCCCAGGCGGAGCTGCTGGCCGCGGAGGACGCCCTCGTCGAGCGTGCGGCGGCGATCGCCGACTACACGATACCAGCGTCTTTCGCCTCGAAAGGGCTGAAGGCGGTGGGAGGCACCGCCGGAGTGGTTGGGATGAACCGGACTTCTGGCGAGACTTCGGCGGAGGTGATCGACTCCAGCGCCGAGGATGAAGACGAGGCGGAGGACGGAGACGGCATGGAGGCGCCAGAAGACGGAGCGGGCGACCAGCCTCAGCTCGACCGCGCCTCCAGCAACGAGCCGCGCCCATCTGGGCCGGCTGCCGCCGGAGACGATCAAGCCGAGACCGCCCAGCCGCCCGGCCGCGCCTAACGCCGCCTCCGGCCTTCCAACCCCATCCGCTGCTTCTTAGGCCGCTGCCTTGCCTTTATTTTATCTGTTTGCTAGTCTTTTAAAAGAACTTGTTAATTTGCACAATTCCACCCGCGGGGTGTATTCTGAACCTCTGTCTGAAGATCCGGCCAAGGGCCTAAGCTTGTGTAAATATTATTCTAATTTTATCTTTCCTTGCTTATTGCTCTTGTGGCTTTTTCCTTTGCCGCCTTCCCTTAGATGCCGCCTTGCCCATCGGGCAACCGCTCTGCGGACTGCCGTCTAGGTCAAGTGCTTGGCTACTTTTGAGAAGGCAAGTACTTGGCCATTTTTTAGAGTCGTTAAGCAAGTTGGGTAGAAAGCGGCAAGCCGGCTACTTAGGAGTCGGTTTTACGAAACGGGCTGGAAGCCGATTTAAACTATGTTTATGCTTTGGGTCCTTAGCCATTTTTTCGTGTGGGCGCCCGTTCTACCTTACTCCTGCCCACCAAACAGTCGCTCTGAAGGCTCTGCTTCGACAGAGACGGCTTAGGCACCGCATGTTACTTGTCTGACTGTGGAAGCATTTCATAGCCCAAAGGCGGTGAGTCCCCGGGCCGACTAGTCGAGCCCGGTGCCAAACAGCATAATCAAAGGGTAACATACTCAAAGGCATAATTCTTATCATACTGAGATAACAAAGAGGGCAGTCCTCGAGCTCGCGTCACGGGGCCCGAGTCTTGGTACTTTAAACACAAAGGGTAGCGTGGTACATACTGCATCAATCGTAAAATCTTGGAGGAGATTCATTCCATGGCCGCTCTTGCCTCTTTGCGCAATCGTCCCTCTTGCGCGTTTCGGGCTTCGAAGGCCGATCGTAGTAGGAGTCATTGCTCAAAGACTTTGTCGATGATGAATGGGCCTTCCCAAAGGCGCCGACAGCTTGTCTTTGGCGGTTGTTCGCTGGATTAGCCGGAGCACAAGGTCGCCCTCTAGGAATGATCTTGGCTTGACCTTCTTGTTGTAGTAGCGGCGCGAGCTCTGTTGGTAGATGCTGGACGGCTGAGTGGAAACAAGCCGGCCCTCTTCCAGCAGACGACGCCGTCTTGACGATGCTTCTTCTTCCTCTTCGGTGTACATGGTGACTCGCGGAGTCGAACTCTATATCCGTTGGGATGGCGGCTTCGCACCGTGAAGCGAGGAAGAAGGTTGTGAAGCCGATTGACTTGTTTGGAGTCGTCGCAGACTTCCAGGACGGCCGGCAACTCCTCAAGCAGAGCCGGTCGAACGCCCAATGGTTCGACCGGTCGAGGCTTGATGCCGACAGGATGAGGCCGTTCGCTTCGCTCCACCTGGCCGTTTGATGCGGATGGGCAGCGGACGCTAAGTCGATCGGATGCCTTGCGTCGCGAAAGTAAACGGGCCAGGCGCCTTTGGCAAAATTTGTGCGTTGTCGGTGATGATCTTTGTGTGGTACGCCGCATCGAGTCGTGATGTCGGCGATGAAAGTCACCGCCGTGAGACCATTCAACTTCGATGGGTTTTGCTTCTATCCACTTGGTGAATTTGTCCACCGCGACGCAGTAAGTGAGTTAGGCCACCTCGTGCCGCTTTTGAATAGTCCCACCATGTCCGGGCCCCAAACAGCAAAGGGCCAGCGATGGGGATAGTCTTGAGCTGAAGCCGGCCACCAAGCGGCTTGGAGCGGAACACCTAGCACCCCTTGCATTTTTGAACTAATTCCTTGGCCTCTTCTAGGGCAGTTGGCCAGAAGAAACCGTGTCGGAAGGCTTTGGCGACGAGTGCTCTTGAGGCTGCATGATGGCACTTTTCGCTACTGATGGATGTCTTCGAGAATTGCTTGGCCTTGCTCTGACTCGACGCAACGCTGGTAGACACCGGTGACGCTGCGCCTGACCAGCTCTCTATTGACTATAGTGTAGGCTGCCGCTCGGCATTGCACTTGCCGAGCCAAGGTTTCGTCAGTTGGTAGCTCTCCGCTTACTAAGAACTTCAGGATGGGCTGGGCCCATGAGGGTGCTGCTATTTCTTCGACTGCCAGTACTGCTACATGGATGAGGGCGGCTGGGCTGGGAGGCGGCGGGTTGGAGTCCGCAGCAGCTTGCTGGGTTGAAGAAGTCCCCGGGCCGACTGGCGCAGTCCCCGGGCCGAGTATTGGAGTCTTCGCAATGGTCGCCGCAGTCCCCGGGCCGGCTTCGACTGCCGCGTTCTTGGGGGCGTCTGCAAGGATTCTTGTGCCGTCTGCTGAGGCTTTGGAGTCGGATCCGACTTCTTCAGGGGGAGCCGGCACAAAAATGGAGTCGACTACGTGACGGCTTGATAGATGGCTTGAGGAGGCTGAAGGGCGACGCCGGATGGTATTGCTGGCGGGTAGATCCGATTTTGCCGGGGCATCTCGCTGGTCGTTGTCGCTTTTGGCACGTGGAGGAATTCGCGATCCTCAAAATATCCACTCACCATTGTACCTTAAAACGGTAGCTCGCCATATTTGCATCTTTGGCGCCCCACGGATGATCGTTGGACTGACCAAGTCGAGTCGCCATAGTACGTGATCCGCGAATGCCAAGCTTTTGCTGCCGGAGCGCGTGAATGAGCGCCAGTATTCGGGCGACGTTGTTGGAGGCGGCGAAATGGATCTGCAGCAGATTTGAGCTTGCCGCCTTTGGGGATGTGAGGACCACGCTGCTCCCAAGCCGGTGCGCATCTTGGAGCCATCAAAGTGCATCCGCCAATGGGTTGAGTCGGCGCCAAGGCAGGTATTGTCTCGCCCAAACGACGAGGGAAGTCGGCCAAAGGCTTGTGACTTGATGGCGGTGCGGGGCTGGTAATAGATGGTGTAGGGGGCCAACTCTATGGCCCATTTGGCCACTCGCCTGAAGCATCTCGGCCCGATGATCTCTCTAGTGGGGCCATGCAAACCACGGTGATTGGATGCTCTTGAAAGTAAGGCTTCAACTTCTTGGCTGCAAAGTGCACGCTGTAACACATCTTCGCTAGTGGGGGTAGTTCTACTTGGAGGTCGACAGCACCTCGCCTGTAATACATCCGGTCTCGGACAGGTAGCGCCTTTCCTTCCTCCTCATGCTCAACTACAATGATCTGCGGCCGACTACCTCGGTGGTGGCGGCAATATATGTGAGCATGGGCTTTGAGCTCTGGAGCCAAATTGGGGGAGTAGTCAAGATCTCTCTTAAATCGAGAAAAGTCCGTCGCTTTTGAGTTCCATTCAAGAAGGTGGTCTTTCATAAGTGGTGCAGAGGAAGAGCTTTCGCCCAATGATCGATGAATCGGCCGATAGACGCCACAGCCGGTGAACTTGCGACATCTAGCAATGGCGGGTACTTCCATCCTTTCGACGCTTTGATCTTCACGGGTTGCACTTTATGCCACGCTCAGAGACCATGAAACCAAGGAGCTGGCCGGTTGGTACTCAAGACGATTTTGGGTTGAGCTTGATCCGAATCGGCGCAGATTTTCAAAGGTCTCCTTGAGGTCTTCCAACAGCCGCTCGCTTCTCCGTCTTCACCACCACGTCGCCCACGTAAACATGGGCTGCTTCGCCAAGTTGCTTGAGGAGGCACTTCGCATGCAACGCTGAAGGTGGCGCGCGCTGCCTCAAGCCGTAACGCCATGGTCGTAGCGAAGGCTCCAAACGACATGATGAAGGCGGTCTTCAACTGTCGGCGGGTTCGGGTTTGATCCGTGATATCCTGAATATGCATCTAAGAAGCTCAACAGCTGATCCGCTGGAGTCTATCACCGATCAATCCTTGGCAAAGTTTAACGGGTCCTTGGGGCAGGCTTTGTTGAGGCTTGTGTAGTCAATACACATCCGCCGCGCTTGTTTTTCTTTAGTACCAAGACCGGGTTCGCTAACCATTCCGGAAAGAACACTTCCATGATGAAACCGCTGCAGGAGCCGGGCTATCTCTTCTCCAATAGCTCTTCTTTTTTCTTCCGACAGCGGCGAAGGGCTGCCTCGACGGGCTTCACATCGATCGACATGTAACTTGTGCTCGGCGAATTCTCAGACACCTGCATGTCTTTGGGGACCATGCGAAGATGTCCCGATTCTCACGGAGGAAATCGTCGAGCTCGCCTTCCTATTTGTTGCCGAGGTTTGCACCCACGATAGCCAGATTCTCCGGTGCTCCAGTCCAAGGGTATCTTCTTGGTCTCTTTGGTCGGCTTGAACGAGCCTCAGCTTCGACTCCTTGGGGTCGGGCGACATTCTCCGCTGCTCGCCGCCATTGCCACAACCCGATCCAGAGTCGCTTTAGCTGCGATCACTGTGGACTCGCCAACCGGCTGCTTTCGGCTACAAAGTGACGACTTTCAGAGTCGCTGCCACGGCCAATCCCTTGGTACTCAAAGATCTTCATCTTGAGGTAGGCGAGTGGGGATCGCCATGAACTTGGCCAGAGCAGGTCGGCCAAGCGAGCATGGTAGGGCTTGAGGTCCACCACTTCAACCGATCGGCTCTCGGCGAAGTGATCCTTGTCCCTAAAGAGGACGTCTATCGAATCTTGCCAATCGGTGAGCAGGAAAGGCCAGTACAATTCCGTGGAACACAATCCGACTGGCTGCCGGGCTGTCGCTTGATTCCTAACTTCTCCATCGTATCCTTATGCAGGATGTTGATGCTGCTGCCTCCGTCTCATCAGCACTCGCGAGAAGCGAGCGGCCCGCCTATCCATGCAAGGGTGGCTCCCAAGACCGGCGAGGAGCCCGGATTCGCATCACCTCCGGGTGATCAGCCCGGCTCCAAGCGATGGGCTTCTCGCATCAAAGGCATGAATTCGAGTATCCGATGCTCTGCATTCACTTCTTCTTGTTGCTGCCGCTTTCTTGCGGTGATCGCCACCACACCGTAAACACTACATAGGCACCATGCTCTTCCGGTACTCGTCTTGTCTTTGCACCGACCGGCTCGACACCGCTGCTCTTTGAAGCGGGTGGAGGCGGTGGCCCAGAAAGCGGAGGAGGGCAAGGCCGTCTCCTTGGCGATCTGGTGAGCCAGTGGCACTCCGGTGGTGTGATTTGACGGCCAGCGCCGCTATGGAACTTGCGAGGTCCGTCCAGTAGTCTCGCTCAGAAGAGAAGGCCGGCAACCAGTTGGACTTGCCGCCTTTCTACCGCTTGGGTGAGGCTGCCCCTCGGCTGCTTGGTTCGATCGCCGCCACCGCCGTGTTGGAAGCCAGCTGCTTGCAGGGCCTTGCGCTTGTGATCATTCTGCATTGCTGTTGCCGGCGATGGCGCGCCGCCGGCCGAGTTACGGGAGCATGAGGAGCCACCTTGCGGTCGCCGTGCGACTTCGATTTCCGACTTCATGGAGGAGTCGGCTGTGGCGATTTATTCGCTATGATCAGCAGCTCATCGAGGGTCTCCGACTCGTCGCAAAGGAGCTTGTGCTTGAGGAGGTGCCTTCTCGCACCCGGTGAAGTACTCGATTGCTTGCACCTCATGCACTCCTTCGCAGGAGTTAGGAGCTCGGCCAGCAGCGTGAGGTAGTCGTGAGTAGACTCGTTGGGGCCTTGCACGACAAGGACATCTCGACGAGGCTTGGGAGGTCGCTTGTATGTGCTCGTGAAGTTGCGGACGAAGGCCTCGGTGAAGTCGACCCACTGTTGATGTTGCGGGGCTTCGTTGTTCAACCATGTCGGGCCGTGCCCTGGAGCATGAGGAACATACTTTACGGCAACGCGCTTGTTGCCGTTCGCTATGCCGACGGCCGTGGAGTAGTCCACCAGCCAGTCCTCCGCTTCACGGAGCCGTGTATTTGGGTGTGTCTCGGAGAGTGTGAATCCTCTCGGGAAGGGCTCAGATCGGATGCGAGGTCCCAAACAGGCGGCCCTAACTCATCTTCTTCTTCCAGCGCCAGGATCGGTGGAGTCGCCGATCCGGTGGCGGGCGTCGTTTCTCCGACTCCTCTCGGCCAAGGCGGTCGCCAAGAGTCGGATGCTCGACGGTGGCCGGAGACTCGCCTTTCTCTGCGGGAGGAGGAGGCGATAGTCGCCCCGCCGCTTCCATCGTTTTCTCCCGAGTATGCACCGTGCCAAAGTTCGTCGTGCCTGACACCACGTGATGATCGGTGTGATAAGCTCTACGTCCATCTACAACGGGTGCAAGCCAGTTTTTTGCACGCCGAATACTCAAAGTTAAACTTGACGGGCCTAGCATATGCGAGATATGGCCTCGGAACACGGAGACCGAAAGGTCGAGCATGAATCATATAGTAGATATGATCAACATAATGATGTTCACCATTGAAAACTACTCCATCTCACGTGATGATCGGACATGGTTTAGTTGTTTTGGATCACGTGATCACTTAGATGACTAGAGAGATGTATGTCTAAGTGGGAGTTCTTAAGTAATATGATTAATTGAACTTAAATTTATCATGAACTTAGTACCTGATAGTATTTTGCTTGTCTATGTTTGTTGTAGATAGATGGCTCGTGCTGTTGTTCCGTTGAATTTTAATGTGTTCCTTGAGAAAGCAAAGTTGAAAGTTGATGGTAGCAATTACACGGACTGTGTCGGGGGTTGGGTGCGACATATGCCAAAGGATGGCTTATCATGGAGGGGCGAGTAGAACGTCAGCGGTGCTCGAAATGGGATGAGGCGAAGACATGCACGCCAATTAATCTTACCCAACTTCAGGGCTCTCCGAGGAGATAACACCCCTACTACTGCTCAAGGGTCTCCGCATGATCACTATGGCAAAGTGAGTACAAGATGCTCCTTGAGTTGTTCGGGGTGAGGAAGGAGAAAGGCACGCTAGCTCTTCTCTTCCTCTATGTGTGTCTAAACTACTAGGTTCCAACCCTTTGCATGGGTGCCCGGGTTTAGATAGGCCTACCCAAGGGTACAATGGTAATCCATTGGCGCGGGTCCCAGCCGCCAGCCTCTTAGGTCGCCGTCTTCTCCGCCGACTCCACGGGCCCGCCGACTAGTGGGCCCGCACGACGGTCCAAAGATGGGGCCGACATCCTCGTCTGCGGCAAGGGCGGCTTTCGACGGCTGCAAAGTTATCAGTAGCAGCGCTTTAATGACGCGAGCTTGGTCGGCGGGGCATGGCAACAGTGCCGCTACGGCGGGCGATCATCGCTGCCATTCCCTATCTTGTTCGGTTAATGGCGCACGGAGCCGCGGGAGGGGCAGCCGACTCGGAGGCCGATTCCAACGGGTCCGTCTTTGGGCGTGTTTCGCCGTTTTCAGACTCCCGCCGACAGCGGTCCCGCCGCTTGGTCGTGACAGACGAGCCATCGTGGGTACAGGAATCGCCCACGGGTTGACGCCGGGGCGGTGTGGCTTGATAAAGGCGCCGGACGGAGATCTCCGTCGCACGGCGCTCGGGCTATGCTCGCCCTTTATGAGCGGGCGGGACCGCCGCGAGGCGGCTTTATCCCATCCCGCCAGAGTCGCCATGCAGGAGTGGACAGAGTCACGGCCGATTCCCAGAGCCGGCTTCATTGAGGTCGCTTGCTTGGAGTCGGCTTGTCCCGAGGCCGCCTCGACTCGCCTAGAGGGGGCGTCGGCGATTTTGCCGCGACTCTCAAGGCGGCTCTTCGTCTTGGGGTCTTGAGGGGCGCGATGCCCCGATGTTTTGAAGGTCCAGGGCTCGAGGTCGCCTACCCGTGGCCCATTACTCCGGCTGGATCGGGTCTGTAATTTGAGGATTATCCTCATGGCTGCATGGAAGAATTACGTCCTGTAAGCACCGCTGGGTGCCAAGCTGCGAGAGCAACGCCAGATGTTATGAGCGTCTCGCGCGAGCAAAGCTGATGACTACTCAATAGTTTAGTGTGCCATGCTTTACGGCTTAGAACCGGGTCTTCAACGACGTTTTGAGCGTCATGGAGCATATGAGATGTTCCAGGAGTTGAAGTTAATATTTCAAGCAAATGCCCGGATTGAGAGATATGAAGTCTCCAATAAGTTCTATAGCTGCAAGATGGAGGAGAATAGTTCTTTCAGTGAGCATATACTCAAAATGTCTGGGTATAATAATCACTTGATTCAACTGGAGTTAATCTTCCGGATGATAGCGTCATTGATGAATTCTCCAATCATCGCCACCAAGCTACAAGAGCTTCGTGATGAACTATAATATGCAAGGGATGGAAAACACAATTCCCGAGCTCTTCGCAGTGCTAAAGGCTCCGGAGGTAGAAATCAAGAAGGAGCATCAAGTGTTGATGGTCAACAAGACCACTAGTTTCAAGAAAAGGGGCAAAGGGAAGAAGAAGGGGAACTTCAAGAAGAACAGCAAGCAAGTTGCTGCTCAGAAAAGAAACCCAAGTCTGGACCTAAGCCGAAACTGAGTGCTTCTCCGCAAGCAAACTGGTCAGTCCGGAAGCGGAACTGCCCCAAGTATTTGGCGGATAAGAAGGATGGCAAGGTGAACAAAGGTATATGTGATATACATGTTATTGATGTGTACCTTACTAGAGCTCGCAGTAGCACCGGTATTTGATACTGGTTCTGTTGCTAATTTGCAACTCGAAAAGGGACTACTGATTAGCGAACACCGCCAAGGACGAGGTGACGATGCACGGGAAATGGTTCCAAAGTCGATGTGATCGCGGTCGGCACGCTACCTGTACATCTCCCTACGGGATTAGTTTTACACCTGAATAATTGTTATTTGGTGCCAGCGTTGAGCATGAACATTATATCTGGATCTTGTTTGATGCGAGGCGGTTATTCATTTAAATCATAGAATAATGGTTGTTCTATTTATATGAGTAATATCTTTTATGGTCATGCACCCTTAAAGAGTGGTCTATTTTTGATGAATCTCGATTGTAGTGATACACATATTCATAATGTTGAAGCCAAAAGATCAGAGTTGATAATGATAGTGCAACTTATTTGTGGCCTTGCCGTTTAGGTCATATCGGTGTAAAAGCATGAAGAAACTCCATCTTGATGGACTTTTGGAACCACTTGATTATGAATCACTTGGTACTTATGAACCGTGCCTCATGGGCAAGATGACAAAACGCCGTTCTCGGTACTATGGAGAGAGCAACAGATTTGTTAGAAATCATACATACTGATGTATGTGGTCCAATGAATGTTGAAGCTCGTGGCGGATATCGTTATTTTCTCACCTTCACAGATGATTTAAGCAGATATGGGTATATCTACTTAATGAAGCATAAGTCTGAAACATTTGAAAAGTTCAAAGAATTTCAGAGTGAAGTTGAAAATCATCGTAACAAGAAAATAAAGTTTCTACGATCTGATCGTGGAGGAGAATATTTGAGTTACAAGTTTGGTCTACATTTGAAACAATGCGGAATAGTTTCGCAACTCACGCCACCCGGAACACCACAACATAATGGTGTGTCCGAATGTCGTAATCGTACTTTACTAGATATGGTGCGATCTATGATGTCTCTTACCGATTTACCGCTATCGTTTTGGGGGTATGCTTTAGAGACAGCCGCATTCACGTTAAATAGGGCACCATCAAAATCCGTTGAGATGACTACTTATGAACTATGGTTTGGCAAGAAACCAAAGTTGTCGTTTCTGAAAGTTTGGGTCTGCGATGCTTATGTGAAAAAGCTTCAACCTGATAAGCTCGAACCCAAATCGGAAAAATGTGTCTTCATAGGATACCCAAAGGAGACAGTTGGGTACACCTTCTATCACAGATCCGAAGGCAAGACACTCGTTGCTAAGAATGGATCCTTTCTAGAGAAGGAGTTTCTCTCGAAAGAAGTGAGTGGGAGGAAAGTAGAACTTGATGAGGTAACAGTACCAGCTCTCTTATTGGAAAGTAGTTCATCATAGAAACCGGTTTCTGTGACACCTACACCAATTAGTGATGAAGTTAATGATAATGATCATGAAACTTCAGATCAAGTTGTTACTGAACTTCGTAGATCAACCAGAGTAAGATCCGCGCCAGAGTGGTACGGTAATCCTATTCGGAAGTCATGCTACTAGATCATGGTGAACCTACGAACTATGAAGAAGCGATGGTGAGCCCAGATTCATAAAATGGCTTGAAGCCATGAAATCTGAGATGGGATCCATGTATGAGAACAAAGTGTGGACTTTGGTTGACTTGCCCGATGATCGGCAAGCAATAGAGAATAAATGGATCTTCAAGAAGAAGACCGACATCGACGGTAATATTCTGTCTACAAAGCTCGACTTGTTGCAAAAGGTTTTCGACAAGTTCAAGGGGTTGACTACGATGAGACCTTCTCACCCGTGGCGATGCTTAAGTCTGTCGAATCATGTTAGCGATTGCCGCATTTTATGATTATGAAATATGGCAGATGGATGTCAAAACTGCATTCCTGAATGGATTTCCGGAAGAAGAGTTGTATATGATGCAACCGGTAGGTTTTGTCGATCCTAAGGGAGCTAACAAAGTGTGCAAGCTCCAGCGATCCATTTATGGACTGGTGCAAGCCTCTCGGAGTTGGGATAAACGCTTTGATAGTGTGATCAAAGCATATGGTTTTATCTGAGACTTTTGGAGAAGCTGTATTTACAAGAAAGTGAGTGGGAGCTCAGTAGCATTTCGATATTATATGTAGATGACATATTGTTAATTGGAAATGATATAGAATTTCTGGATAACATAAAGGATACTTGAATAAAAGTTTTTGATGAAAGACCTCGGTGAAGCTGCTTACATATTGGGCATCAAGATCTATAGAGATAGATCAAGGCGCTTGATTGGACTTTCACAAAGCACATACCTTGATAAAGTTTTGAAGAAGTTCAAAATGGATCGAGCAAAGAAAGGATTCTTGCCTGTATTACAAGGTGTGAAGTTGAGTCGACTCAATGCCCGACCACTGCAGAAGATAGAGAGAAAATGAAAGGAGTTCCTATGCTTCAGCCATAGGCTCTATCATGTATGCAATGCTGTGTACCAGACCTGATGTGTGCCTTGCTATTAGTTTAGCGAGGAGGTACCAAAGTAATCCAGAGTGGATCATCGGACAGCGGTCAAGAACATCCTGAAATACGAAAAGGACTAAGGATATGTTTCTCGTTTATGGAGGTGACAAAGAGCTAGTCGTAAATGGTTACGTCGATGCAAGCTTTGACACGATCCGGACGATTCTAAATCGCAAACCGGATCGTGTTTATATTAAGCGGTGGAGCTGTCGGTTGGTGCAGTTCTAAACAAAGCGTCGTGGCGGGATCTACTTGAAGCGGAGTACATAGCTGCTTCGAAGCAGCAAGTGAAGGAGTCTGGATGAAGGAGTTCATTTCGATCTAGGTGTCATACCTAGTGCATCGGGACCAATGAAGATCTTCCGTGACAATATTGGTGCAATTGCCTTGGCAAAGGAATCCAGATTTCACAAGAGGACCAAGCACATCAAGAGACGCTTCAATTCCATCCGGGACCAAGTCCGGTGGGAGACATAGAAATTTGCAAGATAAGTACGGATCTGAATGTTGCAGACCCGTTGACTAAGCCTCTTCCACGAGCAAAACATGATCAGCACCAAGACTCCATGGGTGTTAGAATCATTTTGTGTAATCTAGATTATTGACTCTAGTGCAAGTGGGAGACTGAAGGAAATATTCCTAGAGGCAATAATAAAGTTATTATTTATTTCCTCATATCATGATAAATGTTTATTATTCATGCTAGAATTGTATTACCCGGAAACATGATACATGTGTGAGTACATAGACAAACATAGTGTCATTAGTATGCCTCTACTTGACTAGCTCGTAAATCAAAGATGGTTAAGTTTCCTAACCATAGACATGAGTTGTCATTTGATTAACGGGATCACATCATTAGGAGAATGATGTGATTGACCTGACCCATTCCGTTAGCTTAGCACTTGATCGTTTAGTATGTTGCTATTGCTTTCTTCATGACTTATACATGTTCCTATGACTATGAGATTATGTAACTCCCGTTTACCGGAGGAACACTTTGTGTGCTACCAAACGTCACAACCTAACTGGATGATTATAAAGGTTCTCTACAGGTGTCTCCAAAGGTACTTGTTGAGTTGACGTATTTCGAGATTAGGATTTGTCACTCCGATTGTCGGAGAGGTATCTTTGGGCCCTCTTGGTAATGCACATCACTATAAGCCTGGCAAGCAATGTAGCTAATGAGTTAGTTACAGAATGATGCATTACGTAATGAGTAAAGAGACTTGCCGGTAACGAGATTGAACTAGGTATTGAGATACCGACGATCGAATCTCGGGCAAGTAACATACCGGTGACAAAGGGAACAACGTATGTTGTTATGCGGTTTGACCGATAAAGATCTTCGTAGAATATGTAGGAGACAATATGAGCATCCAGGTTCCGCTATTGGTTATTGACCGGAAACAGTTTTAGGTCATGTCTACATAGTTCTCGAACCCGTAGGGTCCGCACGCTTAACGTTACAATGACAGTTATATTATGAGTTTATGAGTTTTGATGTACCGAAGGTTGTTCGGAGTCCCGGATGTGATCACGGACATGACAGGAGTCTCGAAATGGTCGAGACATAAAGATTGATATATTGGACGACTATATTTGGACACCGGAAAGGTTCCGTGTGAGATTGGGACTATACCGGAGCTCCGGGAGGTTACTGGAACCCCCCGGTAGGTATATGGGCCTTATTGGGCCTTAGTGGAAAGGAGGGAGAAGGATCAAAGGAGGGCACCCCCCAAGCCCAATCCGTATTGGGAGGGGGGCCGGCCCCCCTTTCCTTCTTCCCTCCCCTCTCTTCCTTCCCTCTCCTACTCCTAATAGGAAAGGGGGGGCCAAACCTACTTGGAGTAGGATTGCCCCCCTAGGCGCCGCCTCCTTGGCCGCCCCTCCTCCTCCCCTTTATATACGGAGGAAGGGGCACCCCATAGGCACACAAGTTGATCTTCGTGATCGTTCCTTAGCCGTGTGCGGTGCCCCCTCCACCATATTCCACCTCGGTCATATCGTAGCGGTGCTTAGGCGAATCCCTGTGTCGGTAGAACATCATCACCGTCACCACACCGTCGTGCTGACGGAACTCATCCCCGACACCCTGCTGGATCGAAGTCCGGGGATCGTCATTGAGCTGAACGTGTGCTGAACTCGGAGGTGCCGTACGTTCGGTACTTGGATCGGTCGGATCGTGAAGACGTACGACTACATCAACCGCGTCGTTCTAATGCTTCCGCTTTCGGTCTAAGAGGGTACGTGGACAACACTCTCCCCTCTCCTTGCTATGCATCACCATGATCTTGCGTGTGCGTAGGAATTTTTTTTGAAATTACTACGTTCCCCAACACCTGCCCCTCCTTATATAAGTTGAAGGGGCGGGTTACATGTAGAGTCCATCTCGGACTAAGACTTAAACTATTTTGACTTCTCTTCATGGGCTTCTTAACGTCTCGGGCTTATTAAACCCAGGCGACTCTGTCTGCTGGGTTATGACTATCAACCAGGTTATGACTGTCTGCCGGGTTATGATTGTCTACCGGGTTATGATTGTCTGCCGGGTTATGATTGCCTGCCGGTTTACCATCTGTCTTAACTGTCTGCCTTAACCATCTGTCTTAACTCTCTGCCGGTTTACCAAGTCCCAGCCGGGTTATAACTCCGGCCGGGGCATACCGCGGGGTATATCCCCGACAATTGGAGTTTCAGTTGGATCCTTCAAATTCGAAATTAGTTGGTATGAGTAAATACAGTGATGCAAGAGCAAAGGAGTATGGACCATAGCTATGGAATATGACTTGAGAACAATTGCTCTTCTGCTTTAAACATGGAGTTTGGGTTCGCTGTGGTGGCCTTCGTGCTTTGGGCACTGCAGTTGCTTTACAAACTGCTCGTGTGGGGGTACTCTGTGGTGGACATGGTGCTGTGTCAACTAGAAGTGGGTTACTATCCGATTGGGTTGGGATTAGATGGGGTGTAGCTGGTTATCTGTCCAACAGTGTAAGTGTACAATCTGGAAGAGTCTCGATTATGTGTGGTGGGGCTAGTTCATGGGCCAGTACAACCATGATTCTATCTACAACGATGGGTAGGAACATCTTTTGTGAATAACGGGTTTGTACTCCCTTAGATATTGCCATCACCCCCTCCAATTCAAATGGCTGGTAAACAAGAAAAGAAATTGAACGTACAGACATTGTATGATAGACAGATGTGGTAATTCACATATATGTTGTCTAACCAAACAGGACAACATGACACAATTTCACATATATGATGGCTAACTACACAGGATAGCATGACACAGTTTCAGATATATGATGGATAACTTAATAGGATGTAATGGCATAATTCAACATACGATGAGTATCTAAACAGGATGACATGACGAAACTATATGTTGTCTTTCTAAAATAAGTTGGGATGAAATAATTCACATACATGTTGTCTAAGTATACAGGATGGCATGATATAATTCACATAATTGATTCATATACTAAGCATCTGGCACTCGCATGTATGATCTCTAAACTAAGCAGATGGCATTGAATATTGTGTATATCATGTCTAAACTAAGAAATGCAAGATACCATATGCATGATATGAGAAATATAAACATTGCAAGTTAGAGCATACACCTCAGGTGGGGGATAGGACTGGTCATCTATCTTTGCATCCTCCTCCGAGGAGCTACCTGTAACCATCGAGATATATGCTTCAACATGTACCATTGCCTGCTCTGAAGACCTTGTTTTCACTCCAGATTTTTCCATAACCGGCTCAAATGGCTGATACACATGAAGAGTAGTTCAATATACACAGATTTTCGACAAATGGAATATGTATTAAAAAAAGGATGGCATAAGATAATTCACATATATGATAACTGGCTAAAAACATGGCATTGCATAATTCACATATCTGATATAGAAAGCAAACAGGAGGCATTCACACAAAGCATGTCTAATCTAAGCAGATGGCATGGCAATACAAGACACCATATGCATGATATGAGCAATATAACCACGGCAAGTTAGAGCATACACACAGGGGGAATAAGGCGGTCATCTATCTCGAATCCTCCTCACGAGGAGCTATCTCAGAACCAGACAAGAAATTTGCATCGACGGTAGCATCGACCGCTTTCGTAAGACCTTGTTTTCACTCCAGATTTTCCCATGACCGACTCAAATGGCTGATGCACAGGAAGAGTAGATGAATCTATAAACATTGTTGACAAATGGAATACATTATGAAAAAAGTATGGCACGATACAATTCACATATACGATGACTGGCTAAACATGTGGCATTGCATGATTCACATATATGATGCCTGGCTAAAGAAGATGGCATTGCATAATGCATATACTCCCTCTGTTCCTAAATATTTATCTTTTTAGAGATTTCAAATGGACTACCACATACGGATGTATATATACATATTTAGAGTGTAGATTCACTCATTTTGCTTTGTAAGTTTGAACATAGTTAGATTATGTAAGGCCTAAAGGGTGCATGCAGAAATCAAGACTGATGGTAGCAAACGAGTGGATAGATCCAAAACTAATGATAGCAGGCAGATGATAGCTTCACTTTAAAAAGATAGACGATGGATCATCTACTGTTTGTTGCCCACCCAACATGAACGACATAGAAGACCCTAGATGAACCAGATAGTAGACAGATACTATTCGTTGCTGCCTCGATATATGCCCCATAGGAATTTTAAAACTCAAGTTTGAACATTAGTTTGGACCTGAATCAGAGTCTAAGAGGTGAACAGGATGATAAAGTAGCAAGTAATAATAACCGATGTATAACGTAAGAAGACATGAAAGAGTGCGACCTCTCTTCCGAAACTGTGTAGTCCTCAGGTTCATCTACTCAATCGATGATGGAAATGTAGTTGGCGTGGCTTCTGGCAACGGGGAAGATGATCTGAGGCGGCGAAAGAAAGTCTACAGGGGGGATCTCTGCTGTAGTGAACGCTTCTGTCGATGGTGCACCTCAGGTGGGGTGGATGACGGCACGGCAGGAGTGGGACAAAACACACAGAGTTTTCTTTGACACCTATCTGAAAATGAAGTAAATCTATAAGGGCTCCTTAGAATTGAAGGATTCTAAAAATGCAGAGACAGGGAAAACACAGGAATATGATAGGAATGCACATGCAAAACAGAGCATTTGCAAACATAGGATTTCTATCAACGTGGGTGTTTGGTTCACATGAATTGGAAGAACACGAGAATGGAGAAACATGGTCAAATTAAAGTCAAACCACATGAAAATGTAAAATAAGAATAATATTATGCCAGTAATGCAATTAGTCATGTTCTTCATGCATATTAATTTGAAAAGTACGTCCAAGTGGATATTAAAATTCCTAGTCTTTTCTATGAAAGAAACACCAAAGGAAAAAAAATCCTCCAGATTTCCTTTCCTCCATTCCTTCTAACCAAATGCACGAATAGTAGTAGCATAGTAAAGTTTCCAATTCCTATGTTTTCCTTCACTTTTTCTTTGAACCAGTGGTGATTCTAGTAGGCAGTCTTCAACAGGCTGAAGCCCGCCGTCGAAATATTTTGTGAGCTTAGATTTGGTCCACATGAATATCATATAATGGCTATCTTGCTAAACCGATTCAAATTGTGATTCAACAGAGCATTTAGTTTTCTCCTTGTTAACTTTGTGACCATTATTCATTTATTTCTAGATTTGCAACTGCTTTGAACCAAAGGGTCCCTGAGGGGTCGACATGAATGCAGAGTAACAAAGTGATGTGATGAGTGTACAACATCTTTGGCATAGCCTTGTTGACCTCAGCATCATTGGGTTGGACGTGGAGGATGGTGATGTTGGTGTGACTGTCGGAGGCGGGGAAGAAGATCTGAGGCCTCTGGAGACGGCGCGAGGGTACTGCTCCGCTGTGATGGACGGTTCCGTCGTTGGAGCAACTCTAGTGAGGTGTACGACGGCAAGGCTGAAGCAGGGCAAGACAAAAAATGTAATCTGAAGTGGGAGTCTAATAGCATCTGCAATAGATGATGTAAAATACATCACCAAAAAGTGCTAGATGTAAATGCATCAGCTGCGCCACGGCCGGTCTGACAGATATTGTAAATACTGCTGACTCTAAACTTAACTGAAGAAACTAAACTTTACAGTCCAAACTAAATTTTATTGTCGAAACTGAATTTTACTGACGAAACTGATTGAACTAGTAGCAGAGCACTACAATAGAAGTTTAGGGTGTCTGAGCACTAGTAGCAGAGAAGCAGTGATCTAAATCAGCAGCCGCTCGAGCAGGGAACACACTAGCAGAGAGCAACTCATGCAGCAGCACCGCGAGCGAGTGATAAAGCAGAAACTCATGTAGCTGCCGCAGGTCATGCAGTAGCAGCAGCAACGCAAGCAAGAGCAAGAGCAGAGCAGAGCAGCAGCACGAACAAGAGCAAGAGCGGAGCACCAGCATGAATGAGAGCAAGAGCAGAGCAGCAGCGCGACTGATACGTCCATTTTGCATCATGTTTACCTACTGTTATTTATAATGTTTTTATGCATAATAATGCTTTTCGAGTAATTCTAATGCCTTTTCTTTCATAATATGCAAGGTACACACAAAGAGGGAGAATTCCGGCAGCTGGAAATCTCGACCTGAAAAGCTACGCCAGGCTACCTATTCTGCACAACTCCAAATGAGACGAAACTTCACGAGGACTTTTTATGGAATAAATAAGAAATACGGGAGCAAATAACTACCGGTGGGGGGCCACCTTGTGAGCACAAGACACCAGGGCACATCAGGCCCCCCAGGCGCGCCCTGGTGGGTTGTGCTCAGCCCAGCCCACATCCGGTGCCCACCTTCTTGTATATAAGTCATTTTTACCTAGAAAAAAAATAAGGAGAGGATTTTCGGGACGGAGCGCCACTGTCTCGAGGCGGAACTTGGGCAGGATCACTTTTGCACTCCGGCGGAGCGGTCCACCGAGGGAACTTCCCTCCCGGAGGGGGAAATCATCGTCGCCATCATCACCAACAACTCTGCCATCTTGGGGAGGGCAATCTCCATCAACATCTTCAACAACACCATCTCCTCTCAAAGCCTAGTTCATCTCTTGTGTTCAATCTTTGTACCGGAACTACAGATTGGTGTTTGTGGGTGACTAGTAGTGTTGATTACATCTTGTAGTTGATTACTATATGGTTTATTTGGTGGAAGATTATATGTTCAGATCCATTATGCTATTTAATACCCCTCTAATCTTGAGCATGTTTATCACTTGTGAGTAGTTACTTTTGTTCTTGAGCTCATGGGAGAAATCATGTTGCAAGTAATCATGTGAACTTGATATGTGTTCGATATTTTGATTCCCTTAGTGGTGTCATGTGAACGTCGACTACATGACACTTCACCATATTTGTGCCTAAGGGAATGCATTGTGGAGTAGTTATTAGATGATGGGTTGCGAGAGTGACATAAGCTTAAACCCTAGTTTATGCACTATTCCGTAAGGGACCGATTGGATCCAAAAGTTTAATGCTATGGTTATAATTTATTTTTAATACTTTTCTCGTAGTTGTGGATGCTTGCGAGGGGATTAATCATAAGTAAGAGGTTTGTCCAAGTAAGAACAACACCTAAGCACCGGTCCACCCACATATCAAATTATCAAAGTAGCGAACACAAATCGAACCAACATGATGAAAGTGATTAGATGAAATTCCCGTGTACCATCAAGAACGCTTTGCTTATTATAAGAGACTGTTTTGGCCTATCCTTTGCCTCAAAAGGATTGGGCTACCTTGCTGCACTTTTTTTTTGCTATTATCGTTACTTGCTCGTTACAAATTATCTTGCTATCAAACTACTCTGGTACTTATAATTTCAGCGCTTGCAGACATTACCTTGCTGAAAACCACTTGTCATTTCCTTCTGCTCCTCATTGGGTTCGACACTCTTACTTATTGAAAATACTACAATTGAACCCATATACTTGTGGGTCATCAAGGCTCTTTTCTGGCTCCATTGCCGGGGAGTGAAGCGCTCTTGGTAAGTGGAAATTGGTAAGGAAATATTATTACTACGTGCTGAAATTTATTGTCACTTGTTACTATGGAGAACAATCCTTTGAGGGGTTTGTTCGGGGTATCTTCACCTCGACCAGAACCACAATTAGTCACCCCTCAACCTACTGCACCTACTGAAAATATTGAATATGAAATTCCTTCGGGTATGATAGAACAAGTGCTAGCTAATCCTTATGCAGGAGATGGAACCGAACATCCTGATATGCACCTGATATATGTGGAAGAAATTTGTGGATTATTTAAGCTTGCGGGTTTACCCGGAGATGAAGCTAAGAAGAAGGTTTTCCCTTTATCTTTGAAGGGAAAAACATTGGCATATTATAGGCTATGCGATGATATTGGATCTTGGATTTGGAATCGATTGCAATTAGAGTTTCACAAAAAAAATTATCCTATGCATCTAGTTCATCGTGATCAGAATTTTATATATATATATATATATATATATATATATATATATAGTATATATATATATATATATATATATATATATATATATACACATATATATATATATATATATATATATATATATATATATATATATGGCCTCGTGAAGGAGAAAGTATCGCTCTAGCTCGGGGGAGGCTTAAGTCAATGTTATATTCATGCCCCAACCAAGAGCTCTCAAGAGAAATTATTATTCAGAATTTTTATGCTCGGCTTTCTCATGATGATCAATCCATGCTCGATACTTCTTGTACTGGTTCCTTTATGAAGAAGACTATTGAATTCCGGTGGGATCTTTTGGAAAGAATTAAACGCAACTCTGAGGATTGGGAACTCAAGGAAGGTAAAGAGTCAGGTATTAAGCTTAAGTTTGATTGTGTTAAATCTTTTATGAATACCGATGCTTTTCAAAAGTTTAGCACTAAATATGGACTTGACTCTGAGATAGTAGCCTCCTTTTGTGAATCTTTTGCTACTCATGTTGATCTCCCTAAGGAGAAGTGGTTCAAATATCACCCACCTATTAAATAAGAAATTAAAGAACCAGTAATAGCTAAAGATGAAACTACTATTTATAATGTCGATCCAGTTGTTCCTACTGCTTATATTGAAAAACCACCTTTCCCTGTTAGGATGAAGGAACATGCTAAAGTTTCGACTGTGGTCAACAAAAGTTATATTAGAACACCTAAACCAGCTGACAAAATCAAGGTAGAACCTAGTGTTTCTATGGTTAAAGATCTCCTGGCCGATAATATAGATGGGCAAATACTTCTGTGATGAAGCTGCTAGAATTGCCAAACCCGATGAAAAAGATAAACATAGACCTGTTGTTGGCATGCCTGTTGTGTCAGTTAAAATAGGAGATCACTGTTATCATGGTTTATGTGACATAGGTGCTAGCGTGAGTGCTATTCCCTTCACCTTATATCAAGAAATTATGAATGAAATAGCACCCGCTGAAATAGAAGACATAGATGTTACTATTAAATTTCTAATAGAGACACCATCACACCGCTTGGAATTGTTAGAGATGTTGAAGTCTTGTGTGGGAAAATAAAATACCCTACTGATTTTCTTATTCTTGGTTCCCCACAAGATGACTTTTGTCCCATTATATTTGGTAGACCTTTATTGAACACAGTCAATGCTAAAATAGATTGTGAGAAACAAACTGTCGGTGTTAGCTTTGGTGATGAGTCTCATGAGTTCATTTTTTTCAAGTTTAGTAGAAAACCTCATAAAAAAGAATTGCCTAGTGAGGATGAAATTATTGGTCTTGCTTCTATTGTTGTACCTCTACTGATCCTTTAGAACAATATTTGCTAGACCATGAAAATGATTTACATATGCATGGAAGAAATGAAATAGACAATATTTTCTTTGAATAACTTCCTCTGCTTAAATACAATTTGCCTATTGAAACTCTAGGAGGTCCTCCTCCACATAAAGGTGATCCTTTTGAATTAAAACAATTGCCAGGCACTTTGAAATATGCTTATCTCGATGAGAAAAAGATATATCCTATTATTATTAGTGATAACCTTTCAGAACATGAAGAAGAAAGATTATTGAAAGTTCTAAGGAAGCACCAAGTTGCTATTGGATATACTCTTGATGATCTTAAGGGCATTAGTCCCACTCTATGTCAGCACAAGATTAATATGGAACCTGATGCTAAACCCGTTGTTGATCACCAACGTTGGTTAAATCAGAAGATGAAAGAAGTGGTAAGGACGGAAATATTACAACTTCTGGAAGCAGGTAAAATCTATCCTATAGCTGATAGTAGATGGGTAAGTCCTGTTCATTGTGTCCCCGAGAAAGGAGGTATTACTGTTGTTCCTAATGATAAAAACAAACTTATTCCGCAAATAATTGTTACAGGCTATAGACTAGTCATTGATTTTAGAAAAATTAAACAGTGCAACTAGAAAAGATCACTACCCTCTGCCGTTTATTGATCAAATGCTAGAAAGATTATCTAAGAACACACATTTTTGCTTCCCTCATGGATATTCTGGTTTTTCACAAATACCTATTTATCAACCTGGTCAAGAAAAGACCACTTTTATTTGCCCTTTTGGAACCTATGTTTATAGACTTATGCCTTTTGGTTTATGCAATGCACCTGCTACCTTTCAAAGATGTATGACTTCTATATTCACCGACTTTTGTGAAAAGATTGTTGAGGTTTTCATGGATGACTTTTCTGTTTATGGGAATTCTTTTGATGATTGTTTAAGCAATCTTGATTGAGTTTTGCAGATATGTGAGCAAACAAATCTTGTCTTGAATTGGGAGAAGTGCCACTTTATGGTTAACAAAGGTATTGTTTTGGGCCACAAAATTTCTGAAAGAGGTATTGAGGTGGACAAAGCTAATTTGATGCAATTGAGAAAATGCCATGTCCTAAAGATATTAAAGGTATTCGTAGTTTCCTTGGTCATGCTGGTTTCCATAGGAGATTTATCAAATACTTTTCTAAAATTTCTTGGCCACTTACGAATCTTTTGCAAAAGGATATTCCTTTTTTTTATGATGATTGTTTAGAAGCCTTTTAAACACTCAAGAAAGCCTTAATTTCTGCACCTATTGTTCAACCACCTGATTGGAACTTGCCTTTTGGAATTATGTGTGATGCTAGTGATTATGTTGTTGGCGCTGTTCTAGGACAAAGAGTTGATAAGAAACTAAATGTTATTCATTATGCTAGTAAAACTCTAGACAGTGCTCAACGAAATTATGCTACTACTAAAAAAGAATTTCTAGCAGTAGTGTTTGCTTGTGATAAATTTAGATCCTATATTGTAGATTCAAAAGTAATTGTTCATAGTGATCATGCTGCAATAAAATATCTTATGGAAAAGAAAGATGCCAAACCTAGGCTTATTCGATGGGTTCTCTTGCTACAAGAATTTGATTTGCATATCACTGATAGAAAAGGAGCTGAGAACCCCGTGGCTGATAACTTTTCTAGGCTTGAAAATATTCTTGATGACCCACAACCTATTAATGATAGCTTTCCTGATTGGCAATTAGCTGCAATAAATGTTTCTAATAGTACACCTTGGTATGCTGAATACGCTAATTACATTATTGCTAAATATTTAACACCTAGTTTCACGTACCAACAAAAGAAAAAATTCTTCTATGACTTAAGACATTATTTCTGGGATGACCCACATCTTTATAAAGAAGGAGTAGATGGTATTATTATACGTTGTGTACCTGAGCATGAACAAGGACAAATCCTATGGAAATGTCACTCTGAAGCATATGGATGACATCATGCGGGAGACAGAACTGCTCACAAGGTATTGCAATCTGGTTTTTATTAGCCTACTCTCTTCAAGGATGCTCGTAAGTTCGTCTTATCTTGTGATGAATGTCAAAGAATAGGTAATATTGATAAGCGTAAAGAAATGCCTATGAATTGTTCACTTGTTGTTGAACCATTTGATGTTTGGGGATTTGATTACATGGGACCTTTTCCTTCCTCTAATGGGTATACTCATATTTTGGTTGATGTAGATTATGTTACTAAGTGGGTGGAATCTATTCCAACCAGTAGTGCTAATCACAACACCTCAATTAAAATGCTTAAATAAGTTATTTTCCCAAGGTTTGGAGTCCCTACATATTTAATGACCGATGGTGGTTCACACTTTATTCATGGTGCTTTCTGTAAAATGCTTGCCAAGTATGATGTTAACCATAGAATTGCATCACCCTATCATCCCCAGTCTAGTGGTCTAGTTGAACTTAGCAATAGATAAATAAAATTAATTTTGCAAAATACTGTCAATAGGTCCCGGAAGAATTGGTCTAAGAAATTAGATGATGCACTTTGGGCTTATAGAACAGCATATAAAAATTATATGGGTATGTCTCCTTATAAAATGGTTTATGGAAAAGCTTGTCGTTTGCCTCTTGAGTTAGAACATAAAGCATATTGGGCAATTAAAGGACTCAACTATGATCTCAAACTTGTTGGTGAGAAGAGGTTATTTGATATTAGCTCATTAGATGAATGGAGAACCCAAGCTTATGAAAATGCCAAGTTATTTAAAGAAAAATTTAAAAGATGGCATGATAAAAGAATCCAAAAGCGTGAGTTCAAAGTTGGTGAATATGTTCTTTTGTATAACTCTCGTTTCAGATTCTTTGCAGGAAAACTCCTCTCCAAATGGGAAGGACCCTATGTTATCAAGGAGGTTTATCGATCTGGAGCTATCAAAATAAATAATGCCGAAGGTACTAACCCGAAGGTCGTTAATGGCAACAAATTAAACATTATATCTCAGGTACGCCCATTAATGTTGAAAGTAATATTATCCAAACTATGACACCGGTAGAACACATAAAAGAAACCTTTCGGAACACTCCAGAATCGTGAAAAAATGAGGTACATGATATGGTAAGTAAACGGACTCCAAAACAGACAAAAAATATTTTTTGTACACCTGGTGGGCACAAGCCAGGCGCGCCCAGGTGGGTTGTGCCCACCTGGGGTACCTTCTGTACTCTGTTTTTCTTCCATTTGCTTTTTACCCAAGATAAAAAAAATCTTTATATATCCCCCAAACCTATTGACTTCCGTATCACGGAGAAATATCTTGTTTTCTTTTCTTGTTGTTTTCGGTCAGATCTGTTGAGCCAGGCATCATGTCTTCTTCTTCCTTGAACAACGTGGAAGAGGATGCTTGGTTGATGAAGATCGAGCTGAAGAGAGAAGAGCCCGTAGAAGCCGTCAGAGGGGACAAGAGCAAGGAGGCTACCAGAGATCAAGCGCCGGTGGTTGAGCAGGCCTGCCCTGCCGAGGAGGAAGAAGAAGATATCCTTAAACCTTACTATGATCTTCTCACCCCCACCAAGATCAAAGCCTTTCGGATCATCGACACGGTTCGTGTGCAAAATAAATATCTCACCCATGAAAATATTCTGTTGCAAGAGCACATCATCGCCCTCCAGAGCGTCATCCGTATAGTGGAGAATCTCTGGATCATGAAGGACAAGATTGTTACCACTTCATCACCACCACCTCCTAATTCGTCACAAAAAGAAAATTGAGTATTGGGTATGGGCACTCCCCTTGGCTTTCGCCAAGCTTGGGGAGGTGCCCGGTATCGTATCACCTCCACTATCTTTTGCCTTTACTTATCTTAGTTCCATCCATAATCATCTTTTGCTTTAGTTGAATAAAAGTTTAGTTCGATCCTTTCTTTTGGAGAGTTTGCTTAGTGATATATGTTTGTAATCGTGTGCGAGATATATAATAAAGTTTAGTTTGAGTTTTGCTTTCTTTACTTTCTTGTTTCAATAAAAAGGAAAGGAAATAAATGAAAAGATCATACGCTAATCTTATGGTGAGTAATGACATCACATAAGGAAAAGTATAAGTAGAAAATTTTATTGTAGATTGACAAACATAGCATTGGTCAATGATCCAATTCATGAAAGAATTAATAAGGGAAGAGAAGATTCACATGCAAATACACTATCTTGGAAATCTTTTGTGATTGTGGGCCCCCATCAAAACATTATATGCCAAAATTGTTGACGTTAGACAAGGAAGACAACGTAATGATTTATGTTTGTTCATATTCACATTGAAGTTATATTGTCATAGATCCTTCAACATGTGGTGTTTGCCCCCCATCTTTGCTAGCCAAAATTCCGCACCAAGTAGAGATACTACTTGTGCATCCAAAAATCCTTAAACCAAAATCTTATTTTCAAGAGTCCACCATACCTACCTAAGGATTGATTAAGATCCTTCAAGTAAGTTGTCATCGGTACAATAAGGCAATAAAAGTTGCTTCTAAAAGTGTTAGATCAATTAGTGTAAGAGAAAATTGAGCGTTGTACGAACTTGTGATGGCAAAGAATAAAAGCAACAGTCTGCATAATAAAGGTTGCCATCATAAGGGGCAATATAACGTGACGTTCTTTTGCACTAAGGGATTGAGCATACAAACAAAAAGCGCATGGCAACCTCTGCTTCCCTCTGCGAAGGGCCTATCTTTTACTTTTATGTATTTACTTTTATGCATGGGTCAAAGTTCTTCTCTCTATTCTTTTTTATTTTCTCTTTTGGCAAGGATCATGTGGCGAGGAAAGATCTAGGCACATATATCCAGTTGGATATGGGTAGCATGAGTTATTATTTTTGACATCACCCTCGAGGTGAGTATGTTGGGAGGTGAAACTATGAGCCCCTATCTTTCTATGTGTCCGGTTGAAACGTTTTGCTCATGTGTATGCGGTGAGTGTTAGCAATCATAGAAGACAAGATGATGGTTGAGTATGTGGACTTGCCTAAAGGCTCCGATACATGACCCTTCCTAAAAATATGATGAATTGTAGTTGCAAAGTTGACTGAGAACATAGTTTGTTGGTTTCCAATAGATTTCATGCTTTATACTTCTATGTTGTGATGAATTGTTACTTATTGATGAGAAGTCTATGATAAAAGTTCTATGATAAAAGTTTTATGCTTAAGTTTGTTGCTGTTATAATAATATACATGATGCTTCTATGTCCATATTTTGTTTTTATCGACACCTCTCTCTCTCTCTCTAAGCATGTGGACATGTTTTTCGATTTTGGTCTAGCCCCCTGCAAGAGGGAGCTGACAAAGTAAACCGGGTGCTGCATCATCTTCTTCTTCTGCACTACTTCATTTGGTTGCGTCGCTTCTGCTCCGGCGGCGTCAAATTCTACGGGTGCTCTGCCTCGCCACTGGTCAGCCCTGCCGTTGCTATTACTTCCACATTGAACACCCTCTACGCCACTAGTGCAGCACTGACCACTTGATTTGTTGCCGCTAGATACAGCAGCAATGACTCTTGCGGTTTAGGCGCAACTAGTATTGGCATAGAGGAGAGGTATTTCTTCAAATCCTGCAGCGCTGCTTCGGCCTCTGGGGTCCATTCCATTGGACCTGCCTTTTTCAAGATTTTGAAAAAGGGAAGGGCGCACTCAGCAGACTTGGAGATGAATCTGTCCATGGCGGCAACACAGCCAGCAAGCCGACGCACATCCTTGATCCGCCTGGGCGCCTCAACCTGCTCAATGGCCTTGATCTTGTCTGGATTCGCCTCGATCCCATGCTGTGACACAAAGAACCCGAGAAGTTTGCGGGACGGAACGCCGAAGACACACTTCTATGGGTTCAGCTTGAGGTTGGTCTTGCGCAAATTTGCAAACGTCTCTTCTAAGTCTTGTATGAGTGTTGCCTTGTCCTTGGTTTTGACCACTATGTCATCCATATAAGCTTCGATATTTCTATGTAGCTGAGGCTCAAAACCAATTTGGACTGCTCTTGCAAATGTTGAACCAGCGCTCTTAAAACCAAAAGGCATTCGTAAAAAACAATACGTACCACATGGGGTGATGAACGCAGTCTTCTCTTCGTCTTCTCTTGTCATGAAGATCTGGTGGTATCCTGAGTAAGCGTCAAGGAATGATAGAAAGTCACACCCGGCCGTGGAGTCTACAATCTGGTCAATGCGCGGCAAAGGGAAAGGATCTTTTGGACAAGCCTTATTGATGTCTGTGTAATCAATACACAGCCTCCATTTCCCATTTGCCTTGTGCACCACTACCGGATTGGCCAACCACGTTGGATGGAGCACTCCTCTGACCAAGCCTGCCGCTTCCAATTTCCTGATCTCCTCTGTGATGAACTCTTGCCGCTCTAAAGCTTGCTTCCTGACCTTCTGCTTGACGGGTCGCGCATGAGAACAGATAGCAAGATGGTGCTCAATCACCTCCCTGGGAATGTCGGGGATGTCGGATGCTTGCCATACAAACACATCGACATTCGCCCGCAGGAAGGTAATGAGCGCGCTTTCCTATTTGCTATCGAGGGTGGAGCTTATAGTGAAATCCCCTCCCATGCCATCCTCCTTGACGGACACCTTCTTGGTCTCTGGTGGTGCAGCTCTGGATTTCTTGCTCTTGCCGGTGGAGCTCTCTGGCACATCCTCGACGGGAACACAGCACTCCGAAGAGGTGCGCTTGCTGGAGTGGGTGCGAGAGGTCTTACCGGTCTTCTTCCCCGGGACTTCAGCGGCAGGAGCAAGTGCCTTGGCGACAGTTGCTGCAACTGCCTCCCAGTAGAGTTGGTTAGCCCAAATCAGCGCATCCTTCTTGTCGGAGGGGACGGTGATGATGGTCATCGGCCCAGGCATCTTCAGCATGTTGTAGGCGTAATGTGACACCGCCATGAACTTGGCTAGTGCTGGGTGGCCGAGGATCCCGTTGTAGGGAAAGGGGATCTCGGCGACATCAAAAACAATCATCTCTGTCCTATAGTTCAGCTCGCCTCCAAATGTCATGGGCAGCGTGACCTTACCCTTCGGCTGACTTCTTCCCGGGTTGACTCCTCAAAACGTGCCCGTCTCTTCAAGGTCTCCATCAGGAATCTGCAACCTTTTGATCACAACAGGCGAGATCAAGTTCAGGCCGGCCCCACCATCAACTAGCATTTTTGTCACCTTGAGGCCGCGTATTGTTGGTGAAATCAACAACGGAAAACACCCGACCGCAGTTGTGCGATCAGGGTGGTCTTCAGTGTCAAAAATGATATGCGTGTTGGACCACTTCAGTGGCTTTTGAGCATCGAATGATGGTTCTGCCGCTGCGATCTCACACGCCCACCGCTTGAGCTGGCAGTGAGAGGTGTGCAGCGAGGCGCCACCGTTGTCGCACATGGCCTCTGTAGCTTTCTGGAACTCGTGCTCGCTAGACTCGTCGTCCTCGTCATGATCATCGTCTTCTTGCTTCTTGTCGCGGCCTCGAGAGGGCCTTTCTTGTTGATTATCCTTGCCGCGGCGGCCAGCTTGGCCGCCACGCTTCTTGTCGGATCCCTCAGCACCATCTTGGCCTTTCTCCTTGTCTCGCCTCTCATATTCGGCTTTCTGCTTCTTTGCGAGCTGCTTGACTTACCGTCAGTTCTGGAGGTCGTGGCCCTTGGTGCGATGGATCTTGCAGTACTGCTTGTTGGAGCTTCCTGGCTTGTCGGCAGCCGCCAAGGCCTGGCAAGCGGCGCACCCGGCAACTTCCTTGCCGGGGTCGTCTGCCTTGGTCTTCTTGGCAGCGCCAGCGTCGTCGGATCCCTCAACGGCAAGCATGGCCTTGCCCTTGCGCTTCCTGTTACAGCGTCGACCCTTCTTTGCCGGGGCGGCGTCATCTCCGTCTGAGGAATCGGTTTCCACACCGGCATCTTAGCCGGGGTACTTCCTTCCCTCTTCAGCCTGAGCACACCTATCGGCTAGAACGTAGAGTTCTGCCACATCCTTCACCTTGTTTATCGCATCTCCTATGGATCTTCACGCATCTTGCGGTTGCGCACATTCTGATGGAACACGCTGATGATAGCGGCGGGATGATTATCCGAGATGTTGTACTGCACCCGGCTGAACCTCTGTATGTACTTGCGCAGGTTTTCTCCTTCTTTCTGGGGGATGACATGCAAGTCTCTTTCCTGGCTATGAGCTTTGTGGCCTCCCGTAAAGGAACCAACAAACTTATGGCACAAATCCGACCAGGAAGAAATAGAATCTATTGGCAAGTGCATCAACCATGACATGACGTTGGGTTTAAGCGCCAATGGGAAGTAATTGGCAAGCACCTTGTCGTCACGAGCTCTGGCCGCTTGCATCGGCGATGGTGTAGGTGCTGAGGAACTCTGACGTGTGAGTCTTGCCGTTGTACTTCTCGCCAACGTCGGGCTTGAACATGCGGTGAGTGGGCCACTAGAACTGCCGCAGCTCACGGGTAAAGGCTCGGCAACCCACCTCATAAGGTAGGCCACCAGAGCCCCCCCCCCCCCCGAGCTGGGTGGTCCATAGTGGGCCCTGCTCGCCTATCCAACTGATGGCGCGCTTCGCGCCGCCGCTCGATAGTGGTTCGAGCATCTTCATGGGCTCACTCCCGAAGGACTTGGTGTTGATCGCGGTGGGTCCGTGGGTTGGACGACGCTATGGAAATGTTATCACAAGCGTCGTCCCGAGGGACCGGCACCCGCGGTAACTGGCATGGAGGAGGAGAATGCACCGTGGCCGCAGCGCCTCCAGTCCTTCCACCACTGGCGTGCGGTGGCTCGACAGAGCATCGGCCCGAGGGCCCCGTTTGTCGCGTCTCGTCTTTGTTGGCGATGCCGACGAGACTCTGGATGGTGGCTCTCCACTCATCGAGCTTTTCCACAGCAGGAGGGAAGTCGAGTAGCAACTGCGCGCGCTAAGGCCTCTGCTGGCATGGGCGGCGGCGGAAGCTGCGTGGACCGTGACGCGCTCCGACTTCTAACCACGTTAGAAGGAGCTCTATCACGGCCTTGCGGCTGTGCGCCATTTTTGCCAGCGCCTCGGCGTGTATGCTGGTCTTCTACGTCCCATGAATGATGCATAGGACTCTTCCCGCGGCGGCGCCCGGGGTTGCTGGCGCGGTGGCGCTGCTCGTCGCGCTCAACCTGAGAAGAGCGCGCTGTGGGCGCCGGCGTAGGCATCTTGGAGGTCGCCATGCCGCCTGTAGGTGGCATGACGCCGCCCTTAGAGGGCCCCGCGCCGCCTGCGGGGGGCATGGCTCCGTCTTTGGACTTGGTGGCGTGCGGCTCGTTGTCTCGTGCACGAACGACACCGCTCGCCAAGCTTTGGCTGCCAGAGCAATGTGGGTGTTCGCGGGCCACGCCTCGGCTTCCATCCGCGACCACCCCGTCGCCCGCCTGCACTGGTACGGGCCGTTCGGCTCCGGATGAACCGATCGCCAGGATCATCTTCTTCTTGGGAGCCATGGCGATGAAGAACTGCCAAACTAATTGCTAGACCGGATTTTCACAACTGCGCCCCCTACCTGGCGCGCCAGAGATGTCGGTGGAAACGACACCTATGGGACCACTGGGAATCCCTTTTGCTACGGTTGGCGGGCACGGGGTTGTGCAAAGAGCGGGTCTAGAAGCCAGCACGAGAATCGTTTACCAAGGTTCGGGCCGCGAGGATGCGTAATACCCTAGTCCTGCTTTGGTGTATATTCGAGTGTTCTTGAGTTCTTGAACTAGCTACGGTGTGTGCGTCGTCCAAAAGATCCGAACCCTTCCTCAGCACGCCTCGGGCCTCCTTTTATAGTCAAAGGGGTCGCCACAGTGGCACACGGGAGGTGGAAAGGGATGTACAGTGTACAAGCTTATCGCCTGTCATTACGGGACAAAACACATTCAATGTGCTCCTTAGGTGTCCCCTTGCTTTATCGGGGATGGTAACGAGGCCCGTCCCGTCCGTCGCCGCTCCGTCTTGCCTCGACACGCGTCCAGGCCAACGGGGCATGCAACACCATGTAGGTGCTTGACTAGTTGGATTAGTATCCACGTACTGCCACGTGGGTACTTGCTTTAATTGGTGGGTCGGCCGCTGAGCTGGGGCGATGATGGGGCGGCAAGGCCTTGCCGCGGTCTCGTGTATATTCCCGGCAAGGGTCTTGCCGGGGTCTTGTGAGCGCCGTCGGCAAGGGTCTTGCCGGGGCCTTGCAGGTGTCTTCGGTAAGGCGCCTTGCCGGGGCCTCGTGGGCATCCTCGGCAAGGAGCCTTGTGGTTGTCTTGTCTTCTGGTCCTCATCTAGGATTTGTAGGCCCTCTGTCTTCACAAAAATCTACATGCCACCATGCAGGCACTTCTCGAGCCTTGGTTCCAACGTTGTCGATGGTGTCGGAACTCTCAGGCTCAAGGGTAGCTGCAATGCTGGCGTTGGGGCGACTTGCCCCGACAAGGCTCTTGCCGGGGCTACGTAGGCCGCACCGGCAAGGGTCTTGTCGGGGGGAAGTCCATCTTGTTGCTCCATCTTCTGCGCCCTTGGTTGGAGTGCTACTCTGGTAGACCTGCACTTCTGCTTCCCTTCTCTGCCCTGCTAAGTGTGGTCGTAGGCGTGGCTCTGACTGCCCGCGCACATGTAAAGGGGTATAAAAGAGAGCCCCTACTTTTGTACGCCGACAAAAATCTTCAGAGAAAATCACATCAGTAGAGAAAATAGAGCTGTTCCAAATTGTTGCAATGCCCCCGATGCCCCATGAGAAGGTACAAAGGCAAATTGATCAAATCGGCAAGGGCAACAGAATTTAATAAAGGACAAATCAAAAGAGGATTTCTTGGTTTCTTGTAAGCATACCATCGCACAACCACTAGAAGTAATAGCATTGGATAATGCCAGTTATTTGTCCCCGGAGTTTAAACCACGCACGTTCCAACATTCCAGTTCACCAAAAGATGCATTAATAAAGTAAAATAAGAAAAGGTCTGTGAAGGAGAGCTTAGGTCGAGGTCGAACGCTCCTCCTCCTGTGAAGCTACCAGTGCTTCCTCCAAGAGTTCGTCTGTTGGGATCGCGCAGATCACAGTGCCGATCTGTTGGATCACCCTGACAAGTGTAGGTGGTGGAATCTTCTCATCATTCACCTCTCCGATTCTGATAGCAGTTGGAACAGTCCTGGGCTTGACCTTAGAGGTTTTCATTTTGCTGTCAGACACTTGAGGAACCTTGAAGCCATCATACTTATTGGTTCGGGCACTCCTACGCAGAGCAACAACGCATTCAATCACAACTAACTTGCCTTTGCGGTTCATAGTTGTGGAGGAGCCACCAATGTCAGGGACTTCTGGAGGAGGCAGAATAGTATGCTGTGCAAAGTTGACTGAGACCTCCTGCTGTATCTCATTTGGTTCAGATAAAGTGGCTTCAGAAACCTGAGCTCGATCATGCACTTCCTCACCGTCAGTGGAAGGTAAAGCAAGCTCCCCGGTGGAAGCCTCTGAGAGTTCTTCAATTGTAGGAGTAGATGATGGAGCATGTGCGATTGTTTTGGAGGCAGAAACCACAGTCAGAAGGCCAACATTTTCTGAGACTGTAATGTTAAAAGTGACTGAATCCTGTTGAAAACCATAATGATCTCTCCATGGTCCATAAGAAGCCATAATGGGCCTGATAGCAGCTGTGAGATATGTATTTAACCTGAGCATGGGAATGCAATCTCTTATGAGCATAACAGGTATGAAATCACCTAGGGAGGACATGTCTAAGTGCAGGCCATCAAGAAATGTAGTCAGAGAGATTTCCAGAACATTGAGTGGCAGAGAAGCAGTTTTAGCGTTAGCTAGGTTGACCAATGGAGTGTTCTCAGGGCTGACCAGGGCAGAGTTCTCATTGTTGACAGGAGGAGCACTGATAGCTTCCTGTGACCAGAACTGAATCATGAGATTAACAGGCACCAACACATACGAATCATAGATAGTTGCACTTGAGTCAGAGCTAGTATGCATTGAAATTAAGTCATTCCAGGCAGTAGCAGGACTGTCATGTAAATTCTGTGGTGGCACAATGCCATGATCAACCTGCTGGCCCTCACCAGCCAGCCACTGCTGGAAATTGTACAGAACAGGGGGTGCTTGAGGAGGTGGAGGGGGCCACACTCCCCAATCAGGATGTATTTCAATATCATTCCCTTCATCAACCACCACATTTTCTTCCTCATTAACTGCAGCATCTGCCACTACATTTTGAGCCATCCAGTTATGAAGTTGCTGCTGGTATAGCTACTCAGCATTCAGGCCCTCCCCATGCAGCGGGTGAGGAATACCATTAGCAGGTGGTGGATCTTCTGCAGCTGGTGATACTTCAGGTAAATGAGCATTCCCATCGTTACTGCACAGCATTGTGACTACACCAGTCCAGCACTGCCGTGCACATCCTAACTGACAAACAACCAGACTCTTGGGCACTAAGCGCATATGAATAACTCTGACCTTAACAAGGACCAGCCTCCTATCCCCTCTAGGGTTGTTCCAATCAACCAGAGCACCAAAAGAGTCCACAGATTTGTGCATGTAATGCTGTGTCTGATAATCATAAGGAAATCCCACATATAAAAGCCACACCTCCGGACCAGAAGTAGTCCGGCGCATGTTTAGAGCAGCATCGCGAGGGACAAATGAGATAACAGTGTGTTCCTCTACTTCGTTTTCATCAAGCTCAAAGGTGGTGCCCACAAGCGCATCCTGGATCACGGAGTTGTCAAACCCAAACAAACCAATACCAAGGGGATGATCTACCACTTCAGAAGGGAAGTAATGTGATTCATGGAGCAAACCTTCAATGATGTTGCGCAGATCAGCTTTCTGATGGAACGGGATGAACCGATTTGCCTCTGCAATGGCCAAGAATTCATGATGTAGCGGAGGGATTGCACCCACCACCATGTCCGCGCACACCCTGCGGTCAGCCGGACCAAGCTCGATGGTCATGCCCGTCGGAAGGTAGGGGACGACGTTGATGGGATAGTTCGCCATTGGAGCGGTGAGAGGAGCGAGAGCAGGGACACGCACAGACTGCAAGGAGGAATGCGTATCGTCCGCCTTGGGCAGGGACTTGGGTACCCAGACCCCACGAGGCTTGTGCATAAGCTTATGCAAGCGTCCACCAAGTGACCACGGAGACCGCAGGATGAGCATCTAACAATAGAGCGACGCCGGGTGGCAGGTATGTTTAATGGAAGTATCATTTATTTTCTGCGTCTAAATCCTAGACAAGATGTGATCACTATCCACCCGATGATATTTTCCATGAGCACCAGCTACAGTATCTTTGACCGGAGGGAGAGGATCAATTACTGATAGGCAACTTTTTTGTACCCCAATTTTCGGTTGCCAAAATAAGTAGCGAGTCCTAGGAGCTCCACATTGATGTTTTTGATGGCTCAAAAGCCCACAAGCGCCACATAATGATTAGCCGGGCATTCGAAGTATACGTGGGCCGTAGAATCACAAATATAACAGGCTTGATTTGGTACCTTGTGTGGGCTAGGATCGGGGCCACTAGTAGTACACAAACAAGGGTGCTGAGAACATACCTGACAGTGCGGACCCGGGCAATTAGCCACAAGATGATCAATACCATTGCAACTGCTGCAAATGACTAATTTATCATAAATGAAAGCCGGAGGTGGGACCAAGGCCAATTTCCATATAGATGCAATTCTTTCCTGTGAGATCCCCACCCTATAATGATCCAAAATATGTCAGAGAATAAACCCAGGAATTTGATGCCATGACTTACTTTTGAAATTAGGCCCCTCAAATCACCGATGATTGACCGCAACATTATCGGCAGACCGACCAGAGATATCCACATTAATGTTTCCGAAGACCAAGGAATTAGCCATTAAAGTCTCATTAATAGTCATTGCATTTTCCTTGTTAAGAATATCTTGTTGGCTGACAGGAGGCTGCCAGGAACTGTAACATCCCAAAATTCTAAATTTTGGAATGTTATAATAAATAGATAGATTTGATTGTTTGTTTGATTGTTGTGATTGACTGACTGAAAGTGAGTGAATTCGAAACTTTTTGAAAGTTAAATGAGAGGGAATAAAAGGACTTTCCCAAACTTTCATTTTGCTTTTATCTTCCTCGTGAATTCAAATTCTTTTCATCACAAAACCCTGGAGAGAACATAACATGACTTCTTCCATTTTAAATAAATGAAAAGGGATTTGAAAAGATTTGAATCTCATTTGGAAACATTTCAAATTCTCAAACTTCAAGCAACTCAATGATTTTCATGAGAGAAGATAAAATGACTTCTTCAAAACATATGAAATATGAGTTGGGAGTTTAAAAGGATCAAATTTTAAAGTCCTTTTGGAAATTATTTTCAATTTGGAGTTATTTGAATTTTATTCAAATTATTTTTCTCCAAAAATATAATATATGGAAATTAGGGTCAAATGATTCCCTACATCCGAAAAATGGAGAGAAATAAATTTGAATTAATTTTGGTATTTTTAAAATGATTTTTATTAGGTCTAATTGAACCAGTAGCACTATTTGAATTATTTGAATTTGTGTGGATTTTATTTGACTCTAGAAAATTGTTCAGCTTGTAGGAAAACATTTTCTGAAAATTTTGATATATTATATGCCTACATAATATTTTTAGTTATTTTGTTATATATATATATTTTAGTCCTCTGAAAAAAAATTGTTTTTAAAAAAACTTTCTCCTTCCGCTGACTGGGCCGGCCCAGCCCAGCCAATCAAGAAGGCCCAGTGGCCCACCTCCCGGTCGTCCCCGATCCTCGGCCGGAGACCGACTCCCGCACGCTAGCGCCGTCGCCGTGCTCCGCCCGGCCTCTCCCCGCCGCCTCTCCTGCCCCCTCCTCCACGCCATCTCGCCCCTCCACCTCCTTAAAAGTCGTGCCTAGCCCCGCCGCCTCTCCTTTCGACTGAGAAACGCGCAGCGGTGCCGCATCTAGCCGTCGCCAAGACTTTGCCCTGCCTTGCCACACCGCTTCGCCGCCGTCCTTTGCGCGCCCGCACCACGCGTCGCTCTCGCCTTGGCTTGCTGCTGCATCGCCCCGAGACGCCGGAGCTTCGCCAGACTTCGCGGATACTGCGCTGCTGCCGCGATCTGCCAACCGCCGCCGGCGCCAGTTTTTTTCCGTAAAACCGACGAGCCGCCCGACCGGTAAAACCCGCAAAAGCCCGAACCGGTTTTTTTTCTTTTAGATCGGTTTTCTTTTTAGTTAGGCCTATTCGGTGAATGTTCGCTGTTTATCCCTTCGCAGCGAACGAATTCGTTCGTTAGCGTTCTGTAACGAACGTTCGGTATTTAGATTTTTCTTTTTCTTTTTAGTTTTCGGCCAGGGACCTATTCGTGATAAATTTTCTTCACAAATTAGTCCCTGTACTTCAATCGGTCATTACTTTTTGCTCGTTACTCGGATTTCGACGAAACCAACGCCCACGTCTTCGTTATGATCTCCTCTATCCAGTAATCCAACTAAAACATGTTTTTGAAAATTTTAAAACTTGAATTAGAACATATTTGTATTCAAACTTAGTTTGATCGTAACTTGAGTTTTAAAACTCCGTTTTAGTTGATTCTTTTTGCAAATCAAAGCTCTTGACCTGAACTTTCTGATAAGGCCAAATTCACACAATTTTGGTACTGTTACAAATTGTTTTATGTTGCAAGAAGTATTTGCTTGATTTTGTTGTTTTCTGACTCGTTCTTCGTTCTTTTTTATCTTTTGAGTGATTGCTTATGTGTGGTTACTATTGCTTGCTTACGACAGATTGACCGGAGTGTGACGAGTAGAGATATCAAGAGTTTTGAGTGCGAATCATCTTCATCAACATTGCAGGCAAGTTCACACTTTGATCATACCTCTTTACTACCCAGTTTTATTGCATTAGATCAATCCTCAAACAACTGCATGATTAGGACCTGATTAACATGTGGGTTTTGGGAATAGATGAGGCAATACCTATTACCTGTTTATTATCAAACCATTGGGAGTTACTTATACGCATTGCTTATATTACTATGCTATGCTATGCTCGTAGACGTGGTTCGGGTTTGAGTGAAATCCATGACAGATGTGAGATTGTTAATAAATGGTTTACTTAAGGTGGCAACTTAAATACACATCTGGGTGGATTGAGGCACCTGGGTATTCCAGGATTGCCTGTTTTTGTATGGACCGCCACCCAGGCTCAAAGGGATCATGAGATTATTCATACTAGAAACTTCCGTGTGCAACCACAAGCTACTATGGGCTCTAGCATAGTTGACTAAGTCGTGCGAACTCTTACAGTGGTAGACTAGCTGATGTAGGGGATGTAGGTTGGTACGGTCTACCCGATCGTAAGGTGCTAGCGCTTTTGAAAGACTATGTCTCGGTCATCCGTTTCTCAAACACCATGTAGTGCGAGAAATACAACGGAGGAGATCGAGTCTTGTGGGGAAAAGTGCGCAAACCTCTGCAGAGTGTACAAACTAATCATGGTTAGCCGTGTCCTCGTTTATGGACATCTTGAGTATCTGGTTCTTGGATTATCCTTTTGATCTCATCACGTTACTTAAATAATTTGTTGGGTTTTAATGATGATGCTTAATTGGGATTGAGAATGCTGTCAACCATTCTCAATGTTTAACAACCACCATGATAGTTAAATAAAATATATTCCTTTGCAGTAGGGAAAAATTGGCTTTACGCAAAACCTTATAACCATAGAGCTTTTCCACCAGCCATATATGCATGTAGTGATAGCCATATTTCAGCATTGCTCTAAAGTGTGAATTTGCCAGTACATTCAATGTACTGACCCTTTGTGGCTGCAACGTCTCATGTTGCAGGATATCTTATGACGAGTAAGTGATACGTTAGGGTTACGATTTATACACTCAACTTTGCCGTTGGTGTTGATGGGAATCCACAACCTTGTTACTTCCGCTATTTGGATTGAGGTAATAGTATTTACGTTAATTTATACATGTGATTTACCTCTGTTATAAATCCTCGAGTCTTGTGTGTGTCGACATACCGATCCGAGGATGACACTTAAGCCGAGAGACTTGACCGTCTCGAGGTCGGGTCGCTACAAGATGGTATCGAGCAGATGTTGGTATGGGGCGTGACCCTAAGCTGGCAAGCCCATAGGAAAAGATTTTCTCTAAAACTTTCTTTTCAAAAGGATATTTTACCTTTTTCTCTTCTGAGCTTATTAAAAAAAATCCCTTTTAGAGAGACCATACCCTTTTCCCTTTTGACCACTCAAAGATTTGACTGATGAGACCACTCCAAGGAGTACAAGATATCAGAACAACCACGACCACTACAGAATGAAGGAGATTTTACCGTGCATCTGAATAATGGAAACTACAACGGTTGAAGACTCCGAAGACTAGGAGAATTTGAGGGATATGAAGAATTTCCAGATTTAGTATGACCTAGGAAGGCTACCCTTATGGAACCTGGCAGACTATGGAAGCTGTCAATACCCGAGATCAAGGTGTATCGGAGAAAGACCGGAATATGGAGCCTTAGAACTCAAAGTTTTTGTCAAGAAACCCTAAGGCAGGAGATATCAACTATGGAATGATAGCTCATGGAAAGGGAAAGATCATAAACACAACTATCCATGATGTCATCGCCCGCTTATGCTATTGTCACCGTGCTGGGTTAAGCATGCATATGCATGGAAGGATTGGATAGTAGAAGTCTGATGGAGCACCTATCAGCAAGATGAAGTTTTAACCTTGGCCGGTGTATCACCAGGATTTGGAGTACTACATCAGGAGTTTTTAGATAGACCTTCAGGAAGCCGTATTTTAAAAGGAAGCATTTCGTGAAGAACTCAGGACCTAGAAGCTGAAAGTAGCCAAGCTGGAGGAGCAAAACCTCGAGATACAGGAGATCCGTCAGGAACAGAAGGACCGTAATGCCATGGTTCATGTCAAGGATGTTGAAACCCAGAAGTTTGGAACACGACCCCAACATATTAAAGGACGTCACGATAGACTTTGCGACAACAGAGATGATCTAGCAAAAGAACTTGAGAAGGTCAAGCACGATCAGAAGAAGCTGTTGGAGACATGAACAAGACTTGAAGAGTTTGATGACTTTGAAGATTTATTGACCTTTAGAAGACCAAATCCCTATTATACACTTACGTTAGATGCGACGTTTGTGAGCTGTCATTTGTTTGATGTTTTTCCGACAGCCACAAATACAATCTGTCTTTTCAAAACTTTTGTTTGTATTGTGTGCATCCCTCTCGATCTCTCTTATCCCACCCCAAACCCATGGACCCGTTAGAGGAAGAATGGAGATGAGCTTGTATTGTCTGGACCGATGAGTCAATTGGAGACAGACCGATGGATTCAGAACATGGAGGATCACATGGAGAATAACGCTATAGCCAGAAAGGATATGACCCAGCATGCTCTTGAGTGCTTTGAAAGAGGTGCCACTACCTGGTAGAGGATGTACCAAACCATCAATGGATGGCAAGGAGTAACCACCTGGAAGGAATTTAAGTGGACTTTGTTAAGATCTCATCTTGTGTCCCAGAAGTTGAGGCCTTATGGAAAGGATATGAAGAAACCTTGTGCATACAAGCTTTGTGGAGAAATAGGACACAACCATAAAGAAAACAAGGACGAATACCCTCATAATCGGAGGATTACCAAAGGAGTTAGCCGAGAATCTCAGGGAACTTTGGTTGGAGATTGTTCCCAAAGGTTTTGTTGCAGCAATGGAAGTTCAGTCTACATTGTTGGGAAAGATTCTAGAAGCTCAAAAGGATGACAAAGAGATGGCTGAGATAAACGAGAGGATGAGCAAAGGAAAGGCCAAAAGTTTTCGTAAGGATGAGCACGACACATTATGGTTCGAGGACCGTGTATATGTGCCCAATAATGCAAAGATCAGGAAGTAAATACTTTAGGAGGCTCATGACTCACCATACTCGATTCGCCCTGGAAACACCAAGATGTATTTGGATTTGAAGGAGTGTTTCTAGTGGAATGGTATGAAGTAGGATATTGCGGAGTATGTAGTTGTAGGTGATGTATGCCAGAGAGAGTAAAAGCAGAGCATCATAAGCCAGCATGATTACTACAACCTATGCCGATACCCGAATGGAAGTGGGGATAAGCGTGGCATGGATTTCATTACCGGATTTCCCAGAACCCGAACGGGATATGACTCTATCTGGGTAGTAGTTGATTCGCTTGACCAAAGTGGCTCACTTTATCCCAGTGAAAACCACCTACACAAGTGCGAAGTTGGCCAAGATATATTTGACCAGGATCGTATGTCTGCATGGAGTTCCGAGGACCATTGTATCACATAGAGGAACCCAGTTTACTTCAAAGTTTTGGAATCAGTTGCGTGAAACTTTGGGAACCAGGCTAGAGTTGATACAACTTTTACCCCATGAGCAGATGGATGATGAGAGAGTAAATCAGATTACGGAGGACATGTTGAGAGCTTGTGCGCTAGATTATGGATCTGGTGGGGATGATAATCTACCTTACGCGGAGTTCTCATACAACAACAGTTACCAAGCCAGTTTGAAGATGGCCCCTTTTAAAGCTTTGTATGGGAGAAGGAGCCAGACACCATTGATGTGGGACGAAGTTGGAGACTGTTAGTTGTTTGGATCAAATGTGATCAAGGATGCAGAAGAGAATGTTAAGTTTCTTCGAGATAGACTGAAGGTAGCTCAGTCCTGGCAGAAGAGTTATGCAGACTTAAAAATGCAAGGAGGAAGTCTATGAAATTGGAGACAGAGCATGTCTTCGTGTGTCCCCTCTGCGAGGAGTTAAACTATTTGGAGTTAAGGGAAAGTTAGCCCCGAGATTTGGAGGACCATACCGAGTTTTGGAGCGTATGGGAGAAGTGGCCAAAAAATTGGAGTCACCCAAAGGACTGTTAGGAGTTCATGATGTGTTTCACGTTTCCCAGTTGAAGAAGTGCCATGCGAGAGATGGCCAATATTCCCTATGGGGCGCTTGACCTGGAAAGGATAATGATGTTCCACGAAGTGGAGTATGGACTTCATAAGCATAAGTTTTTATCTCGGTAGGTGGGATATCCCACGAGGATGAAGAGATGAATTACTATTGGATATAAAGGAGGTATAATGTTGGAAATATGGATCAAGGTAAATTCCATGATGAGTCTGAGTAATCACGTCTTAGTTTGGTGCAAATAGAAGGAAGGGAGACAATACAATTGGATGGATTTTAAGTATGCTTGGAAGCTGGAAGTTGGATGTTGGAATAATGATCAACCCGAGGATAAGTTCAAGGACTACAAGTGATGAGATGGGCCATAACCCACAGGCCCCAGGACCGGCCAAGAAGCAAGCACACTCTTGCTGAAGGAAAAACCCTGGAAGAAGTTATGATTTTATCGATAGACGATCTAATAGGAGTAACACAAAACCTGAGAGTTGTGAAGGAACGATAGATGTTTGTCTGGCTTGCAGAATCAATGGATTTATCCGAACTTGGTTCGTCGACAAGAGAAAATTCTGCAATGCTTGTGAGGATGACCGAGTGTTAGAATGCGAGATTCGCTAAACCATATACATGGTAATGATTTGGGTGCGGGATGGATTGATCACCACACCGACGTACTCTTATTATTCGCCTTGCTATACGGGATGGTAAATCTGAGTGACTTACCTATAGTAGAGAGATGACGGTCAAAACCTTGTTTAAACCTTAGAATGGTATAGCAATTTTTTCCCTTGTACAAGGCAACTGTTGCTAACCGTAGGTCATACGGCGAGTTTCAACCCAGACCCATTTTCTGCAGGAGAAACCATAAATTGTTGACCGCCATGAGATATCGATAGTTGTTTAGTATTGATGCCAGACCTATCAGCTATGAAGACCCAATCACGGAATAACCTTACCAAGAGGAAAGGATAGAAGAATTGAGGAAAAGGTTATGCCACTACCGGAAGAGCCCAGAGAAGGAATTTTCCGAAAATCTGAGAAGACCGACACTTACAACAATAAGGACGGAGTATATGAGTATTGATGGAACCGTTACCATGTTTCTAAGGGTGGTAGCACCCCGGACCCCTGTGATGATCAATGGATTTTGAGAAGAACCCCAAACCTAACCTATTTCTTGCTAGCCTCTCCGAATCTCGAGGACGAGATTCCTTTTAAGGGTGGTAGGTTTGTAACATCCCAAAATTCTAAATTTTGGAATGTTATAATAAATAGATAGATTTGATTGTTTGTTTGATTGTTGTGTGATTGATTGACTGAAAGTGAGTGAATTCAAAACTTTTTGAAAGTTAAATGAGAGGGAATAAAAGGACTTTCCCAAACTTTCATTTTGCTTTTATGATCCTCGTGAATTCAAATTCTTTTCATGACAAAACCCTGGAGAGAAGATAACATGACATCTTCCATTTTAAATAAACGAAAAGGGATTGGAAAAGATTTGAATCTCATTTGGAAACATTTCAAATTCCCAAACTTCAAGCAACTCAATGATTTTCATGAGAGAAGATAAAATGACTTCTTCAAAACATATGAAATATGAGTTGGGAGTTTAAAAGGATCAAATTTTAAAGTCCTTTTGGAAATTATTTTCAATTTGGAGTTATTTGGATTTTATTCAAATTATTTTTCTCCAAAAATATAATATATGGAAATTAGGGTAAAATGATTACCTACATCAGAAAAATGGAGAGAAATAAATTTGAATTAATTTTGGTATTTTTAAAATGATTTTTATTAGGTTTTATTGAACCAGTAGCACTATTTGAATTATTTGAATTTTGTGTGGATTTTATTTGACTCTAGAAAATTGTTCAGCTTGTAGGAAAACTTTCTCTGAAAATTTTGATATATTATATGCCTACATAATATTTTTAGTTATTTTGTTTTTTTATATATTTTAGTCCTCTAAAAAAATTTGTTAAAAAAAAACTTTCTCCTTCCGCTGACTGGGCCGGCCCAGCGGCCCACCTCCCGGCCGTCCCCGACCCTCGGTCGGAGACCGACTCCCGCACGCCAGCGCCGCCGCCGTGCTCTGCCCGGCCTCTCCCCGCCGCCTCTCCTGCCCCCTCCTCCACGCCATCTCGCTCCTCCACCTCCTTAAAAGCCGCGCCTAGCCCCGCCGCCTCTCCTTTCCTCCCGAGGCGCCGCAGCCGGTGCCGCATCTAGCCACCGCACTTTGCCCTGCCACCGCTCGCCGCCATCAGTGTCGCGCCGCACCACCTTGCGCTTCGCCAGGGCTGCTGCTGCCGCCCATCGCCGCAGACGCCGGAGCTTGCCGGACTCGCCGGATGCACGCCGCTGCCGCCGATCGCCAACCGCCGGCGGCGTAATTTTAAATAAAACCGACGAGCCGCTTGACCGGTAAAACCATAAAAGCCGAACGGTTTTTTCTTTTAGATCGGTTTTCTTTTTTTAGTTAGGCCTATTCGGTGAACGTTCGTTGTTTATCCCTTTGCAGCGAACGAATTCGTTCATTAGCGTTCTGTAACGAACGTTCGGTATTTAGATTTTTCTTTTTCTTTTTAGTTTTCGGCCAGGGACCTATTCGTGATAAATTTTCTTCACAAATTAGTCCATGTACTTCAATCGGTCATTACTTTTTGCTCGTTACTCGGATTTCGACGAAACCAACACCCACGTCTTCGTTATGATATCCTCTATCCAGTAATCCAACTAAAATATGTTTTTGAAAATTTTAAAATTTGAACTAGAACAGATTTGTATTCAAACTTCGTTTGATCGTAACTTGAGTTTTAAAACTCCGTTTTAGTTGATTCTTTTTGCAAATCGAAGCTCTTGACCTAAACTTTCTGATAAGGCCACATTCACATAATTTTGGTACTGTTAGAAATTGTTTTATGTTGCAAGAGTTATTTGCTTGATTTTGTTTTTTTCCCGACTCGTTCTTCGTTCTTTTTGATCTTTTGAGTGATTGCTTATGTGTGGTTACTATTGCTTGCTTACGACAGATTGACCGGAGTGTGATGAGTAGAGCTATCAAGAGTTTTGAGTGCGAATCATCTTCATCAACATTGCAGGCAAGTTCACACTTTGATCATACCTCTTTACTACCCAGTTTTATTGCATTAGATCAATCCTCAAACAACTGCATGATTAGGACCTGATTAACATGTGGGTTTTGGGAAGTAGATGAGGTAGTACCTATTACCTGTTTATTATCAAACCATTGGGAGTTACTTCTACGCGTTGCTTATATTACTATGCTATGCTATGCTCGTGAGCGTGGTTGGGTTTGAGTGAAATCCATAACGGATGTGAGATTGTTAATAAATGGTTTACTTAAGGTGGCAACAAATACACATCTGGGTGGATTGAGGCACCCGGGTATTCCAGGATTGACTGTTTTTTATGGACCGCCACCCAGGCTCAAAGGGATCATGAGATTATTCATACTAGAAACTTTCGTGTGCAGCCACAAGCTACTATGGGCTCTAGCATAGTTGACTAAGTCGTGCGAACTCTTACAGTGGTAGACTAGCTGATGTAGGGGATGTAGGTTGGTACGGTCTACCCGATCGTAAGGTGCTAGCGCTTCTGAAAGACTATGTCTCGGTCATCCGTTTCTCAAACACCATGTAGTGCGAGAAATCCAACGGAGGAGATCAAGTCTTGTGGGGAAAAGTGCGCAAACCTCTGTAGAGTGTACAAACTAATCATGGTTAGCCGTGTCCCCGTTTATGGACATCTTGAGTATCTGGTTCTTGGATTATCCTGTTGATCTCATCACGTTACTTAAATAATTTGTTGGGTTTTAATGATGATGCTTAATTGGGATTGAGAATGCTGTCAACCATTCTCAATGTTTAACAACCACCATGATAGTTAAATAAAATATATTCCTTTGCAGTAGGGAAAAATTGGCTTTACGCAAAACCTTATAACCATAGAGCTTTTCCACCAGCCATATATGCATGTAGTGATAGCCATATTTCAGCATTGCTCTACAGTGTGAATTTGCCAGTACATTCAATGTACTGACCCTTTGTGGCTGCAACGTCTCATGTTGCAGGATATCTTATGACGAGTAAGTGGTACGTTAGGGTTACGATTTCTACACTCAACTTTGCCGTTGGTGTTGATGGGAATCCACAACCTTGTTACTTCCGCTATTTGGATTGAGGTAATAGTATTTACGTTACTTTATACATGTGATTTACCTCTGTTATAAATCCTTGAGTACTGTGTGTGTCAGCATACCGATCCAGGGATGACACTTAAGGACAGAGACTTGACCATCTGAGGTCGGGTCGCTACAGGAACATGCCGTCGGTGAGCTCGAATGAGTGACCTCGCAATTAGCTTCCACTTAAAAACCAACTTTCGCAAGAACATCCAGGGACGAAGCCTCAATCACATGACCCTTCTCAAACCCAAAATGATGTGATGATCTTAATGCAATAGGAGACCTTGAGCTGATCTCAGGATTAGGCTAATCCGAGTGCCAAGGTAAAGGATTGTGCACAGTAGAATGAACCCCTGGTCTATAGAGATTAACGGCCTGGATTCATCTGACTAGTAGTGTTGATTACATCTTGTAGTTGATTACTATATGGTTTATTTGGTGGAAGATTATATGTTTAGAACCATTATGATATTTAATACCCCTCTGATATTTAGCATGTTTATAACTTGTGAGTTGTTACTTTTGTTCTTGAGGTCATGGGAGAAATCATGTTGTAAGTAATCATGTGAACTTGATATCTGTTCGATATTTTGATAGTATGTATGTTGTGATTCCCTTAGTGGTGTCATGTGAACGTCGACTACATGACACTTCACCATATTTTGGCCTAAGGGAATGCATTGTGGAGTAGTTATTAGATGATGGGTTGTGAGTGTGACAGAAGCTTAAACCCTAGTTTATGCGATATTCCGTAAGGGACCGATTGGATCCAAAAGTTTAATGCTATGGTTAGAATTTATTCTTAATACTTTTCTCATAGTTGCGGATGCTTGCGAGGGGGTTAATCATAAGTAGTAGGTTTTTTCAAGTAAGAACAACACGTAAGCACCGGTCCACCCCCATATCAAATTATCAAAGTAGCGAACACAAATTGAACCAACATGATGAAAGTGATTAGATGAAATTCCCGTGTACCCTCAAGAACGCTTTGATTATTATAAGAGACCATTTTGGCCTGTCCTTTGCCTCAAAAGGATAGGGATACTGATAACCCACAAGTATAGGGGATCAATTGTAGCCTCTTTCGATAAGTAAGAGTGTCGAACCCAACGAGGAGCTAAAGGTAGAACAAATATTCCCTCAAGTTCTATCAATCACCGATACAACTCTACGCACACTTGACGTTCGCTTTACCGGAAACAAGTATGAAACTAGAAGTACTTTGTAGGTGTTTTTGGATAAGCTTGCAAGAAAGTAAAGTGCATGTAAATAAAGACTAGGGGCTGTTTAGATGAAGACACAACTAAATTAATTTTAGTAAAGAGCTTCTTGTTACGAGAAAGTTATTTGTCCCTAGGCAATCGATAACTAGACCGGTAATCATTATTGCAATTTTATTTGAGGGAGAGGCATAAGCTAACATACTTTCTCTACTTGGATCATATGCACTTATGATTGGAACTCTAGCAAGCATCGCAGCTACTAAAGATCATTAAGGTAAAACCCAACCATAGCATTAACGTATCAAGTCCCCTTTATCACATACGCAAACAACCTACTTACTTGGGTCTGTGCTTCTATCACTCACGCCACCCACCATAAGAAAATCATGAACATATTGCAAACCCTACAGCGGGAATCCCTCACGCTTGCGCGACACGGAGAGCACCATAGGACAACACCAATAATAAAACATGCAACTCAAACCAATCTTGATCATCAAATAGCCCATAGGACAAAACGGATCTACTCAAACATCATAGGATAGCCGTACATCATTGGGAAATAATATATAGCGTTGAGTACCATGTTTAAGTGGAGATTACAGCGGGTAAGAGAGAGGTTACACCGCTGCATATAGGTGGGAAGAGTTGGTGATGATGGCGGTGAAGTTGTTGGTGAAGATTGCGGTGATGATGATGGCCCCCGGCAACGTTCCGACGCCACCGGAAGCAAGGGGGAGAGGGCCCCCCTTCTTCTTCTTCTTCTTCCTTGACCTCCTCCCTAGATGGGAGAAGGGTTTCGCCTCTGGTCCTTGGCTCCCATGGCGTGGGAGGGGCGAGAGCCCCTCCGAAATTGGATCTATCTCTCTGTTTATCTCTGTTTCTGCGTTCTGTTCTGGTCCCCTTTCACCGTTTCGTATATATATGGAGATCCGTAACTCCGATTGGACTGAAACCTTCGCCGTGATTTTTTTACCAAAAATTAGCTTTCTTGCGGACAAAGAAGGGCGTCAACCGCCTTACAGGTGGGTCACGAGGTCGGCGCGCCCTGAGGCGCCCCTACCTCGTGCCCACCACCAGACAACAGTTAGCGTTGATTTTTCTTCCAGATTTTCCAAATATTCCAAAAATAAGCTCCGCCTGTTTTTATCCCGTTTGGACTCCGTTTAATATGGATATTCTGCGTAACCAAAAACATGCAACAGACAGGAACTGGCACCGGGCACTGGGTCAATATGTTAATCCCAAAAATAATATAAAAAGTTGCCAAAAAGTATATGAAAGTTGAATAATATTGGCATGGAACAATAAAAAATTATAGATACGACGGAGATGTATCAGCATCCCCAAGCTTAATTCCTGCTCGTCCTCGAGTAGGTAGATGATAGAAAAGATAATTTTTGATGTGGAATGCTACCTAGCATAATCTTGATCATATGTCTAATCATGGCATGAATATCAATACGCGAGTGATTCAAAGCAATAGTCTATCCTTGGACATAAAAATAATAACACTTCAAGCATAACAAACAAGCAATTATGTCTTATTGAAATAACATAGCCAAAGAAAGCTCATCCCTACAAAATCATATAGTTTAGTCATGCTCCATTTTCGTCACACAAGAATGCTCTCATCATGCATAACTCCGATGACAAGCCAAGCAATTGTTTCATACTTTAGAAATCTCAAACTTATAAACTTTCACGCAATATATGAGAGTGAGCCATGGACATAGCACTATAGGTGGAATAGAATATGATGATGGGGGTTATGTGGAGAAGACAAAAAAGGAGAAAGTCCCACATCAACTAGGCGTATCAACGGGCTATGGAGATGCCCATGTAACGCCCCGGATTCGATGCGCCAGGTGTCATCCAGTTATTCTCCGTCATTGCCATGTCTTTTGCTTGCGTGTTGCATTTTGTCATGTCATCATGTGCATTTCATTTTGCATACGTGTTCTTCTCATGCATCCGAGCATTTTCCCCGTTGTCCGTTTTGCAATCCGGCACTCCGATGTCTCCCGGCGCCCCTTTTGCCTCTTTTAGGTATGCGGGTGTTAAGCGGTCTCGGAATGGACCGAGGTTTGTCAAGCGGCCTTGGTATAGCACCGGTAGACCGCCTGTCAAGTTTCGTGCCATTCGGAGGTCGTTTGATACTCCAACGGTTAACCGGGTAACCGCAAAGCCCTCTTTGTTTTGCAGCCCAACACCCCCTCCAAAGTGGCCCAAAACCCAGCAAACTCCTCTCCATGATCTTGGTCGTTCGATCACGATTGTGTGGGCGAAAACCGCACCTCATTTGGACTCTCCTAGCTCCCTCTATCTATATAATAGCCCCTCCCCCGAAATTAGCGGATCAATTCCACCCCAAACCCTAAAATTCCCCTCCACGCCGCGCCGGACATGTCCGTCCGTGCCGGACAAAGCCCGCGCCGCCGCCTCCGGCCAACCGGCGTCCGCCACGTGGCGCTCCATCGCCGTCCGCCGCCGTCGACCCATGAGCCTGGCGAGCCCTTGAGCCCGACTCCGCCGCCCGCACCGCGCGCGCGCCCGCCGCCGTTCGCCGCCGCCATCCGCCCGTGGCTCGACCCGACCCGCTGCCTCCGTCTCGAGCCGCCGCCCGGCAGCAGTTCGCCGGCGCCGACCTCGCCGTCCGCCGCCCGGTGCCTCCACGCCGCGCCCGCCTCCGCCCGCTGCGCCCGCTCCTCCAGCTGGCGTCCGGCCATGCCCTCTTTGCCGCCCGTCCGGCGACGCCACCGGCCGCGCCGCCCGTCCCAGGCGCTCCTCGCCGGATCCCGTCGCCCCCGTCGTCGGAGACCCTCACCGACGCTCCCACGGCCTCGCTGCCCCCGTCTCCGGTGAGGTCGGGCTGGTTGGATGAGATCCACCGGTCCCGCCAACCAAACACGCTCCCGTGACCCGGATCTGGTCATCCCCGTACCCCACCGTCCCGTTTCTCCGCGAGGGTAAAATCCACTAAGTCCCTGGTTTTTAACATTTTCATGCAGTGTTCATCACACCATAACTTGCTGCATACTGCTCCGTTTCGTGCTTGTAATATGTCAAATTGTTCGCCTCAGCGAGTACTTCATTTAATTCCATTGCATCATGTTCATTTGAGTTCATCTTGATGCCTGAATCTTCGTTGTAAGAGTGCTATATGATGTTAATCTGCTGAAACTGTTATAACTTGGTGATTTGTCATTTTCGTTGCGTTCGATGTGTGCATTCTATGAGCATGAGCTCTACATGTGTTTTGTGCTACATCATGCCATATTTACAGTGGTGCAATCCATGTAATTTTGTGAGTCTTGTACTGAGTGCATCGAGCTCGTGAAGTAGGGTACTTGCTGTTACTGTTTTGCTATGCTGTTTCTGTTATATCATGATGCTATGTTAACCTGCTGATACAAGTCATTGTGTGCATAATCTGGAGACGTTAACTAAGGATGTTTTGATATACATGTCTTGTTCTATCCATTCTTGCCCCTGGTTGAATTTATAGCCTGCTGTAACTTGTTGTAATCTTGCTCTCAAACTTGCTAAACGATGTTGCTGTCAGCCTGTTAACATTAAGTTGAATGTTGCCATGATTGTTGTTAGTGATCCATGCACTCTATGAACTTGTTCTTGCCATGCTTAGCTTCACAAACATGTCTTCTTACTGTTGGTTGCCTTGCCATGCCATGTATTGCTCTATGGTGAGTGGTTCAAGCTCACCAACATGTCTACTTATTCTGTTCCTGCCATGTATGAATCTGTATATAACTTGCCATGTTTACATGGGTGCCATCATATCTTCTGATCCTTTTTGGCTCATGGTCAGTAAATGACTTTTGTTCTATGCATTTAGTAGTATCATTCCATGCCTTTGTTTACCATGTTAAGTTCCTGTAACATGTTGTTGGATAGCTCTAAACATTGCAACCTGATGTTATTTCTGCTAAGCCTGAAACTGTTATTATTTGCAATCTTGCCATGTGTGTTTGAGCATGTTCTAGTGATTTCTGGAGATAGCTCAGTGTTCATGTTTTGTCATGCTTTACCTGTACATCATGTCCATGCCTTTTTTTCCTATTGTGGTACTGTAGCATGTTGTTTTGGTGCTTACAATATGCCTAGTTGCTGTTTTGGACAGATTGTTGCTATGACTTGTATAGGGTGTATGTGGTGAACCGTTGCTCCGTTTTGAGTGTGCTCTATATGAAACTTGCTTGATTTTGCATGTAGTTTCATATTATCATGTTGCATCCTTGTTTTGAGGTGTTTGCTTGATGTTTATATGCATTTTGCATCAATGCCATGTTTAACTTGTTTTGCTCACATCTTCTAGTCCGTAGCTCCGAATTAAATGAACTTTATATGTAACTTGACTAGAATTTCGTGTAGATCATCGTGGTGCATCTTAACTTGCTGTTTAACAACTTGAACATAAGGTTTATTCAGATCTGGACCAATTTCGAAATTTGCATATGAGGACTTACCGGAGTTGTTCTATGTTGTTTCCGGCCTCATTTAAACTTGCTTTGATGTGTTCGTCTTGTATGCATCATCTTTTGCCATGTGTAGCTTCATGCAGCCTTGTCATGCATCATACTTGGTTGAGCATCATGTCTTGTTCATGTGTGGTGTGTTTACCATGTTGTGTGCTTCTTCTCGATAGTTCCCGTTCCGTTGCGATCGTGAGGATTCGTTCGTCTACGCTTGGTTCGTCTTCGTGGCTTCATCTTCTTCATGGAATCGTTCTTCTTCCTTGCGGGATTTCAGGCAAGATGACCGCTACCCTGGATCTCACTACTATCATTGCTTTGCTAGTTGCTTCGTTCTTTCGCTTTGCTGCGCTACCTATCTTTTGCTCTTCAGGCCTCCCCAATTGCCATGAACCCCTAACCTTTGTCACCCTTCCTAGCAAACCATTGTTTGGCTATGTTACCGCTTTGCTCAGCCCTCTTATATCGTTGCTAGTTGCAGGTGAAGTTGAAGATTGCTCCATGGTGAACAGGATTATGTTGGGATATCACAATATCTCTTATATTATTAATGCATCTATATACTTGGTAAAGGGTGGAAGGCTCGGCCTTATGCCTGGTGTTTTGTTCCACTCTTGCCGCCCTAGTTTCCGTCATATCGATATTATGTTCTGGATTTTGCGTCCCTAACGCGGTTGGGTGATTTATGGGACCCCCTTGACAGTTCGCTTTGAATAAGACTCCTCCGCAAGGCCCAACATTGGTTTTACCATTTGCCTCACCTATGCCTTTTATTTCCCTTGGGTTTCGGAGCCGAGGGTCATCTTTATTAGCCCCGGGCGGTGCTCCTTCAGTGTTGGTCGAACCGAGCAACCTCTTGGGGCCACCACGGGAAACTTCGAGGCTTGGTTTTACTCGTAGCTTGACTTATCCGGTGTGCCACGAGAGCGAGTACGTCGACTCCTATCGGGATTTGTCGGCACATCCGGGTGGCTTTGCTGGTCTTGTTTTATTCTTGTCGAAATGTCTTGTAGCCAGGATTCCGAGACTGATCGGGTCTTCCGGGAGAAGAATATCCTTCGTTGATCGCGAGAGCTTATAATGGGCTAAGTTGGGATACCCTGCGGGTTTGAACTTTCGAAAGCCGTGCAGCGGTTATGTGGCAGATGGGAATTTGTTAATATCCGGTTGTAGTAAACTTGAAGTAAACTCTTCTAAAATACACCAACCGTGTGCGTAACCGTGAGTGTCTCTTTTGGGGCTGATCGAGAGGAGAACACGGTTTCGGGTTATGTTTGGCGTAAGTAGGAGTTCAGGATCACTTCTTGATCATTACTAGTTGACGACCGTTCCTTTGTTTCTCTTCTCGCTCTCATTTGCGTATGTTAGCCACCATATATGCTTAGTCGCTGCTGCAACCTCACCACTTTAACCCTTCCTTTCCCATTTAGCTTTGCTAGTCTTGATACCCATGGTAATGGGATTGCTTTGAGTCCTCGTGGCTCTGATTACTACAACAACAGATTGCGGTACAGGTTATCACGATGCTCATGGCGAGAGCGATGTTTTCTTGTTTTGGAGTTCTTCTTACGCTTCTTGATCGGGGATAGGTTCGGTCGGCAGCCTGGGCTAGCAGAGGTGGATGTCGTTTGAGTTCTTGTTTGTGTTTCATTAAGTAGTCGGATGGTGCTCTTATGTAAGATGATGTTGTATTAGTGTGGCATTGTATGTCTTTTGTATGTATCCCCATCTATTATGTAATGTTGATGTAATGATATCCACCTTGCAAAAGCGTCTTCAAGATGCGCTTCTATCCTTGGTGGGACCTTCGAGTTCCTTTAGGATAGGGTCGCATCTTGGGCGTGACAGCCCATTAATAGATATCAATGTGAGGAGTAGGGATTGCCATGCAACAGATGCACTAGAGCTATAAGTGTATGAAAACTCAAACTGAAACTAAGTGGGTGTGCATCCAACTTGCTTGCTCATGAAGACCTAGGACATTTGAGGAAGACCATCGTTGGAATATACAAGCCAAGTTCTATAATGAAAATTCCCACTAGTAGTATGAAAGTGATAACTTAAGAGACTCTCTATATGAAGAACATGGTGCTACTTTGAAGCACAAGTGTGGTAAAAGGATAGTAACATTGCCCCTTCTCTCTTTTTCTCTCATTTTTTTCTTTTTTTCTTTTTTTTGGGCCTTCTCTTTTTTTGGCCTCTCTCTTTTTTTTTTTTTTCGTCCGGAGTCTAATCCCGACTTGTGGGGGAATGATAGTCTCCATCATCCTTTCCTCACTGGGGCAATACTCTAATAATGATGATCTCACACTTTTATTTACTTACAACTCAATATTACAACTCGATATCTAGAACAAAGATATGACTCTATATGAATGCCTCCGTGATGTGCAGGATGTGCAACGATCTAGCGTAGCAATGACATCAAAAAATGGACAAGCCATGAAAACATCATGTTATCTATCTTACGATCATGCAAAGCAATATGACAATGAATGCTCAAGTCATGTATATGATGATGATGAAAGTTGCATGGCAATATATCTCGGAATGGCTATGGAAATGCCATGATAGGTAGGTATGGTGGCTGTTTTGAGGAAGATATAATGAGGCTTATGTGTGACAGAGGCGTATCGTATCACGGGGTTTGGATGCACCGTGAAGTGCGCACCAACTCTCGAGGTGAGAAAGGGCAATGCAGTGCAGAAGAGGCTAGCAATGATGGAAGGGTGAGAGTCGTATAATCCATGGACTCAACATTAGTCATAAAGAACTCACATACTTATTGAAAACATCTATTAGTCATCAAAACAAAGTACTATGCGCATGCTCCTAGGGGGATAGATTGGTAGGAAAAGACCACCGCTCGTCCCCGACCGCCACTCATAAGGAAGGCAATCAATAAACACCTCATGCTCCGACTTCGTTATATAACGGTTCACCATACATGCATGCTACGGGACTTGCAAACCTCAACACAAGTATTTCTCAATTTCACAATTACTCAACTAGCACGACTCTAATATCACCACCTGTCACATCCTAGTTAGTCCATGCATTAGAGTGTTGCATCATGTTTATCTTTCATCAGAAAGTTGAAATGGGGAAGACAGAACCCCCAGAACCCCTCTGAATCCAACTAGGGTTTACTAAAAATATTTTCAATGAACCTGAAATGCCCTTCTAAAATGTTCATCACCATTGCCTTGGTCCTAAACCACTTTGTCGGAAGTGATGCACAGATTTCTAGAGTCACTCTAAGGTCCTTTGGATTAAATCTCTAGCTATTTGAATTTGGGCATTTGAATTATATAAAATATTTCAAATGCTCAAATAATCCCAAACTAAAATGTTCCATGCTGGATATATTCCAACTAAGGACCAGGTGCAGTTTGGTGATTTTTGGAGTTGCCTAGGTATTTTTAAAAATGCAACAAACCTACATAAATAATTAAAACAGAAACAAAGAGAAAGTCTTACTGGCGCCACCCAGCCAGCCCACTGCCGCCCAGCCCAGCCACCGCTCAATGAGCTGCTTGGCTTGGCCGAGGCAGGCAAGCAGCTTCTTTCGGCGGCGAGCACGACATCGTGCCACGCAGCTGCCCGCTGCCTCGCCGCTCCCCTCGTCGAGCTGTCGACGTGGGACGAACCCTCTCTCTCTCTCTCCCCGACCCCGCAGACACCCGCTCCTCCCCCTGGCTCCTCCCTCTCGCCCTCCCCGACGTCGCCCGAGACGTCACCGTCGCCGCCGCTCGCCACAGCCGCGACCAACGCCGTGCCGCACCCTCTCACCGTGTCCGTATGGTTCGTCGTCGTCGGCTACGTCGACTAGCCAAGCCGCACGACGCCGGAGCCACTGCATCATCCCCGCCGCCGTCGTCTTCAACCTCAGGCCGCCCAGATCGCTGTCGCCGTTCCGACTGCGCCGAGCCCTCTCCGAGCATGCTGACCATCCCTGCGGTTTCTCTGTGAGCTGCAAAACCTCCCGTGCTTTCCGTTTCGCCCCTAGAGTACCGTAGGCAGCCGCGTCTCTGTGCCGAGCAGCGTCGCCGCTGACCTCGTCGCCCGGCGCTGCTCCGGTGACCATTTGTCACGCAGGCTTGTGCCCGTCACCTCCTCGCACCGTATAGAGGCTGTAGGTGCTAGCGCCACACCGCCTAGCCCACTGCAGCCGCGCACGAGCTGGTCGAGCTTGGCCTCCGCCAAACTAAATCGCCCGGCGATGCTCGCCACTCCCGGCCAAGCCATCACCACGCTTTGGATGCGGGCGAGCACCGGCTGCCGTAGCTGCTCTCCGCGTAGCAAATGTAGCCACAATAGGCAAAACCGCAACCGCCGCCGTGTATGCGGCCTCGCCCGGTGGCTAAGCGGCGAGCTTTGACCCGTTGACGGCGGGTTTGACCCACGACATAGTTGACTAGGTGGGGCCTCTACTAATTAACCTAGCTTAGGTTGAATCAAAATTAGTTAGTCTAATTAGCTACTGACATGCGGGACCCACTGGTCAGGTTGACCTGGATGCCCCCGTTGACCCCTGACGTCACTCTGTCGCTGTGCTGATGCAATAATTAATTTCTGGTTTTATTTGTACACAGGAAATTCTAGGAATGGTTGCAAACTTCAAAAAATCATAGAAATTAATCTGTAACTCCAAATGCAAATTTTTATATATGAATTTTGATCAGAAAAATTCAATCTATCGATTGGTAATGGTTTCATGCATGACAGAACAAGTTAACCTTGCTGTTTAATAAGAATAAGATAATGCACCTTTATGGCTATGTTAAATGAGCTAACATTTGAATCTTTGATTCAAATGAGTTCATCCCTTTCTGTTCTAGCTTGCATTAGGCCAACACACATCCATATTGCCATGTCATAGCATGCATCATATTGTTGCATATTGTCATGTGTTGTTTATGTTCGGTGTGTTTTTCGTGATAGGTTCTGCCTCCGAGGATAACCCCGAATATCCGTCTGAAGGGCAGTATCCTATTACGACTACATCAGGCAAGCAACCCATTGATCATTCCGATACAAACCCATGTTCTCGCTTCTGCTCTTGTTTACTACATTAAGACAACGCGATTCAAACTGTTGTGTGCTGCGGTAGTTGAACCCACTTCCTTTGCATGACCTGTCATTGCCACAGTAACTAGATGAAACCCACTAGCATGTGTAGGAGTTGATTGAGCCATGTTTGTGAATCCTACCATGCTATGCTTAGAGTTGTGTCAGGTCCAGCTCATCGGGATGATGAACTGGAGTGAAAGGTTGTGTCGGGTTCGAGAGTGAAAGTGTTGAATATGTTTTGGTAAAGGAATCGATGAGAGGCCATGTAGGAGTACATGGTGGGTTGTTTCATTGAGGTTGTCCCTAGGCGAGATCTGTATGTGTGATTTAAGATCAGCTACTACCACGTTGGGCCTGAAATATGACCCTTTCGAGTTACCGACCCTCTCGTCCTCTGTCCGGGAGTTGCAAGTAGTTTACGGTGTTTGTAGTATCTTTGGGGCCGCCGCATAGCGCTGGCCTTAGGGGTGGGCTGTGTTGCGGTAGGCAGGTGGCCGGTGTGCCGATTCACCCGTTTGGTGTCTGGGAACCCTGCACACATCGTTCGGGGCCGTTAGTGGAAACCTCGGCGGACTCCTGCGGATGGAACCGAATAGGCGATAAACCTGGATTAGAGACTTGTGTGGTTGGTTAGGTCGTGGTCTACACCCACGTCGGCTTTAAGCTTGAAGTCTGCCGAGCACATGTCGTGTCTGGCGCTAAGTGGTGGAAACATGTGTGACGAAGTACACCCCTCCGAGTATAAAACTATTGAATAGCAGCGTCATGATAAGGACTACTTGGTCGCCTATCGGTTCATAGACAAGTAAATGGATACTACTAAAAGCCTCAAGATAAGTGTGAGTACCACGGATGGCCCTCTCGTGGGTTGTGAGAGAGGATCCACGGTGGAGTATTGTGATGGTGATTAGTGGACTTGTGTGCAACAAATGCTTTTCAAGTGGTGTCACATAGGATAGCTTAGCCAAGAGTCAAAGCTGGCTTCTGCAATAACTCCACTACCTTCTTGAGAATGTGCATGTATAATAGGTTTACATTGTAAGACTTCTTGAGTACCTCCGTACTCATGTTTGTAATTAATGTTTTGAGGCGACAACACCGCCCCCTCGATGGGTTTTATGTAGACCTTGGCGTCGGCAGTGAACTAGCCACCGGTGGTGATCCAAGGCTTGTGAAGGGCCCTTTGTAGATAGAACGGCTTCATCAAGCTTTCTTTCTTTTTAGAGTTTGTACTCGAGACTAGTTTGCTTCGCATGTGCTTGTATGTTTGTATGACTTGAGTGTTGGGTCATGTGACCCCTATCTGTATGGATATGTTATGTATGGCTCCTCGGGCCTTTTAAATAAAGTACTTTGAGTTGTAGAGTTTTGTTGTGATGCCATGTTGTATGTACTCATATCGGGCATATTGTGTGTATGATTGAAATGCTTGGTATGAGTGGGATCCGACAATCTAGTTGTTTATCCTTGGCAGCCTCTCATATGGGAAATGTAGTCTTGTGCTTCTGAGTGATAGTAATGCTGCTACAGCCCGGTTCACGGAGTCTGCTAGCCAGACACTCTTTGCTTTGGACACTTGATTGGCGGCATGTGTTTCACTTTGTTCCTATATCATCCCTTGAAATGTCACTTGGTTATATTGAGTCTGCCTAGCCTGCTGGACCGGGATACGAAGTCCTGTTAGCCAGTGCTACAGCCGAATTCATCGTTGATGACCGACATGCTCGATGTGATTCATGTATACTGTCCCCATGGGTTAGCGCCGCTTTGGGTTAATGACTAGCCATGTCGACCGGGTTCTCTGTCATGTGGATGCTAGCGACACTATCATATCGTGAGCCAATAGGCATAAGCGGTCCCGGGCCATGGTAAGGCGACACCGTGGGAATACCATCGTGAGGCCGCAAAGTGATATGAGGTGTTACCGGCTAGGTCAATGTGACTTGGAATCGGGGTCTGACAGCGTTGGTATCGAGCCGGACTGCTGTAGGTTCGCTAAGCCAAACTGGTCGATGTTGAGTCTAGAAATGCTTTAGTTATATGTAGGGAATTGATTGTGGGAGATGCGTAAGGCTCTTTTACTTCTTTACCTTATGCCCTCGATCTGAGTCATCCTCTTCTCATTCTCGTGGGTATAGGACTAGGCTCTCTTCTCTCTATCGAGGTTCACGTGTTACTAATCCGTAGTAACTTATAGGATTGTTGGTTCTGACCTCGATTCAGTTTCTACTACTTTTAGTATGCTATCAGTTGAACGAATCTGGATATGATGTTGTTGAGTGGTTTTGCAATTTGATTTTGAATGTCTCAAATCTGTTCTTGAGCATTCTGAGATGTTATGTTGTCCGATTTTCCTAAATTCTAATGTCTTTGCATTGTGGCTATGCTTCGGATGGCCACTCGTGCTCAAAACCAAGTGGTTAAATCGACCGGTGCATCGATGTGCCGGTCATACGGCTATATTAGTCCGGGTTATGATTGAGGCGGGTTACGTTGGTATCCGAATACACCGTCGAAGAGCAATTCAAGACTTTAATCAAAGCCAATACCTCTGCCTTTGTCGGGATATTTCCTTCATATCTGGATCGGTGAACCTCTTCACCACTCCTATGGACTCGGGGTCCTTTGTTGAGATGGCTGTGCGGGATCTTGCATACTCTATGATGACCATCATGTGAGTCGGGGGCCTGCTTGAACACCGACTTACATTATATGCCAACCGCTCCCGAGGCGCAAAGGGTATCTTTAGGCCAACTATCTGATTCGATCGGGAGGACTCACTAACCCGCACCCTTCTTTGAGATGCTCGAGGATAAGGACCGAGAGAATCGGGCCTTGAGAATGGAGCTTTTCAACACCGTGCGATCATTGGGCCACTTTGACTCGGTTTGCACCGGTGTGCAAAAGCTGGATGTATGGATCTGAGGATCTGTATCCTATGAGATCTACTCTGCCGGACATGATGGATTGGCGTGATGTGGGAGGCATCACCCCAACCCGTGGTCCCCATGAGCCACCGTTTGTTGGCCCAAGACCTCATCCTAGCCCCTATGGTCCACAAGCTCCTCGGGACCGTCATTTCCGGATAATCATGTTGAGCTTCCGGGCTATGGGTGACTTCTATGAGGACTACTACGGGCTATGCGAGTTAGTAGTAGTATCCCTAGTATTGTAATAGTTGTATTTCCACCGTCTGCGTGACACTGTGGAATATGACTTAGTGTGTATCCTTAGGAAGTGTAGAAAAATAGTGTATAGGAGTTTGGAATGCTTGGAGTGAGATGTAACGCCTTTCACTTGTAGTTGTACTCTAGCGGGCTTGTACTAAACTATGAATGGTGTGTATGACCGTTGGTATATATATGGCAGTTTCTATATTACCATGTCATACGGATGAACATCTCTGCATACCGTGTTATCCATTACATTCCGCACTTCCTTGCCAAATTTTGCCATCCTTGTTTAAACCGTTGTTTCGTTCCTTAGGATGGTCAACACCCGCAACAACCCTGCTGCTCCGGAGCAGGGAGAAGCCAGCGCAGCTAGGAATGTAAATCTGCCTCAACCGTCTTCTTTGGCGAAGTTATGATGGAGGCGAGCGCAACAAGCGTGAGACCAATCGCTTGTTGGGCGGATTGAGCAGAATACCATACGCCAGCCAAGGAATGATCTAGTGTCACTCAATGACTTTGTCAAGCTGTATCCACGAAGTTCAAACATTCCGTTGAGCCTCTCGATGCGGATGGTAGCTTCGAGCATCACCCACAAGCTACGTTACATAGCGTGGCTGAAGCTGATAAGGTTACCTTTGCTTCCTACCACCTCAAAGGCCATGCTAGCCTTTGGTGGGAGAATTCGAGCTATCGCCCGGTTGGCCAAATCACTACAGGCTGAGTTCGGTGCGACTTTGTGAGCATCACATCCGGAAGGTCTCATGGATCATAAGAGGAAGAGTTACGCAACTTCACCCGGGGTGGATTTGTGGATGCATACAGCCGCGAGTTTGGAAATCTAGCATGTTATGCTCTGAAGAGGTTTCTACCGGCGCCAAGAAGCGAGCAAGGTTCCGCAAGGACTTAGCCCGAGCTTCACCGTGATCTTCGTTTGCGAGTGCACCTCCTTCGAAGTTAGTCAACAAGGCTATCGGTGTTGGCTGGGCGGTCGACTTTGAAGCTTCACGCAAGCACTCCGTGACTTTGGTTCTTCATCCGGCTCTGGATATCGAAGCGCGGGTGCTGGATTCAAGCACCGCTCTGCCACCCAGATTCACTCCGAGGCCATCCTTTGAGGCGCCTCGCCCCAACCAACAATTTGCACCGCTCAAGGCCTATGGTGGCCCGCTGCTAATGCTGCTCCACGTTCAATGTGATAACCTGTTTCAAGTGTGGAGAGCGGGTCACTACATCCGTGAGTGTCCCAGAACAACCCCGGTCGGATCGGAAAAGTCATTGGCCGTGGTAAGCCGGCGGGAAAGGTGCTCTCGCCAAACCATTTGCCCTTTGCTCGTGGCCACGTCAACTATGTTTCAGCTGAGGAAACCCATGAGGATCCCAACGTCTTTCTCGGTACGCTCCTTGTTAATTGCCATCCGGTAACTTTTCTTTTTGATACTGGAGCATCTCATTCATTTATTTCTGAGAGCTATGCTCGATTGCACAACACCACGTTTTGTGACATGCACACCTCCATGGTAATTCAAACTCCTGGATCTAAGTGGCAAACCTCTAAAATCAGCCGTGGAAATGAAATCCTTGTCGACAGATTAGTCTTCCTTGCATCACTAATAGCTCTCAAGTCCTCGGACATAAACATCATCTTGGGTATGGACTGGATGTCAGCCCATTACGCTAAGATTGATTGCTCTACTAGAACCATTCAACTCACCCATCCTTGGGCAAGGCGGTTAATGTTTTAACCCGAGTGGCTAAGCGTCAGCTCTACTCTTAAATGCCAACCCCTTCCGGACCTCGAAGATATTCCGGTAGTCCATGATTTTCCGGATGTCTTTCGGAAGAACTGCCGGTGTTCCACAGCGGGGATGTCGAGTTCGTGATAGATCTTGTTCCGGAACCGTCCCAATCTCTAGAAGACCTTATAAGATGGCACCCTAGAACTAGCCAAGCTTAGAAACAACTCGATGAGTCCTTGCAAAGGGTTTCATCCGTCCTAGTTCATCTCCATGGGCTTGCCCGTCCTCTTCGTCAAGAAGAAGGATGGAGCGGATCGGATGGTTGTAGATTACCGACTGTCAATTTGGTCACTATCAAGAACAACTATCCGCTCCCGGGATCAACGACACTGTATGATCAGCTCGCTGGATCCTCGATCTTTTCAAGATGGATTTGAGGTTGGGCTACCATCAAATCAAAATCAAAACGGGAAATTCCTAAAAGGCCTTTGTTACTCGTTATGGCCAATCTGAGTACACCGTTATGTCCCGGGTTAACCAATGCTCCAGCCACTTTCTCTCGGTTAATGAACTCGGTCTTCATGGAGTATTTGGATAAATTCGTTGTGATATACCTCGATGATATTCTCATCTACTCCAAGAATGAGGAAGAACATGCGAACATCTAAGGCTAGTATTGATGAAACTTGAGAGCATCGCCTTTATGCCAAATTCTCTAAGTGTGAGTTACGGTTGCGGAAGTGACCTATCTAGGCCATGTAATCTCTCGGTAAGGGCATTCTGTCAATCGGCGAGTTCAAGCCGTCCTTATTGGACTCCACCTGAATCGGTCAAGCAAGTTCGGAGTTTCCTCGGTTTAGCGAACTATTGCCGCCGCCGTCGAGAATTTCTCCAAGGTTCTTTGAGCCTCTAACGAACTCCTCAAGAAAGATAAGAAGTTGAGTGGATCCCGAGTCTGAGTTCAGCTTTGAGGCTGAAAAGGCGCGACATCTGCACTGTGCTTGTACCACCAGATTTTTCTAAGGACTTTATTATCTATTGCGGCGCCTCGCGACAAGGACTAGGTTGCATACTCATGCAAGATCGTCATGTGATTGCCTCGCTTCTCGACAGATTGCGTCCACATGAGGATAACTATCCCACACGATCTAGAGCTTGCAGCGATGGTCCATGCACTCAAAACCTGGCGACATTACCTTCTTGGTAATCGATGCAAAATTTACACTGATCACCAAAGTCTGAAATACATCTTCACCCAACCGGATTTGAATCTCAGGCAAAGACGCTGGGTTGAGTTGATTACAGACTACGACTTAATATCTTACACCCCAGGCAAAGCCAATGTCATGGCCGATGCACTAAGTTACAAATCTTATTGTAACAATTTGATGTTACAACAAAGTCAACCACTCCTCCACGAGGAATTACGTAAGCTTAACCTTCACATTGTTCCTCAAGGATTCCTTTCCACCCTGGTGGCGAAACCTAACCTTACGGATCAAATTATAGCTGCCCAGAAGCGTGATAAGGGCATATCTCGGATTAAGGAAACCATCGCTAGCGGAGTTGCTAAATGTTTTTCCATGGACGAACAAGGTGTAGTTTTCTTTGAGAACCGTTTGGTGGTTCCCAAGAAACAACATCTGCGGCAATTGATCCTTAAGGAAGCTCATGAATCTCCTCTCACCATTCATCCCGGTAGTACCAAAATGTATCAAGACCTACGCCAGAGGTTTTGGTGGACTAGGATGAAGAGAGAAATTGCTCAATTCATTGCTAATTGCAGCGTCGTCGTCGAGTTAAGCGAGCATCAGCGGCTCTTGGCACCCTTCAACCTTTGGCAATTCCTGAATGGAAATGGGATAAAATCGGTATGGATTTAATTACCGGTTTCCCAGGACCAAGAGAGGAATAATGCTATCTTCGTTGTCGTCGTCGTCTTTCCAAAGTAGCCCACTTCCTACCCGTTAGTGAGAGTATAACCGCTAGCCAGCTAGCTGAATTGTACATCTCTCGAATAGTGTCTCTTCATGGTGTTCCATTGGAGATTAACTCAGACCGTGGAAGTCTCTTCACCTCTCGATTTTGGGAAAGTTTCCAAAATGCTATAGAACTTCGTCTCTCCTTTAGCACCGCCTTCCATCCTCAATCAAGTGGTCAAGTAGAGCGAGTCAATCAAATTCTGGAGGATATGCTTGAGCTTGTCATCTCTTTTGGCATGAATTGGGAGAAATGCCTTCCATTCGCTGAGTTAAGCTTATAACAATAGTTATCAAGCTAACTTGGGCAAAGCTCCTTTGAAGTTCTCTATGGGCGGAAATGTCGAGCGCCTCTTAAGCGGTGAAACCGGGAGAGACAACTCTTTGGCCGGATATGATCCAGAAGCGGAAAAAGCGAGTTCGCGTTATTCGTGAAATTGAAAACAGCCCAATCTCGTCAAAAGAGCCAATATGACCGCAATAAGCCTATGGCTTATGAAGTTGGCGAGAAGGCTTACCTTCGGGTTACTCCTTTGAAGGAACCCATCGATTCGGTATCAAAGGCAAGTTGGCTCCTCGTTACATTGGACCCTTCGCATTCTTGCCAAGCGAGGAGAAGTTGCCTACCAATTGGAACTACCTGCATCTTTCGAGTCCATGATGTCTTCCACGTTTCTCAACTCAGGCATTGCTTCTCGGATCCTATCCGTGGAGTGGACCACAAGCGCTTGATCTCCAAGATAACCTCACCTATCGAGAATATCCGTTCATATCACTGGATCAAGCCGAGCGTACCACTCGGCGTCGAATATCAAGTTTCTCAAGGTTCAATGGTCAAACCATTCCGAGCAAGAAGCCACTTGGAAAAGGGAGGATCGTCTTCGACTTGAGTATCCCACCTTCTTCCAGCGGATCCTAAATCTCGGGGCGAGATTCTTTTGAGTGGGGTGAGTTGTCACATCCTAGTTAGTCCATGCATTAGAGTGTTGCATCATGTTTATCTTTCATCGAGAAAGTTGAAATGGGGAAGCAGAACCCCGAACCCCTCTGAATCCAACTAGGGTTTACTAAAATATTTTCAATGAACCTGAAATGCCCTTCTAAAATGTTCATCACCTTTGCCTTGGTCCTAAACCCTTTGTCGGAAGTGATGCACAGATTTCTAGGTCACTCTAAGGTCCTTTGGATTAAATCTCTAGCTATTTGAATTTGGGCATTTAAATTATATAAAATATTTCAAATGCTCAAATAATCCCAAACTAAAATGTTCCATCTGGATATATTCCCACTAAGGACCAGTGCAGTTTGGTGATTTTTGGAGTTGCCTAGGTATTTTTAAAATGCAACAAACCTGAAATAATTAAAACAGAAACAAAGAGAAAGTCTTACAGGCGCCACCCAGCCCACTGCCGGCCCAGCCCAGCCACCGCTCGGTGAGCTGCTTGCTTGGCAGACAGGCAAGCAGCTGCTCGACGGCGAGCACAGCATGCGTGCCACGCAGCTGCCCGCCGCCTCGCTGCTCCCCACGTCGAGCTGTCGATGTGGGACGAACCCTCTCTCTCTCCCCGACCCCGCAGACACCCGCTCCTCCCCCTGGCTCCTCCCCCTCGCCCTCCCCGACGTCGCCCGAGACGTCACCGTCGCCGCCGCTCACCACAGCCGCGTCCAACGCCGTCCCCGCGCCCTCTCACCGTGTCCGGACGGTTCGTGCGTCGTCGGCTCGTCGACTAGCCAAGCCGCCACGACGCGAAGCCATGCATCATCCCGCCACCGTCGTCTTCAACCTCGGGCCGCCCAGATCGCTGTCGCCGTTCCGACCGCACCGAGCCCTCCCCGAGCACGCTGACCATCCCTGCGGTTTCTCTGTGAGCTGCTAAACCTCCCCGTGCTTTCCGTTTTGCCCCTAGAGTACCGTAGACGCCGCGTCTCCTGTGCCCGAACGCGCCGCCGCCTGACCTCGTCGACGGCGCTGCTCGGGTGACCATTTGGTCACGGGCTTGTGCCCGTCACACTCCTCGCACCGTGTAGAGGCTGTAGGTGCTAGCGCCACACCGCCTAGGCCACTGCAGCCACGCGCACGAGCTGGCCCGAGCTTCGGCCTCCTCCAAACTCATCGCCGGCGATGCTCCAGCCACTCCCCGGCCAAGCCATCACCACGGCTGGATGCGGGCGAGCACCGGCTGCCGTAGCTGCTCTCCAGCGTAGCAAATGGAGCCCAATGGGCAAAACCGCAACATGCCGCCGCGTCGGCCTCGCCCGGCGGCTAACGCCGGCGAGCTTTGACCCGTTGACGGCGGGTTTGACCTCGTGACATAGTTGACTAGGTGGGGCCCTCTACTAATTAACCTAGTTTAGGTTTAATCAAAATTAGTTAGTCTAATTAGCTATTGACATGCGGGACCCACTGGTCAGGTTGACCTGGGCGCCCCGTTGACCCCGAGCGTCACTCGGCGCTCTGCGATGCAATAATTAATTTCTGGTTTTATTTGTACACAGGAAATTCCAGGAATTGTTGCAAACTTCAAAAAATCATAGAAATTAATCTGTAACTCCAAATGCAAAGTTTTATATATGAATTTTGATCAGAAAAATTCAATCTATCCATTGGTAATGGTTTCATGCATGACAGAACAAGTTAACCTTGCTGTTTAAGCACAATAAGATAATGCACCTTTATGGCTATGTTAAATGAGCTAACATTTGAATCTTTGATTCAAATGAGTTCATCCCTTTCTGTTCTAGCTTGCATTATGCCAACACACATCCATATTGCCATGTCATAGCATGCATCATATTGTTGCACATTGTCATGTGTTGTTTATGTTGGTGTGTTTTTAAGTGATAGGTTACGCCTCGAGGATAACCCGAATATCCGTCGAAGGCGGTATCCTACTACCACTACATCAGGCAAGCAACCCATTGATCATTCTGATACAAACCCATGTTCTCGCTTCTGCTCTTGTTTACTACATTAAGACAACGCGATTCAAACTGTTGTGTGCTGCGGTAGTTGAACCCACTTCCTTTGCATGACCTGTCATTGCCACAGTAACTAGATGAAGCCCACTAGCATGTGTAGGAGTTGATTGAGCCATGTTTGTGAGTCCTACCATGCTATGCTTAGAGTTGTGTCAGGTCTGGCTCATCAGGATGATGAACTGGAGTGAAAGGTTGTGTCGGGTTCGAGAGTGAAAGTGTTGAATATGTTTTGGTAAAGGAATCGATGAGAGGCCATGTAGGAGTACATGGTGGGTTGTTTCATTGAGGTCGTCCCTAAGAACTGAGATCTGTATGTGTGATTTAAGATCAGCTACTACCACACGTTGGGCCCTGAAATATGACCCCGCTCGATTTACCGACCCCTCTCGTCCTTTGTCCGGGAGTTGCAAGTAGTTTACGGTGTTTGTAGTATCTTTGGGGCATACGCAGCGCTGACCTTAGGGGTGGGCTGTGTTGCGGTAGGCACGTCAACACGATGTACCGATTCGCCCGTTTGGTGTCTCGGGAACCTGCACACATCGTTCGGGGCCGTTAGTGGAAACCTCGGCGGACTCCTGCGGATGGAACCGAATAGGCGATAAACCTGGATTAGAGACTTGTGTGGTTGGTTAGGTCGTGGTCTACACCCGTCGGCTTTCGCTTGAAGTCTGCCGAGCACATGTCGTGTGCAGACGCTAAGTGGTGGAAACATGTGTGACGAAGTACACCCCTGCAGGGTATAAAACTATTCGAATAGCCACGTCCACGGTAAAGGACTACTTGGTCACATATACAGTTCATAGACAAGTAAATGGATACTACTAAAAGCCTCAAGATAAGTGTGAGTACCGCGGATGGCCCTCTCGTGGGTTGACGAGAGAGGATCCACGATGGAGTATTGTGATGGTGATTAGTGGACTCATGTGCGACAAATGCTTTTCAAGTGGTTTCACGTAGGATAGCTTAGCCAAGAGTCAAAGCTGGCTTGCTGCAATAACTCCACTACCTTCTTGAGAATGTTCATGTATAATAGGTTTGTGTTGTAAGACTTCTTTGAGTACCTCCGTACTCATGTTTGTAATTAATGTTTTGAGACGACAACACCGCCCCTCCGATGGGTTTTATGTAGACCTTGGCGTCGGCAGTGAACTAGCCACCCGGTGGTGATCCAAGGCTTGTGAAGGTCCTTTGTAGATAGAAGGGCTTCATCAAGCTTTCTTTCTTTTTAGAGTCGTACTCGAGACTAGTTTGCTTCGCATGTGCTTGTATGTTTGTATGACTTGAGTGTTGGGTCATGTGACCCCTATCTGTATGGATATGTTATATATGGCTCCTCGGGCCTTTTAAATAAAGTACTTTGAGTTGTAGAGTTTTGTTGTGATGCCATGTTGTATGTACTCATATCGGGCATATTGTGTGTATGATTGAAATGCTTGGTATGAGTGGGATCCGACAATCTAGTTGTTTATCCTTGGCAGCCTCTCATATGGGAAATGTAGTCTTGTGCTTCTGGCGATAGTAGTCCGCTTCTGACCGGTTCACGAGTCCTGCTAGCCTTGACACTACTGCTTTGGACACTTGGTGGCCGACATGTGTTTCACTTCGTTCCTATATACATCCCTTGAAATGTCCGCGGTGATATTGAGTCTGCCTAGCCTGCTAGAGCCGGGATACGGAGTCTGTTAGCCAGTGCTACAGCCCGAATTCATCGTTGATGACCGACATGCTCGATGTGATTCATGTATGCTGTCCCCATGGGTTAAGCGCCGCTTTGGGTTCACGACTAGCCATGTCGGCCGGGTTCTCTTTCATGTGGATTCTAGCGACACTATCATATCGTGAGCGAAAGGCATAAGCGGTCCCGGGCCATGGTAAGGCGACACCCGTGGGAATACCGTGCGTGAGGCCGCAAAGTGATATGAGGTGTTACCGGCTAGGTCAATGTGACTTGGAATCGGAGTCCTGACATCACCTTTATATCGCGAAACTATTGCAAGGAATCAAACATATCATATTCAGCGATCTACAAGTTTTATGTAGGGTTTTATGACTAACCATGTGAATGACCAGTTCCTGTCATATCTCTAAATAGATATAAGTGAAGCAAGAGAGTTTAATTCTCTCTACAAAATATATGCCCAAGCTCTAACAAATATAAGTGAAGCAAAAGAGCATTCTACAAATGGCGGTTGTCTAAGTGAAGAGAAACAGGCAATCCAACTTCAAATGATATAAGTGAAGCACATGAAGCATTCTATAAAGCCATACTCAAAAGATATAAGTGAAGTGCAAAGAGCATTCTATAATTCAACCAAGGACCATCTCATACCAGCATGGTGCATAAAAAAATGAAAACTAAATGCAAAAGACGCTCCAAGATTTGCACATATCACATGAATGAAACGAATCCGAAAACATACCGATACTTGTTGAAGAAAGAGGGGATGCCTTCCGGGGCATCCCCAAGCTTAGATGCTTGAGTATCCTTGAATATTTACTCGGGGTGCCTCGGGCATCCCCAAGCTTGAGATCTTGCCTCTGTTCCTTCTTCTCACATCGAGACCTTCTCGATCAACGAACACTTCATCCACACAAAGCTTCAACAAAAAACTCGGTAAGATCCGTTAGTATAATAAAGCAAATCACTACTCTAAGTACTGTTGCAAACCAATTAATATTTTGTTTTTGCATTGTGTCTACTGTAATATAACTTTTTCATGGCTTAATCCACTGATATAAATGGATAGTTTCATCAAAACAAGCAAACTATGCATCAAAAACACAATATGTGTAAAATAGAACAGTCTGTAACAATCTGAACATTTACCATACTTCTGATACTTGCAAAATTCTGCAAAAATTTGTAAAAATAAAAAAATTTTATAGCAAGACAGTGCAAAAAGATTCAGAACCATTTGACGTTCCAGTAAAAAATAAAAATCATGCACTACAGCCAAAGTTTCTGTCCTGCACCGCACAAACCAACAAGCATTGTAAACATCCTAAAGGCAAACCTTGGCACATTATTTTTATAATACAATGGAATTGTACAAGGGGATAATTATTTTTGTTGAAAAGTTTCTGTAATCAAGATTCACAAAGTTTCCGTGAGCATGAACAAAGTTCAAGGCTAGCTCCCACTTCAACAATGCTTGTCTTTCTCACTTTCGCTTTTCTTTTTGAAATTTTTTGGGTCCCCCTCTTTATTTTTGTTGTTTTTGAACTATATGAAAGCACTCAACAGAAATAAATGACTCTCTAAAACTTCTGGGTTGTCTCCCTGGCAGCGCTTTCTTTAAAGCCATTAAGCTAGGCATGTAGTGCTCAAGTAATGAATGCACCCGGATCCCAAGGTATATCAAAGCCAATTTTAATTAGCAATGATTTATAATTTAGTAGTGAGCACAAAGCAACATATATGATGTAATGACGAAGTCTAACTCTCTTCCTACGCATCGGCATGTCATAAAAGAACAATTCATGCACAAATAGTAAAGGCCAATGCATAGTATAAACAGTTTCTTGCAATTTTATCGTGTTGGAAACATAGAGAGGTGGAGATATAGTTCCTCTCTCATAATAATTGCAAGTAGGAGCAGCAAGCACATGCATATTATATCTATCAAAATCATCATGTGTAGTAGTAAAAGGAAACCCATCAATATAATCCTTAATAAGCACAAACTTCTCCGATATAGTATATTCGGGAGAATTCAAAAAGATAATAGGACTATCATGCGTGGGTGCAATAGCAACATTTTCATGTTTAACATAAGGAACTATAACAAGTTCATCTTCAGAAGCATAATTCATATTGGCATCTTGGCCACAAGCATAGCAAGCATCATCAAAAAGGGATATTTCAAAAGAATCAATGGGATCATAATAGTCATCATAGCAATCATCCTTCAGTAAGCATGAAGGGAAGTTAAACAATGTATGAGTTGGAGGGTTACTCTCGTTAGAAGGTGGGCACGGGTAGCTAATCCTCTTTTCCTCCTTTTGTTCTTCGCTCTCCTCATTATCTTTTTCATCCAATGAGCTCACCGTTTCATCAATTTCTTCTTCCATAGATTCCTGCAAAATATTAGTCTCTTCTTGGACAGCGGAGACTTTCTCAATAAGTGCATTACTATCGGAATTGTATTCATAATTCTCATAGCAATATTTGAGGATAGCTAAATTTTCAGATCTATAAACATCATCATCAAAATCTTCAAACTCTTTACACATAGATTCAATTTCATAAGCACCCATAAAAGCAACAGATTCTTCTATTCGTTCCACATCATAGTAATCATATATACCATTAGCACAAGAAGCTAAGGTTTTATTATCATTAAATTTGCATGAAAAGAGAAGGTGTGGAGCCTTCATCCTAGAGCAACAAGTATAATCATAACTCACGCATAGTTGCCAAGCATACCACTTCAATATATGAATTTGATCCCATAATAGTTTCCCTTTTTGTGTTAAGCGATAATCCCTAAAGTATTCATGTTGATCCAACGTTACTCCCATTACATAATTGAATGGGGTTTTCTCAGGATTATCAAAGTAGTACATAATATCTTTCACATAACCAGCATCGAGGGTTTTAGGAGGTTCCCCATCTCCATGAGTAGCAAGTACACCTAATTTTTTTGGTATTTCGTGTTCCATATCCATAACTAAAGATGGAGAACAACTAAGAACAACAAATAAAAATTACTTAGTGATAAAGCAAACAAGCACACACGAGAATATTCACTTACGCTATAACTCCCGACAGCGGCGCCGGAAAAAGGTCTTGATAACCCACAAGTATAGGGGATCAATTGTAGCCTCTTCGATAAGTAAGAGTGTCGAACAACGAGGAGCTAAAGGTAGAACAAATATTCCCTCAAGTTCTATCGACCACCGATACAACTCTCGCACACTTGGCGTTAAACTTTCTAGGAAACAAGTATGAAACTAGATGTACTTTGTAGGTGTTTTTGGATAAGCTTGCAAGAAAGTAAAGTGCACGTAAATAAAGACTAGGGGCTGTTTAGATGAAGACAAAACTAAATTAGTTTTAGTAAAGAGCTTCTTGTTACGAGAAAGTTATTTGTCCCTAGGCAATCGATAACTAGACCGGTAATCATTATTGCAATTTTATTTGAGGGAGAGGCATAAGCTAACATACTTTCTCTACTTGGATCATATGCACTTATGATTGGAACTCTAGCAAGCATCCACAACTACTAAAGATCATTAAGGTAAAACCCAACCATAGCATTAACGTATCAAGTCCCCTTTATCCCATACATAAACAACCTACTTACTAAAGTGCGTGCTTACATCACTCCGCCACCCACCATAAGCAAATCATGAACATATTGCAAACCCTACAGCGGGAATCCCTCACGCTTGCGACACGGAGAGCACCATAGGACAGCACCAATAATAAAACATGCAACTCAAACCAATCTTGATCATCAAATAGCCCATAGGACAAAACGGATCTACTCAAACATCATAGGATAGCCATACATCATTGGGAAATAATATATAGCGTTGAGCACCATCTTTAAGTAGAGATTATAGCGGGTAAGACAGAGGTTACACTGCTGCATAGAGGGGGGAAGAGTTGGTGATGATGGCGGTGAAGTTGTTGGTGAAGATTGCGGTGATGATGATGGCCCCCGGCGGCGTTCCGGCGCCACCGGAAGCAAGGGGGAGAGGGCCCCCCTTCTTCTTCTTCTTCTTCTTCTTCTTCCTTGACGTCCTCCCTAGATGGGAGAAGGGTTTCCCCTCTGGTCCTTGGCTCCCATGGCGTGGGAGGGGCAAGAGCCCCTCCAAAATTGGATCTATCTCTCCGTTTCTCTCTGTTTCCGCGTTCTGTTCTGGTCCCCTTTCACCGTTTCGTATATATATGGAGATCCGTAACTCTGATTGGACTAAAACCTTTGCCGTGATTTTTTTACCAAAAATTAGCTTTCTTGCGGCCAAAGAAGGGCGTCAACCCCCTTACAGGTGGGTCACGAGGGTCAGGGGCGCGCCCCCTACCACGTGCCCACCTCGGACACTGGTTCACGTTGATTTTTCTTCCAGATTTTCCAAATATTCCAAAAATAAGCTCCATCCATTTTTATCCCGTTTGGACTCCGTTTAATAGGGATATTCTATGGAACCAAAAACATGCATGAGCGAGGCGCGCAGAGCCTTTGGATCAATATGTTAGTCCCAAAATAATATAAAAAGTTGCCAAAAGTATATGAAATTTGAATAATATTGGCATGGAACAATCAAAAATTATAGATCTGACAGAGGCGTATCAGATACCTTCTTCTTTGTCGGATTTGGGTTCAGCGGACCCTCTAGAGTTCGAACTACAGGGGTGCCGTGGAGATCGCACCTCCAACCTACCTACACCTCGTCGCCTCGCAAGAGATCTAAACTACACAAAAGAGCAGCATAAAGGGACACAAGGTTTATACTGGTTCGGGCCACCATTGCGGTGTAATACCCTACTCCAGTGTATGGTGTGGTGGATTGCCTCAGGGGCTGATGATGAACAGTACAAGGAAGAACAGCCTCGCGAGGGTCTGTTCTTGGCTGGTGCGATGAACTGCTAGGGGGAGTTCAATCGCTTCACTCACTCACTCTCTCTCTTTTAGATGCCTCTACCCTGTGGGTGGCTAGTCCTATTTATAGGCAGAGGCCCTGGGCCTCTTCCCAAATATTGAGCGGGAAGGGCGCCAACAATTCGCCATTTCAAAGGGGAACATCTAGTACACTTATCCTGACTAAAGTCGGTCCTCGCGTGCCAAAGACTCTGACGGTGACGCCGGTTTGGGCTCCACGATGACCTCCTTCCTGCCGTTCTGCTGGTCTTGGTCTTATTGCACCAAAATGGTTGCCTTTGCTGGATACTCTTGGCCTGCGCTTTCCTCCTTTGCACCAAAGGGGAAATGAGGACACTGTGCGGGCTGGCGACCGCCTGGCGCCCTCGATCGTCATGGCTTGCGTCATGGGCACCTCGTGAGGTACCCCGTCTTGATCTCTCCGCCTCCTCGCGAGCCAGCCTGATGAGGCCGTGCCTGAGGAAGCTTCCTGTCGTCCCCCTGTGAGGCTTGGCCCCTCGTGAGGGTCTTGAGCTTGTGTTGATGAAGATGGGCCGTACTGGGCCACCCCTTGAGCCACGCCGCAGGCAGAGCGAGCAAGTCTAGGTACCCCCGTTCCCAGAACGCCGACAGTAGCCCCCGGGCCCAAGGCGCGCCTGGACTTGGCTTAGCAGAGAAGCGAAGGGGCAAGTGCGAAGCGCCGTGGGCCTTAACAGCCTGCGGCCTTGGGCGCCGCGTGGCGGTTGATTGGACATGGGCGTCCCTGCTTCCCCGCGACACCTTGGCAATTGCATGAATCGACAAGTGAGCGGTACCCGTCTAGGCTTTACCTCCCTTGCCTTCTCCAGTCATTGCCCAGATCCCCTTTATCACTCCTATCCTTCCTGCTTCCGAAATCCCCAGATCTACTCCGACCCCGCTCCCTAGCAAGGTATGGCGCCTCGCCAGACCCCGACCGGAGCTTGTTACTCGCCCGCTTTGGACTCCCCGAACGTGTCGGAGAAGAACCTTGCTCGGTAGCGCCGAGATGATGGTGGCGCAAAACAGCAGCAGGCGGCGGTGCTCAAGGTTGTCTCTGCCCTTCACGAGGACAAAAGGCACCTTCTACCGCTCTTCGTGGCGCCATTTCCATGATGCAGGTGCCTCCCTTTTACGAGTTCTTCTTTTACATCCTCCGCCATTACAAAGCGCAAGCTCTGCACCTCCACCCCAACTCTGTTCTTCTCTGGCGATCTTAGCCTACTCTTGTGAGGCTCATGTCGGGTGCAGCCCTCAATGGCCTTGCTCGCCACTACTTCTACCTCCGGGCCTCTCGCGGGCCCATCCTTTGCGTCTTGTGAGCTTTAGCAGCGTCTGGCAGCTCAACGCCATCTCGAAGCCCAGTTTCACAACCCCAGAGTTGTTTGTAACTAGATGCACCAGTGAGTTCCATGCATCATGTTTAAATTTTTGAAACTTGAAATGGGGATGTCCAAACCCTAGCAACAAATGAAATTCAACTAGGGTCAAAGTTAAATCTTTTCAATGAACCCAAAATGCCCCTCATAAATGTTCATCATTTTTTTGTTTTGGTCCAGAACCTCTGCCAAAAAATGGTGCACCTTTCTCTAGGACATTCTGGGTTATTGAATTAAATCATACATTATTTGTTCTTGGACATTAAATGCTATAAATAATTTTAAATGTCCAAATGATCTTGAAAGTAAATGAGGGCTGTTGGAAATATTCCAAACAGAGCCCACAAATATTTTCAGGATTTTTGAAAATGCTCTAGCATTTTTATTAAAGCAAAAACAATTACAGAAAATAGAAAAACAGAAACTAAATAGAAAACCGGAGAGAGGGCCTTTGCACTGGCAGCCCACTTGGCGAGGCCACTGGCGGCCAGTTGGCTGGCCCAGCCAACCAGCGCTGCTGCTTCTTCAACCTTACGCGGAAGGAGAAGCGAGTGCGTGGCCAGCCAGCCTTGACAGCAGCCACCTCCTGCCTCCCCCTCACTCCACGGAGACGCCCGACGCCTCCCCTCAATTTCCCCTCGCTCTCTGGCTCTCCCGGCCCCTCCTCTGTTCCCTCGCTCGTGCCCGAGCGGAGCCCGTCGCCGACGGCCGCTGTTGCCGCGGCCAGAGCCACCTCCCCGCCATTCGCCCGAGTCCAGAAGCTCCGCCTCGTCTGCCTTGTCTTCTCCATCGACTCACGCGATGCCGGACACCTCGAAGTGCTGCTCCCGATGCCTTCTTCTTCCTCGAGTCACCGAGATCGCCTCCGCCGCCCCGCTCGCTTCGGACCTCCTCCGAGCTCTCCGTCGGCACTGCTACAACCACCGTGAGCTCCTGCCCGTTCCCCCTTCTTCGTTTTGCTTGCTTCCGTGCCGTAGCACCCTCACCCGCGAGCTCCGAGCTCCGGCCGCCGCCATGGCCGACGAACTCCATGATCCTCGTTGCGCCGCTTCCAACGCGCCCATCACCACAAACATGCTCACCGTGTCCCCGGGAAGCGAACGCGCCGCGCCTTTTGCTCTAGCTCGCGCTGAAACCCCGCACCCGCTCGAGCCGAGCTCGCCGCTGCTAAACCTCGTCGTCGGCGACATCCAGCCACCCAGGACTGCGAAGCCACCAACCAGCAGCGCCTCGTTGCGCCCGCTTCCAACGCCCGACCCGCGAGCTCCCATCGCGGAGTTGGCGGACGGCGTCGTCATTGTCGTCTTGTGCTTAGCACGGTGTTTAGCCACCGGCGTGGCACCATCATTAGCGGTTAATGACTCGCTAATTAACCCCTCTCTCAACGACATAGGGCCCCATGCCCAAATTAACCACAGGATTTATTCCTGTATAGTTTAGATTAATCCGGTAGGCCCATTGGTCGGTTTGACTATGCCACGTCATCGTTGACTGGCCCACGGTCGACCTCTGTTCCCTACATGCCAGCAGCGTGTGGACCCCACAGGTCAAGTTTGACCTGGACCGCACCCCGTTGACTCACTTACATCATGCTGGCGTAGTGCTGACGCAGTAATGCATTTTCTGGAATTAGTTTAATTCCAAATATATAGTAAATTCCAGAAAATAGCCAAAACTTCTAAAATTCATAGTAATTCAACCGTAACTCCAAATGAAATAATTTATATATGAAAAATGATCAGAAAAATCCAATCTATCCATCTGTACCATTTTCATGCATGTTAGAACAACTTATAGCTGCTCTTTAGCACAAATCATATAAATGGCATTTAAATATCCACATATGGAGTTTGAATTTGAATCTTGGGTTCAAACCAACTTCATTTAACTTGTTGCTAGATGCATTAGCTCAATCAACAGCATATTTCCATGTCAGATTCATGCATCATATTGTTGCATCGCATTGATTGTGTTCTTTCTTGTTTGCGGTGTTATCCTCGATGAGCGGCGTGTTCGATGACACCGATGAAGAACTATATTATCTTCAGAAGTGCCAGGCAAGCAAAACCCCCTTGTTCATTCCGATACAATCCCACTTTCTCGCTCCTGCTCTCTTTTACTGATTTAGCACAACAACGAATTATCTGTTACTTGTTGCGGTAACTGAAACCCTTTATCCTCTGCATGACCTGTCATTGCCACAGTAAATAGATGAAACCCACTAGCATGAGTAGGAGTTGTTTGAGCACTGATGTGCCTACTCATACATGCTTGTTTGTCATGCCTGCTACTGCTTAGAGTTGAGTCAGGTCTGATTCATCAGGAATGAATCGGAGGTGTGTGAACATTTGCTACTGTTGAGAGCTAAGTGTGTGAACACGATTTGGTAAAGGTAGTGGTGAGAGGCCATGTAGGAGTACATGGTGGGTTGTCTCATTAAAGCCGTCCTCAGGAACTGAGTTCTGTGTTTGTGATCCTTGAACAGTTACTACCACACATTGGGTTCCGGTAACTCGACCCCTCTCGACTTATTAATCAACATGATCTCTGTCCGGGAGTTGCAACTAGTTTACGGTGTTTGTAGGTAGTGTTAGTAGTCTACCAAGTGGCACCGATGCAGGTGGGCTTGGGACAGACTAGGCACCATGTACGGTGTACCAAGCGTAGAACCACCCATCGAGGTGGGCTTGGGAACCACAGGAAACATCGTTTGGGGCCGTGGCGACACCCGACCGGATCTCCTTGCGGATGGAACCCGAATAGGCTATAAACCTGGACTAGAGACTTGTGTGGTTAGTCGGTCGTGGCCGACTCCTCGCCGAGCTTCGCTTGAAGGTTGCGAGATACGAGGTGTACATGGCGGTAAGTGGCGAGGCGTGTGTGAAGAATTACACCCTGCGGGGTTAACATCATCTATTGAATAGCCGTGTGCTGCGGTAAAGGACTTCTAGGTTGCTGTGCGGTTCATAGACAAGTGAAAGTGGATACTCTAAAATCGCAAGATAAGTGTGAGTGCTATGGATGGCGTTCTCGTGGGGAGGCGGGGCGGATCCATAGTGGTGTATTGTATGGTGAATATGTGGACTCGTGTGCGCCACCTCAAAAGAGTTACTTGCGATCGTAGTTCATGATAGCCACGAGTCAAAGCTGGCTTCTGCGGTTAAACCCCACCACCCTTTGTTGATAATGATGCATATGTAGTTAGTTACGATGTAAGTCTTGCTGAGTACATTTGTACTCACGTTTGCCTATTTTATGTTTTGCGAGAGATGTCGGTCTAGCTAGTAGTTCAGCGTGGACTTGACGTTTAGCTTGTTACCTCAGCTACGATCTTACGCCCTCGGCGGAGATCGGGTAGATAGTCGAGCTTCTCAGCCTTTTATCATTTATAGTTATGCGTACTCGGACATGTTAAGCTTCGCTTGTGCCTTGACTTGTATGATCGTATGTTGGGTCATGAGACCCATGTTTGTAATATCTGGCTCCTCGGGCCTAATGAATAAATACTTGAGTCGTAGAGTTATGTTGTGATGCTATGTTGTATTTACACATCGAGCATCTTGTGTGTATGATTGAAATGCTTGCTATGTGTGGGATCGACAATCTAGTTGTTTATCCTTGGTAGCCTCTCTTATGGGGAAATGTAGTCTTGTGCTTCCATGAGCCATAGTAGTCCCTTCTGACCAGTTCACGAGTCTGCTAGCCCTTGACACTCTTTGCTCGGAACACTTGGTGGCGGCATGTGTTTCACGCCGTTCTGTATACATCCCTTGGAAATGTCACGCATGATGACATCCGAATCTGCCTAACCTGCTAAAGCCGGGTTCCCGAGTCCTGTTAGCCAGTGCTACAGCCGGATTCACATCTTTGCGACCGACATGCTCGAAGTTGATTCAGGTATACTGTCCCCATGGGTTAGTGCCGCTTTGGGTTCACGACTAGCCATTTCGGCCGGGTTCTGTCATATGGATGCTAGCGACACTATCATATCGTGAGCCAAAAGGCATAAGCGGTCCCGGGCCATGGTAAGCGACACCGGTAGAATACCGTGCGTGAGGCTGCAAAGTGATATGAGGTGTTACCGGCTAGATCGATGTGACTTGGAATCGAGGTCTGACAGCTTTGGTATCGAGCTGTTGCTGTAGGATTACCAAGCCAAACCGGTCGAAGTTGTGTCTAGAAATGCTTTAGTTATGTAAGGAATTGATTGTGGAAGGAGCGTAAGGCTCTTTTTACTCCTTATACCTCATGGCCTTCTGATCTGAGTCAACCTCTTCTCTTCTACGGGGATTAAGAACTAGGCCTTCTCATCTATCTATCAGGATGATGTGTTACTAATCCATAGACTTATAGGATTGCTAGTTCAAATCTCAGTTCAGTTTTTACTACTTCCGTATGTTCATAGTTGGTCTCGGAACCCTGTTATTGTGATGTTGAGTGGTTATGCCACCATTTTGCATGATGTCTCAAATCCTTTTGAGAATTTACAGCCGTTATGCTGTCCGAATCATCCCAGGTTTCTAAACAGACTGATGCGTTTGCAAATCCCTTCCTCCCGTTCCTGATGTCCTTTTGGGCCAGATTAAGCACACTAATCGGTGAGTTGAGGTACTCTATTGCCTCGACATATATGTTGGAGTTAGTATTATGACCCTAGGTGTTTCAGGGAGTCACCTAGTAATCTAGCCCTGTTTTGTGTTCCCAGTGTGATGAATCTGGCCGCCACTCCCGAAAGCATCCCGTGATGCTACCTAATAGTAGGTATTCTACTCCTGGGTTTTGAACCCAAAATTCGCTCTACTTACCTCATGTTGATAGTGTTGCTCGTACCTTTAGGTTATTAGTAACTTTTGTGATAGTCCTCGAGGTCCGTGGTATATCCTTCTTCCAAATACCATGAACCAATAAGGCAGAAGTTCTTTGAATTAAAAGATCACAATCAGAGTACTCTTGAGGAGTTCTCCATTCATAATTGTGACTCTGCTAGTTCTACCTTCTCCGCATGGGTTATCCGGAAGAAATGTTGAACTTTGCTTGACATACTAATCCATGCCTCCACAACTCGAAAAGTTATATGTCCCTTTGAGTTGTCCCTCTTCAGTTGTATTCCGACCTTCGTCTATCAATTGATAGTCAGGAGTAATTGTGCATTCGTGTTCATCGATGCCTATTACTCATGTGGTCCGTCAAGCCATTCTATTCGGAATGACTAGGAGAAAGCAGACTCGATACCTCATCCATATTCAGGATTGGCTCAAAGCGGTTGTGTTTAGCGAGATCAAAATGCTAATCTAGCTCTTGTTACATTTCTACCAGGTATTACCATATTTATATCAAGAATATCATGGAAATTGCACACCATTATATGAACTCTTGATACAGTGATACTTCTCGCCCTCATTATTCATTTCTCGGCTCCCGTGTTGTTGCAACCGGAATGCCGACAAATGAACCGTGATGTGTGAAATCAATATTTTTAGCAACCCCGTTGCTTGGTAGTTAAAGGACAATAATTTCATTCTTGGTGTGTTGGTTCTTGAATCATCATTCTAAGATAGATTGTGCTACCTAGTCCTTATTTCTGGTGCACTCTTCGATCGATGAGTTAGGATTTCGTCAAACCCTTGCTCTGTTGATCATATCATCTTGCCCTGAAAAGCAAGATTGTTCTCGAGCTTAGTAACATATCGGTGGTTCGTGATTTTCTGATTATCTTCTCGAAAGTATCACCAGGTTGTCACCTGACCGCTATGTTGAGCTCGTAATCAAGTTAGTTTTCTTATAAACCACCCTTCTCCAAGAACCTATGTTGGATACCCACAGGCTAGTTGGTTAAGCTAAGCGATAACTTGGAGAGTTGGAAGATAAAAGCTTGCCCACTTAGATTCGTTCAAAGGATATCCATGTGTTTGTGTGTGTATTGAAGAGATGATATCTTCATCGATTGTTCCTCGTGATCGTTTGTTGAATCTATCGTCTTGTCCAAACCTTGACTTGAGTATGGGCTATCGTCAAGTCAAATCAAAACCAACGATGTTAAGTAATGTTGTCTTACTCGTGGTTGATCCCTCGAGCATACACCATTACATCTTTTAGTCGACCAATGCTATCACCGTGTTCACATGATGGTGGAAGTCGATGATATGGAAACTCCGATGAGTTCTTTGTTGAGGTCATCGGCAGCTTTTGTCTCCCACGATTCATGTTGAACATCAACCTAGTGTTGAAAACCTTGTAGCGGTGCCTTAGTGTTCCGTTTATGAAGCCTATGCTTGGATGGAAGAAGTGACTTCCTCGAATTCATGTGCTTTAGGTGTAAGTTGCCGCCATGAATTTGAGAAGGTTTATTTTGTTTCCTCTGGAATCATCCCAAGTCAGTCATGCACATGCAAGGTATTCTATGGTGCGATAGGTGATCATCTTCATTCCTTATGCAATTCCTAGCACCCCAAGCCACTGATTGATTTGTTCAAGGAGAAGGAGTTCCTTCATAAGAGCTAATCATGACTTATTTTAGGACCTCGATATCCTCGATGATTGTTCCCCACCTGAACCCGATAGTGTTTTATCGTAAGACTTCTACGTGGTCATGCTTGTCTTAGACAACGTGTGCACAGGTTTGTAGCAGAACCAGCTCATGTTTTGGAGCTTGCTATCGTAGTTCATCTCCCGAGAATCATGCAACATCACCTCGTCGGTTTGTGTTGCAAACTTTCTTTTCCAGACATGACGTATGAAATATCCTGTTACCAACCAGATCGGAATCTCAGGCAGATATGATGGTTGGAACATTCCAACAGTTGCATTTCGTTCCCAGCTTGCATCGCCATTGTGCCAATTTCCCATGGGTTGCCTTCTCAGCAGTTGTTGTCCAAGATCATCTTTAATAGTGGACTTGTCATGAGTCCCATCCATTTCCGGTCATAAGCAAAAGTCATCCATTGCGTTGTCTTCAACAAGGTAGTCCACATCATCCATCCTAGTTCGAGTTTGCCATTCCTTCGAGCTTTTTCAATTGATCAATTGTAAATTGCCTTAAGCTGGTATGAAGAGTTTCAATGATCTCTAAATCAAAGGTGATTCTTTTGCCACTTAAGGGAATATATCGACGAGTCACCATCCCTAAGGTGTCTTGTTGTGGTATCATGGCAACTCAACTCCTCGCTACGTTGACAACCGTTCACCAACTTCTTAAGTGTGGAATTGTGTCTACGTAGTGAACCTTCGTCATATGTTACACTTCATCCCGCTGGATGTATGTTTCATGTCTCAGCTCGAGGAATGTTCAACGTCTCATTCCGTGAGTTGATCGTCGATTATCCGATCTTGAGAAGATCGATCCTTCTAGAGTTTTCCTTTTCGTCTCGTTCTCATGATAGCTGGAGTTCTCAGAGCAAGACGTCGAGACAAAGATGGTGATCGAATCAACGTTTTTATGAGATGCAACCTGGATGGTGAAGATTATGTTAGTTCGTGTCCCTCTGTCTTCTTTCCTCATGACTTGAATCTCGGGACGAGATTCTTGTTTAGTGGGGGTGAGTTGTCACAACCCCAGAGTTGTTTGTAACTAGATGCACCAGTGAGTTCCATGCATCATGTTTAAATTTTTGAAACTTGAAATGGGGATGTCCAAACCCTAGCAACAAATGAAATTCAACTAGGGTCAATGTTAAATCTTTTCAATGAACCCCAAATGCCCCTCATAAATGTTCATCATTTTTTTTGTTTTGGTCCAGAACCTCTGCCAAAAAATGGTGCACCTTTCTCTAGGACATTCTAGGTTATTGAATTAAATCATACATTATTTGTTCTTGGACATTAAATGCTATAAATAATTTTAAATGTCCAAATGATCTTGAAAGTAAATGGCTGTTGGAAATATTCCAAGCAGGCCCACAAATATTTTCAGGATTTTGAAAATGCTCTAGCATTTTATTAAAGAAAAAACAATTATAGAAAATAGAAAACAGAAACTAAATAGAAAACCGGAGAGAGAGGGCCTGTGCACAGCAGCCCACTGGCGAGGCCACTGGCGGCCAGTTGGCTGGCCCAGCCCAACCAGCTGCTGCTTCTTCAACCTTACGCGGAAGGAGAAGCGAGTGCGTGGCGGCCTTGCCGAGAGCAGCCACCTCCCTTGCCACCTCCGCCTCCCCCTCACGCCCGCAGGCGCCCGGCGCCTCCCTCACTTTCCCTCGATCTCGGCTCTCCGCCCCTCCTCTGTTCCCTCGCTTTCGCGCCCAGTGAGACTTCATCGCCGCCGCCTTGTTGCAGCGGCGAGCCACCTCCCGCCCGCCGCTTTGAGTCGAGCTCCGCCTCGTCTGCCTTGTCCTCTTCGTCGACTCACGCGACACCGGACGCCTCTAAGCGCAGCTCCCGACGCCTTCTTCTTCCTCGGGTCGCCGAGATCGCCTTCGCCGCCCCGCTCGCTTCGGACCTCCTCCGAGCTCTCCGTCTGCACTGCTACAACCACCGTGAGCTCCTGCCCGTTCCCCCTCCTTCGTTTTGCTTGCTTCCGTGCCGTAGCACCCTCATCCGCGAGCTCCGAGCTCCGGCCGCCGCCATGGCCGACGAACTCCATGCTCCTGCGCTCTCCTGCTCGCCCCATCACCACAAACATGCTCACCGTGTCCCCGGGAAGCGAACGTGCCGCGCCTTTTGCTCTAGCTCGCGCTGAAACCCCGCACCCGCTCAAGCCGAGCTACGCCGCCGCTAAACCTCGGCGCCCGGCGACACATCCAGCCACCCGGGACTGCTTGAAGCCACCAACCAGCGCGCCTCATTGTGCCGCTTCAATCGCCCAGCCCATAGCTCCCATCGCGGAGTTGGCGGACCAGGCGTCGCCGTCGTCTTGTGCTTAGCACGGCGTTTAGCCACCGACGTGGCACCGTCATTAGCGGTTAATGACTCCGCTAATTAACCCCTCTCTCGACATAGGGCCCCATGCCCAAATTAACCCAGGATTTATTCCTGTTTAGTTTAGATTAATCCAGCCGGCCCATTGGTCGGTTTGACTATGCTGCGTCATCGTTGACTGGCCCACGGTCGACCTCTATTCCATACATGCCAGCGGCGTGTGGACCCCACAGGTCAGGTTTGACCTGGACCGCACCCGTTGACTCGCTTACGTCATCTGGCGTAGTCTTGATCTGATAATGCATTTTACGGAATTAGTTTAATTCCAAATATCTGATAAATTCAGAAAATAGCCAAAACTTCTAAAATTCATAGTAATTCAACCGTAACTCCAAATGAAATAATTTATATATGAAAAATGATCAGAAAAATCCAATCTATCCATCTGTACCATTTTCATGCATGTTAGAACAACTTATAGCTGCTCTTTAGCACAAATCATATAAATGGCATTTAAATATCCACATATGGAGTTTGAATTTGAATCTTGGGTTCAAACCAACTTCATTTAACTTGTTGCTAGATGCATTAGCTCAATCAAAAGCATACTGCCATGTCACGTTAATGCATCATATTGTTGCATCGCATTGATTGTGTTCTTTCTTGTTTGCCGGTGTTATCCCCTCCCAATAGACGACGTGTTCGATGACACCAATGAAGAACTATATTATCTTCAGAAGTGCCAGGCAAGAAAAAACCCCCTTGTTCATTCCGATACAATCCCACTTTCTCGCTCCTGCTCTCTTTTACTGCTTTAGGACAACAACGAATCATCTGTTACTTGCTGCGGTAGCTGAACCCCTTTATCCTCTGCATGACCTGTCATTGCCACAGTAAATAGATGAAACCCACTAGCATGAGTAGGAGTTGTTTGGGCCCTGATGTGCCTACTCATACAAGCTGGTTTGTCATGCCTGCTACTGCTTAGAGTTGAGTCAGGTCTGATTCATCGGGAATGAATCGGAGGTGTGTGAACATGTCCTACTGTTGAGAGCTAAGTGTGTGAACACGATTTGGTAAAGGTAGCGGTGAGAGGCCATGTAGGAGTACATGGTGGGTTGTCTCATTGTAGCCGTCCTCAGGAACATAGTTCTGTGTTTGTGATCCATGAACAGTTACTACCACACATTGGGTTCCGGTAACTCGACCCCTCTCAACTTATTAATCAACATGATCTCTGTCCAGGAGTTGCAACTAGTTTTTGGTGTTTGTAGGTAGTGTTAGTAGTCTACCAAGTGGCACCGTGCAGGTGGGCTTGGGACAGACTAGGCACCGTGTACGGTGTACCAGCGTAGAACCACTGTCGAGGTTGGCTTGGGAACCCTGCACACATCGTTTGGGGCCATGGCGACACCCGGCGGATCTCCTCGCGGATGGAACCGAATAGGCGATAAACCTGGACTAGAGACTTGTGTGGTTAGTCGGTCGTGGCCGACTCCTTGCAGACTTCCGCTTGAAGGTTGCGAGATACATGAGGTGTACATGGCGGTAAGTGGCGAGGCGTGTGTGAAAAGTACACCCTGCGGGGTTAACATCATCTATTGAATAGCCATGTCCGTGGTAAAGGACTTCTAGGTTACTGTCAGGTTCATAGACAAGTGAATGTGGATACTCTAAAATCGCCAAGATAGCGTGAGTGCTATGGATGGCGTTCTCGTGAGGGAGGCGGGAGGCGGATCCATAGTGGTGTATTGTATGGTGAATATGTGGACTCGTGTGCCACCTCAAAGAGTTACTTGCGATGCGTAGTTCGGGATAGCCACCGAGTCAAAGCTGGCTTGCTGCGGTTAAACCCCACCACCTTTGTTGATAATGATGCATATGTAGTTAGTTACGATGTAAGTCTTCTTTGAGTACATTTGTACTCACGTTTGCCTATTTTATGTTTTGCAGAGAGATGTCAGTCTCGCTAGTAGTTCCGCGTGGACTTCGACATTTAGCTTGTTACCTCAGCTACGATCTTGTGCCCTCGGCGGGATCGGGTAGATAGTCAGGCTTCTCAGCCTTTTATCATTTATAGTTGTCTGTACTCAGACATGTTAAGCTTCCGCCTGTGCCTTGACTTGTATGCTCTGTATGTTGGGTCATGAGACCCATGTTTGTAATATCTCGCTCCTCGGAGCCTAATGAATAAATACTTGAGTCGTAGAGTTATGTTGTGATGCTATGTTGTATTTACACATATCGAGCATCTTGTGTGTATGATTGAAATGCTTGCTATGTGTGGGATCCGACAATCTAGTTGTTTATCCTTGGTAGCCTCTCTTATGGGGAAATGTAGTCTTGTGCTTCCATGAGCCATAGTAGTCCCTTCTGGCCAGTTCACGGAGTCACTGCTAGCCCACACTCTGCTCGGAACACTTGGTAGCGGTATGTGTTTCCGCCGTTCTGTATACATCCCTTGAAATGTCACGCGGTGACATCCGAGTCTGCCTAACCTGCTACAGCCGGGTTCCCGGAGTCTGTTAGCCAGTGCTACAGCCAGTTCTGCAGCTGGCGACCGACATGCTCGAAGTTGATTCATGTATGCCTGTCCCCATGGGTTAGTGCCGCTTTGGGTTCACGACTAGCCATGTCGGCCTGGGTTCTCTGTCATATGGATGATAGCGACACTATCATATCGTGAGCCAAAAGCATAAGCGGTCCCGGGCCATGGTAAGCGACACCCGTGGGAATACCGTGCGTGAGGCCGCAAAGTGATATGAGGTGTTACCGGCTAGATCGATGTGACTTGGAATCGGGGTCCTGTCACCCGGGAAGAGGATTGAAGGCTTCAGGAGCAAGTTGGTCATGGTAGATGCTGGGCGCATCCATCCTCGGCTGATTCTTCCCATGGAGCAGCCCAAGCCCATCAACGCTTGGTCTCGCGCGGAAATCGTGGATTCAGCGCGAAGCGATCTTTGGAGAAGATGGGGCGGACCTGTGGCGGGCAACATGGCGACAATGAAGCTGGCAGAGGCGTCGCTCTGAGGAGTTCTGGAGCACCGGGCGGCCCCTTGGCAATACTCGCTTCGCTGTGGAGGCCTCGCCCGAAACCCGTAGTCTTGGCGGCGAAGATCTGGCGCGGTCCTCAATCTTTGGTCGGGGAGATGTGGCGAGGCTGGAGGCGCTCTGTACCCTGTTCCTTGAGATGATTGGGAGCGGTGGTGGACTCCATGCCCGCTTTCAGCGGGGGCGGGCACTGTGCCCAAGGAGGTTCGAGGGACCCGGCGGCCTGGCGGCAGTGAGCGTGTCTCAGGCGACTCAGCGAAGAGGAGGAAGAAGAGGCGGGAAGAGGGGCCCGACTCGAGGCGGCCAAGGGAGTCGAGCGCCCTCCCTTGGCGCAGGTCCCACGCTCTCCGCCTCTTGCGGACACAGCGAGGATGGCGGCGGCGAGGTGGCGAGGCTCACCCCGATCGAAGAAGGACAGGACATGGTTGATTCCCGTGGAGTGCTGCTCCGGCTCGAGGCGTCTGTGTGGCGCGCCTCCTGCTCCCGAGCCTCTTGAGGTTGATCCCGGCCGGCTCTCGGGCTTCAAGTTCGGCGGAGGTTGCTCGAGCCTCGGCGATGACGATAAGTGCTTGATTCTCGTTTTGCTTCTTGCTCGTCGTTGAGGCTTGATATCCGTATTCCTTGGCTAGGCGGCGCCACGGTGAAAAAAGCTGAAGGGGCTCCTGAGGCTTCGTCAGGGCAGCGCCTCCATCTGCGAAAGAAGGGGCGGCAAGGCCTTGAGGCCTCTCTGCCGGTCATCCTCGCGAGGCTGGCCGGGGCTAGGCTGAGGCGAGCTCAGCCCCCATGGCGGCGACTCCGAGGTATCCTTGCTAGCGCTCTCTGCCCGCGATCGTCCGAGGCGCGAAGGTCCCGACTCATGGTGCTGTGATTACGCTGCCGTCCTCTCCTCCTACTCCGCCAACTGCCGTTTCTCCGACTCCTTCTCTGTCTGGATCATCTTCTTTGCTGGCTGGGTAGCTCTTGAAAGATCTTACAGGCGCCGACCCTCGCTTGGTGGCGGGCGCTGGAGCTGGCCTCCGGCTGGGTTCGCTCGATGCTTGATTCGGCGGCGCTGGTTCGAGCATGACGGCTGCTGACGAAAAGCAGGCCATCCTCGGCGAAAGCCGCAGCGCCGCCTTGGGGAGGTAGCTGATGTCGAGTCGCTGCATGGCGTTGGAGAGCAAGCTGCAGGCCTCGCAACCAACTTGCCAAGGAGGCCAGCGTCCGCCAAGAAGAAGGAGGAAGACATGAGGGCTTGTGGTGGCCGCCAGGACCGGGATGCCAAGCTTGATGGCGCCATGGCGCTTAGGTCTTGTTGGAGCAGGCGTTGGGCGAAGAGGATCGAGCTGGGCGGCAAAGCGCGAGTGCTTGCCGAGGACCGTGTGGCCAGCGAAGCTGAGGTGAAGGCTCACACCTTGCTGAAGTCGCTTTACGACAGCGGCACAGAAAGCCAGCTGGCGGCGCCGAGGGCAGCCCCGCCAAGTTGCTTCCCTACGGTCGCGCCCTTGAAGATGTCGCCCTTGGACTCGGCCCCCGGCCGAGGCCAGCGCGTGTCTGTCTTCTGCGGCGCTGACAGCGTCTTCACCCGTCTAACTGCGACCCCAACATTGACCTTGACGACTGTTGGAGCCCGTGGCGGCGAGCTTGCTGCTGTCGCTCTCTTGAGCCGTGAAGGGTCGGCGGAGGCTCTGTGGCGAGTTCAGGCCTTCAGCACCAAGCGAAGCGGCGCTGCCGATCTGAGGCTTCACGAAGCGAACCCGCCCAGCGCAGCTCTGCCGCCAGCGGCGGTGCTGCCGACAAGTGACTCGCCGTGGCTCCTATCACGCTTTCAGCTCTGCAACATGCATCATGCCTCGTGGGCGTTTAAACTGCGTTTGGCGTTGTGAAAACAGTTATGGACTGTAATATTTGCTTTTGAATTCCTTGAGATTTGCGCTTTTCCTTCCTACTTGCTTATGTTCTCGTCGGCGAGAGCCGGTCCGCGCATACCTCGATCGCCGTTAATACGACCGGAAACGGGGCGGGACCAAGGAGTGGGGGCTACATGACAAGTTAGGCTCTGGTCGCGATGCTCGGGAGTCCCCCTTAACCTTACGAACAACAAGTAGGGAGGTGAGATGTATGGGTGAATTTAGCCCGGCCCCGCGCATACCTCAACCGCCGTTAGCCTTTCGGAACTAAGGGGTGAGGGGCTACATGACCAGTTAGGCTCCTGAGTCGCGATGCTCAGGAGTCCCCTTAACGTTCAAACAGCCCGTACCTTGGCTCCGCTCGGGGAGGCGTCGACGAACCAGGCCGAGGGCCTGGCTGGGTGGCGTCGCGTCTGGCGTGACCAGGCGTAGCCCGTGTCCAGCCCCTCGCGCGCCACTCCAGGAGGCGTTCACGATGAGGCTAGATATTGAGCTCTGGGCTCCACGAGGTTGATCTCGGCGGGGCCACCCTCGGTTGTTTATCACCAGTAGCGAGACATAAGCTTCCGTGTGTGTCGGGCATAGCCGCTCCTCGGCGGTGTTGTCGATCGGTAGCGGGCGTGGTGCTTCCACTAGTGCGTGGGAGGGCTCCCCTCGGGAGGAGCCCAGGCGTGTCAACCCATACGACACGTGGCTGGCACGGTAGGGCCTGGCGAGGTGTATCTTGGCACCCGTGAGCCAGCGCGAGGCTCACGGGGCACTACCTCAAGGCGGGTTGCTCCTGCACTGGGCCTTAACTTGTGATGTGTTCCTGCAGATTTGGTTAGATGTCGACGCTCTACGTCCTCGGGTCCCGGCCCTCGGGCGGGCTCAGCCGTCATTGGTATGCGAGTCACGATGCGTGGACAAGGCCATAGGGTGAGGGCTGGAGAGCGGATAGGAGCCCATGAGTCGCGATGCTCGGTACCCCCTTTAGCGTGCAAGCGGTCGACGCAGCGAAGAGGGTGCGTGGACGGGCATCAAATAATGATCATGATGGGTCAAGCATACGACCGAATAAGCGCAAGAGGATACATGCCCTTGGAGTGCGGCCGGGTGGCTTGGGGATGATGCAGCCGAGGCGCCCCCAATAAAGTAAACTAGAAACATGAATCAAAGGGATACATGCGCGAGGGGCGGACCCGTGACACAGGAATGATGCAGCCACAGGCGCTCCCGGCTGAAAATGAAACTTGAAGGATGTCACGATAATGTTGAAGATGAAGGATCTTTGAAGTAGCGGGCGTCGTGCGCTGCGGAAGCCGATCTTCCTGAGCCCCGGGCCAGGAGCCTCGGGAGGCTCGGGCGCTAGTGGCTCCTCGCGGACCATCTCCATCTCCGCCCGGGACTGCGGAGCCTGGCCATGAGCCTCGGGATGCTCCTCATGGTATTTGGCGGCGTGGCAGCCGCGTTCGGCAAGCCGTAAAGCATGCGAGCGTGGCTGTGGGGTGGACCTTCACAGTGCCCCCAGCGTGAGGCCAGCGGCGCTCTGAGGCGGCTCGATTGAGCCCTGGCATGGCGATGCAGACGCGCAGCCCACCATCCTTGCTGGATGGGGAGCTACGGTGGAGTAGCGGCGGCTGCCACTCATGACTCTTAACTCCTGCAGCTCTGAATGGCGCTGGCAGCGAACTCCACGAGGTTCGGCCCTTCTTGCCTGCTCCTTCACGAGGGAAACACGCTTTGAAACACGCCTCCAAGTGGTGCCCGGCGCCTCCTCGTGATCTTAGCAAAGTCGGTGGCCCTCGGGAGAGCCCCGAGCCTTGCTCGAGGAGGCGCCAGGCGCGCCTTCCTATCTGACGGGAGGAGGTGCCCCTGAGCAGGCCACGAACCACGAGGGCCTGCCTCCCGAGGTCGGGCCAGGCGATGTCTTCTTCTTCTTAGGAGCAGCCTTGGGAGGCCTCCGGCTCTGTGATCTGGGTCTTCAATTGATCACGGCTTGGAAAGCATGCTCCACGAGAACACCCTGCGTCTCTTTCTTCACAAGGCACCGTGATGACCGCGCTTCTGGCATCTTGAGGACATTGTAGCCGTGATGAGTCACGGCCATGAATTGGCGAGCTGGGTGCAGGGATGGCATTGTATGGCGGCGAATGTGGGCGACGTCGAAGTCAATGTGCTCGGTGCGGTGGTTGTCAGCGTCCCAAAGGTGACGAGGGAGGCGGACCTGCCAATCGGCTGTGGAGCCATCGGTGACTCGGAGAAAGGCTTGGTTGGCTGAAGCTGATTATATGGCACTTGGAGATTGTTGGTATCTCGGCGGACGGGACATTGAGCCCTACTCCGCCATCGATGAGGTCTGGTGACTTGCGTTCTTGATGATTGGGGAACAAAGCATCGGGATGACTCGGCTGTGGCTGCGCACTTGAGTTGATTCTTTTTGTTGAGCGTGATGGCGCGCTGACCACTGAGAGGCAGCGTGGCTTTGAGCTTGGGAGGACTGCATTTGCTGCGGTGAAGCTGCTTGAAGATCTTGTTGAGAGGCTGGGGCTTGAGCTCGCCCGGGATGCAAGCGATTGCGCGGCTCTGGAAGCCCCCACCCCTCGTCTGATGATGGTCTTCATTTCTCCTTGGCTGCGGTGGCGGAGGAGGGAGCCTGCGTTGCCTTGTGGGCGATCCTCGCGAGGCTGATCCTCCGGCCTCCCTCGCGGCCGGGTCCCTCAACCTCCCTCGCGAGGCTGATCCTGCCGCCAGTCCTTGCGAGGTCAGTCACGCCACCCTTGGCGAGGCCACAGTCTTCCAGCGTCTGTGCTTCTTCCTCCTCCTCGGCCATAGCCTCGACCTTTGTGGTGGGCGTCGACCGAGTCGCCCCTCTCTTGCGGCCACGAGATCTTGGCATTCGTTGGTGTTGTGGGTGTGGAGTGCGTGGTACCATGATGCCGGCTGCTCTTGGAAGACTCGGGCTGATCCTGCCTCACTTGGTGTGCGGTTACGCGCGAGCACGGCTGCCCCTGCGCTTCCGTCCTTGACCTTGGGCTTCTTCTCTTTTGGGTGGCAGCCGACAGCTCGAGGAGGACAGGCATCCTTCCTCAGCCACTGGCGCGCAGGTCGCCAAGTTGAACAGCTCGAGGATGTGCACGAGTCTTCATGCATCGCCCGGCTCCTCCTTCATCTTGGCGTCACGCTGCCGTCGGAGAAGGGTGAGATGATGGCCTCCTCGGTCACCTTGAATCTTGGCGTCGTTGTTGAAGCGCTGGATGTACTTCTGCGAGGTCTCTCTAGTTGCTTCTTGATGCGGCGCATATCGCTCCTGGCAGGAGGCGGTCGCGAGTGCCTTGGAAGTTGGCGATGAAGCGAGTGCGCATCTCGTCGAGGAGGAGATCGTGCGAGGCGAGTTCGAGGCAGTGCGGGCACCGTCCTTGGCGCCATAGGAAACCAGTTCGCCATGACCTTCTCGTCCCGTTGGCGGCTTTGATGCCCAGCTTCGTTGGCTGGAGGAACTCCGCAGGTCGGCGTGCCGTCGTCGCGAGCGAGGCAGGTCTGGCTTGAACTTGTCGGGCGGCGGCGCTGCGTGCTTCGGTGGTGAAAACACGGCAGCTGCGATGCCAGGGAGGCCTTTGGTGACGGAGGGCTTGATCTTGCGGGTCCCGTGTCTGCCGCTGGGGCAGCAGCGGGGTCTTAGCGTGTTGGAGCAGGAACGCGGTCGTGGCGGGCGGTGCGAGGAGCACTCGGGCAGCTTCTTGGGGTGAGGACCTCTTGGCAGCTCTGCTCTTGCTGCGGCTGGTGCGGACGGAGTGGGTTCCGCCCGAGGGCCAGCGCCTTGGGGCCAAAGCGCCTTCTTGAGGGGCGGCTGGCGCCCCAGAGCTTCATGCCAGCGCAAAAGTGGCGCGATTGATGAGAAGGACAGCGGGAGAGCCCCTTGGCAGACGAGCTTCGGCGACAGTCGAGCCACTCCTAAATGCTTGTCGTCGGCGAGGCGGTAGCGCAGGAGCTTCGTTTGCCGCGATAGCGCGGCTCGAGCCTCCATGGGTCTTGTGAGCCTTGCGGGACGAAAAACCAGTGGGCGGCGAAGGAGTAGCGAGTGCGGCCGTCTCGCCTCACGGATGAATCTTTGGGGCGGCGCTGCTGCTCGTTCCCCACCGGGCGGTGGCGGCGTTGTGGCGGCGGCGAGAGCAGCGAAGCGGCGGCGAAGCTGAGGAGTCTGGACTAGGGGGTGTCTGGATAGCGAACTATCATCACGGCGGACTCCAAGACTATGAAGATACAAGATTGAAGACTTCGTCCCGTTTCGGATGGGACTTTCCTTGGCGTGGAAGGCAAGCTTGGCGATATGGATATGTAGATATCCTACCATTGTAACCGACTACGTGTAACCCTAACCTATCTGGTGTCTATATAAACGGAGGGTTTTAGTCCGTGGGAGGAACAACAATCATACCATAGGCTAGCTTCTGAGGTTTAGCCTCCTTGATCTCGTGGTAGATCTACTCTTGTACTACCCATATCATCAATATTAATCAAGCGGGGTAGGGTATTACCTCCATCGAGAGGGCCGAACCTGGGTAAAACATCGTGTTCCTTGTCTCCTGTTACCATCCGCCTAGGCGCACAGTTGGGACCCCTACCGAGATCCGCGGTTTTGACACCAACATTGGTGCTTTCATTGAGAGTTCCTCGTATGCGTCACCGATAGGCCCGATGGCTCCTTGATCATCAACAACGGCGTGGTCGAGGTGAGACTTTTCTCCCGGACAGATCTTAAATGTTCAGTGACTTTGCTGCTGCGGGCAATTAAGCAGCCATCTGGAGCAGATCGAAAGCTATGCTCCTGGCCATCAGGTCAGATTTGGAAGTTTGAACTATCGGCCGATATCTGCGGAGACTTGATCTTGACGGATTTGAGCCGCGACCAGCGTGCCGCCTTGTCTCGATGGGCATGATCTAGCCCTGCGGCGGCGGCGGTGCCACAGAGGCCGCACCAGCGTCGCTCCGACCCTTAATCTGGGCGGATTCCCGATCGAGGGCAGTGGTTGGACACCGCCTCGGGGCTACAATCTCTCTGGCGATTGAGCCAAACTCCATCCTGTCCTTTGTGAAGACCTCGACTCCAGGTGCGGACTCCTCTCGAACTCCGAACCCTTGGCGCCCCCCTGTCGAATCCGATTGGGCGCCGGTCATGGAGTTCTTGCCGCGGACATCTTTCGGCACTCGCCCTTTGGCGACATCCTGAATTCACTAAAGTCTCTCTCCTTATCCGGAGAGCCTGCGGACTACTGAGATAGGAAGGTTGGGATGCGGACGGCGAAGAAATTCGCGCCCACCACCACCCACTTTGCCAGCTTGTCGATGATTTAACCGACATGCTCGACTTGACACGAAGACATCGGCGGTATGGGCGGCGATGCGGAGGCGACCAAGACCCAGCGCCTACGAGGGCGCTGGAAGGCCACCTCGTCATCACGACATATACATGGTGGATATCCCAAAAGATGGGAGCGCGATGGAACAACGGAGGATGACCCTCAAAAAGCAACCAAAGCGCGGCGTCGTGGCGCGCTCTAAATCCATACAACAAAAGCGGTGATTACGATGCGGAGATAATAACACCTGGACGAGTGCGAAGACAACCCCTCCGGCCGGTAGCGCGGGAGGAGGGAGAAGCAAATCCGCGACGGTCTGCAGCAGAAAAAAAGGTCGAGGGCGATAATTATCGCCTCCCCCGAAGATGAGGCAAGCCTCGGCGACAGCAATTTGTAGTGCACGAGGATCTGCGAACAGGGGCGTTTCAAAGGCAGGCTTATAGCCACGGCAAGCAGCCTCAAGAAAAAGCAGCAACAACTTCGAGCTGACCAAGACCTGCTAGGCGACATATGGACTGAAGTCCTTGCAGCGAAGAGTATGAACTTCGAGCGCCCTCAAAAGCTACCCCAAGCGCGGGTCGTTGTCTCGATCGGAGGAGGAAGCACCTAAGTCACCGGCGCGCGACATGGCAGACCAGCCACCCGTGGCGCGACGAGAAAAAGCCTCTCAGCCCTCGCTCAAGCCACACCCGGCGCCCGCTCAAAAAGTACCAAGGCACGGAAAACACGCCGGACTTGCGAGATATATTGGAGGATAAGGCAAAACATACAAGATCGATCTACGGATCGGCGTGGGCATAGCGGCGGGATGATTACCATCACGTCGGATACAGCAAACCGGTGGGCGAACACGATGAACAAAGCTCATATGAGCTACATGGGATATATCCCAATACAGGCGCCACACACCCACTATGCTTCACGGATGAAGTAATGGATCATAAAATCCCGAGGGCTTCAAACCCGTAAACATCGAATCATACGATGGTACCACAGATCCTGCTGGTGCGGATGAGGACTATCTCCTCCATATCCACATGGCCCGTGGTGATGATCTACATGCCATCAAATACCTCTCACTCAAGCTTAAAGGACCAGCTCGGCATTGGCTCAACAGCTTGCCGGCCGAGAATCAATTGGTTGTTGGGAGGACACGGAAGCCGCATTCCTTGATAACTTCCGGGGCACATATATGCGACCACCGGGCGCCGATGACCTTAGCCACATAATTCAGCGAGACGGAAGAATCGGCGGACAACTCTGGACACGGTTCCTAACAAAGAAAAATCAAATTGTTGGTGTCCGGATCGAGAGGCCCTTGCAGCCTTCAAACATAACATCCGTGACGAGTGGCTTGCCCGGCACCTAGGACAGGAAAAGCCAAAATCCATGGCAGCCCTCACAACACTCATGACCCGCTTTTGTGCGGGAGAGGACAACTAGCTAGCTCGAAGCAACAACTTGGCCAAACATCCGATAGTTGGATACCAAGGACAGCAACGGCGGTCGCGTCACAACAGAACAAAGCGCCACATTAGGCGATATCTGAAGATCTGGCCGTCAATGCGGATTGAGGCTCTAAACCGGTCAGCGGAAGAAGCCATTCAAAATAAATACCAGGGCCCATCAACTTGGACCGAATACTCGATCGCTTGTGCGGATACATGGCACCCCGAAAAACCAGCCAATCACACCAACAGGGATTGTTGGGTGTTCAAACAAGCAGGCAAGTTAAGTGCGAACTCAATGACAAGGGGCTGCATAGCGATGGCGAGGAAGAGCCCGACCACCGAACAATAGAGGACGAAGGGTTTTCCCACACAAGTGCGAGCAGTGAACATGATATCGCAACCCACATACCCAAAAGGGGGCGAGGCGTGCACTAAGGGGCGTATATGCGATGGAGCGGTCGCCCCAAAGTTCAACCCATGGTCTTCCTGCCCGATCATCTTGATCGAAGGACCACCCACTAGCATTCGTCACGGCGGTTTTGCGCATTGGTTCTTGACCCAATTATTGATGGATTTCACCTAACGAGTCACGATGGGCCGGCGGCGGCAACTGAACCTGCTTTATCGGGATCGATTGCACAAAATGGGCATAGACCCTCAATGATTAAACCTACAAAGGCGACCTTTAGGCGTCATGCGAGTGTAGAGGCCAGTTGTATGGGCTCGATTACACTCGAAGTGGTCTTGGATCCCGGATAACTTCCGGCGAAGACTTAATCTTCGACATCGTCCCATTCATGGCGGCTATCATGCCTGCTCGGACGAACCGCATTGCAAAGTTCAATGCGGTGCCGCACTCACGCATACCTCAAGCTCAAGATACCAGGCCCTCGAGGGTAATCACGGTCAGCGGAAACACGAGCGCTCTCTCCGAGCGGAGGAGCACACGGCGGCCCTCGTGGCGGAGGTACAAAGCAGCCTCTCACAGCAATTCTCGAGTCCGGCCACTAAGCGTCCGGACAACATCAAGCAGCGCCGGGTAACCTACAACAAGACCGCTGGCACGATTCAAGCGCAGCGTAGCAATCCGGCTAACCCAGCCCTCACGAAATTGCGAAGCGAGTGTTACAGCGTACATAATTACGCTCTGGAATACCATGGGCATATGGGGAGGGGCAAGACCACGCTGCGCCAAGAATGTGGCTCGACCACACGGGGCTCTGATTGTGTCATTCTTTTCTTTTTCCTTTTCTTCCCTTTTCTTACTTTCGGGACTCCGTCTTTGAAGTCTGTCCGGCACTAGAATCGCCGAACTCACGATGCAACAGCGAGGAAGCGAGAAAGCCACGTCGAGTGTTGGTGGTCTCTATTACGAGCATTATACCTGTTTTACATACCATCCGCAGCTTACCCACGGAGAGGACATGTTAGATAGTCCATCCCTTGCTTATCGCACTATTTGTATCGTTACGCTTTCATTGCGGTACCTTTTGAATAAACAATACATAGCTTTTGCTTATTATTGCACTACTTCCTTTATCTATACATATGTTCACTTCATGACATGTTGCAACCGTACACTTTAGTGCGGCCAATACACGAGGGCTTAAGTATCCCAAAATTATGGTGTGATAAGTCGAACACTTTCACAAGTCGGCACCCGAACTTATAGCATTATATGAATCAGCTCGAATCATGTCTTGGGTCAATAGTTGGGTTTGCCTGGCTCCGTGTTTTGGTACCTTACGTTCCGTTATATCGGCTAAGGTAGCACCGGAGAACCACTGCGATTGTGCCCAGTTGAGCTGGGTCGAGCACCTCGGTGGAAAGCTAAAACTGACCGTCATGATAGAGGCGAGAGCTGGTCGCTGTTCGAGAGGTTTTTGGGTCCCTAAAGACTTATGCCGCTTAGGCGAGAACGGAATTGTCCGGCCAAAGGCGTGGATAGCGCCCGAACTCGGTCTTCCGAATACTAGGGGCTTCGCGAAATTTAAAATTATAGAATTCTATGGCTAAGTGAGAGTGTTCAAGCATTATAAGTCCGGTTGCCTTGTTACGTTGTGTTGGCGCCTCCTAATGGACCCAAGAATGGGAACAAGAGTGCGCAAGTTTATCCGAACACCCGACACTTTCGTGGCTTGGGGCTGAAATAACGACTTGCCATCTCTCAAATTTAATAAGCGGCCGCTGAAGGTAATATTTTAAATTAACAAGCGTTGCTTAGCGCATATGAACAAGTTTTCAGCGTCACTGAGGATAACAAATGCGAGTCTATTGAAAAATTACATCTTTGGAGAACTCATCCGCTATTCGGCGGGCACCCTTGAGAGGCCCTCATAGTACATTTGGGCGTGCGGCGCTCCTTGCCCTTGGTGGCCCGTCCGTCACAAGCTTCTCGCATCCAGCTTGCCCGGTGCACTTTAGCGGGCAAGGGCCCGACGGACACCTTCAATGCAGACGGAGTGCTTGATGACTTCAATTCATGCCCAAGCGTCCACCAGCCGCCGCACTAAGCTGAGTAGCTCCCAGGCATGGCCTCCAATGGCTACAGCCGAACTATGAGGCCCTTCATGGCCTGTTCGGCGACCTTGTGGAGCTCGACCAGCTGCTTCAGCTGGTCGCTTAGGGGCACCGGATGTCCGGCCTCAGCATATTGAGACCAGAACACCTTCTCCGTTGAGCTCCTCTCCTTGGTGCGGTAGAATGCGGCAGCATCAGACACACTACGGGGCAGATCTGCGAATGCTCCTGGAGAGCTCCGAATCCGGGTAAGTAATAGATAATTCACTTTCACATGCTTGCTCTGCATAAAGAATGCCTTACCCGCCGCGATCTTCTTTATCGCCTCGATCTTCTGGAGGGCTTTTTGGGCCTCGGCCTTAGCAGTTTGGCACTCTCAAGAGCCGAAGCAAGCTCGGACTCTCGGGTCTTCGAGTCACGCTCCATACTCTCGTGTTTTTCCACAAGAGCCTGGAGCTCTTGCCGCACCTCCGCCAGCTGCGCCTCCCCCTTCTCTCGCTCGGTGCGTTCCGCAGCCGCTTTGTTTTCGGCCACGGACACCGCTTCCTTCAGGGTCGCCACCTTGTTCGTGGCCCCTGTAGTACCAGAGTTATTCCTGTTATTTTTGCAACCAAAACCTTTCTATAAGGTATTTCTTTAATAAGGTACTACTTACCCTCCTTGTCCTCGAGCTGCTTCTTGGCTTGGTCGAGCTCGTTTCGGACTGCTCGAGGCTGCCTTGATGCATTGACCTCCAGCTGTCGGTCTTGGCAGAGGTCGGCGCAACCTGCATTCCCATATTGACATACTTATGTTAGACTCCTGCGTATATCTTTTTAGATCCTTAGTCGGCTTTTCTTCCGAACACGAACTAAGCATCGAGGGCTCTTGTCTGTCACGGTAATATTTTTACATATTCTAAACTTACCTCAAAGCTGTTAGAAGGCTGGTACATGCCAGTCAGCCCGCTCTTGGCTGACTGAACTGTCCGGATCACCGCACTCATAACATGCGGTGCTCCTCCTCGATGGAAGCAGCTTGTTAGCGCCTCCGATAAGCTATCCGGTGCCTCGGTTGGGACGGAGGACACGGCGTCTTACCCTTCTTCTGAAGGGCAGCTTGCGGACTCGGAATCTCTGAAGGTTCGGCATGGAGTCCGGACAAGGTCGGGCTTAGAGCCCTGGGGTCTTGCCCCCCCCGCTGGAGTCCGGGAGGTCGCCTTGTGGCGCCTCTGCGCCACCTCCTCTTGACCAGGCCCCCTTGAGGCACTACCTCGGCGTCGTCCATGGCGTGAGGCGAGGCGGTCGGAAGCGAAGTACTCTCCATTTCCGACGAACCCAGGGACCCGCTCTTGGGCGGGCTGCATGATTGTTCGACATTAGAGAACACTATGCAACAATAATGAAGTCATGGGCATTCGGACACTTACGATCTCGCCAGGGGCTTGGCCCTTGTTGGCTAATCCTCCTCGTCGCTGTCGACGTTGGTGGAGTAGTCCGGAGGAAGGGTTCTTCCCTTCTTGGACCTTCCGGCCTCCCCAGTTGGGGCGGCCTTCCTTTTCCTCTCCTCCCCCGCTAGGGAAGAAGCTTCTTTTTCCTCCTCCTCGTCCTCAGGAGAAGATTCTGCTTCAGAATCTGACAGCACCTGGCGTCGGGAGCTCCTTCGAGTTCCCGTGGCCTCCTTCTTAGCCTTCTTCTCCGGCACCACATGGGCGCCGGGCCAACAACTCCGTCAATCAGGCGTCCTCGGGTCTTCCGGCAAAGGGCGGACTGCTAATCTGGCGGGCGTCTTCAGCCGATCTGTCAAAGATTAGGGAGTTTTAGATCCCACATAGAGTCAATCTATGAAAAAGAGTCCCGTAAAGGGTAAAATAACTTACCTCGCCCGGCTTGGCGCGCGAGCTGTATCGCGATCTTTGTTAGCGGATCTTTGGGAACTTCAGCGCCCTTGAACGGCACCTTCGGGCATCTTAAATGCGTAGTGTCGAAGAGCCGGCTCAGAATTCGATCTTGTGCGGATCGAACTCCACAAATTAAAGGCCCGTTGTTGGCATGGGAGAATCCGGCGGATCGCATCACACGGATTACGTCGACAAGCACGAGATTCTTGTCCACGGGTTTGGATGCTGTTTGGAGTCTGGATAGCTCGTCCGAATTCCCCACGTCAGGCCGTCTCTTTCCATGGCGAGAGCCGTGTGGGAAGCCAGATCTGAATTCGGGGCGCCACCCATTGGGGTCGCGTGGCTTGGTGATGTAGAACCACCCGATTGCCACCTTTATTGTCTCCACAAAGGCACCCTCGAGCCATAGGACCTTGGCCATCTTGCCGACCATGGCGCCTCCGCACTCAAGCAATGACCGCCCACTACCTTGGCTGACATTGAAGATCTTCAGCCATAGGCGAAGTGGGGCTGGATCTGAAGGAAGGCCTCGCACCTGACGATAAGCGCCGAGATGTTGAGGATAAAATTGGGGCGGTCGTGGAAGTCTAGGCCGTAGTAGAACATGAGCCCCGGACAAATGGGTGAAGTGGAAAACCTAGTCCATGGAGGAAGTGGGGAGAAACACCACCCTCTCATGGGGCACAGGGGTTGGAATGAGCTGCCCGTGTCGGGCAGCCTGTGCTGTGATGTCGCCCGGACAAATATCCGGCCTCCGCAGTCTTGTGATGTGCCCCTCCGTGGCGGAGGAGGCCATCCACCATCTCCCGCTCTGACATGGTTGGAGAAGGTTGAGGTGGGATGTGCGGACTTGGTATTTGGAGCTCGAGTCTTGTGAAATGGATGAGCAAAGGAGGAAGAAGGCGTGGGTGAAAAGGTGGATCCTTATCCCCTTATATGAATGAGACGAAGTTATCGTCCCCTCCGACTGAGTAAAACTCGCTTATCTCCCAAGCGCCGTAATCAATGGCGCGGGTGGGTTACCCACATCCGTATTGATGAGAATCCCGGAATAAGGGGCACGATCTATGCTTTGATAAGGCGTGCCAAGAACGCCTCGCTAAGCAGCTAAGGTGGAGCGGTAAAAAGCGATTCATATAAAGGCCTGGCGGAGGTGTGATGTCACGCCGCGGAATACGTCAGCGAGATCTGTGCAAAATTATTCTCTCTACGGTGTTATGTGGAACTTGTTTTGCAGAGCTGGACACTATCTGGTGTTCAAAACCTTCTATGAAGTATTGGAGGAGAACCCGCCTTGCAATGCGAAGACAATATCGCGCCCGGACTCGTCGTCATTGAAGCCTGGTTCGAGAGCTCTTGAGGAGTTACGGACTAGGGGTGTCGGATAGCGAACTATCATCACGGCGGACTCCAAGACTATGAAGATACAAGATTGAAGACTTCGTCCCGTGTCCGGATGAGACTTTCCTTGGAGTGGAAGGCAAGCTTGGCGATACGGATATGTAGATCTCCTACCATTGTAACCGACTCTGTGTAACCCTAACCTATCAGGTGTCTATATAAACCGGAGGGTTTTAGTCCGTAGGAGGAACAACAATCATACCATAGGCTAGCTTCTAGGGTTTAGCCTCCTTGATCTCGTGGTAGATCTACTCTTGTACTACCCATATCATCAATATTAATCAAGCAGGAGTAGGGTATTACCTCCATCGAGAGGGCCCGAACTTGGGTAAAATCATTGTGTCCCTTGTCTCCTGTTACTATCCGCCTAAAGCCTGATTCGGGACCCCCTACCGAGATCCGCTGTTTGACACCGGCGAGGGGCCGTGCAGGCGGCCTTGAGTATGAGCGGCCCAGCCTTCAGCGTGAGCCTGACAGCGTCGACATGGACATGGGCGGCGAAGAGCAGCGGCGGAGGCGGATTCAGTGCACCCCTACAGCGCGCCAAATGTCGGTTCGGGTTCGCGGACCCTCTAGGTTCGAACTACTGGGGTGCACGCGGAGATCGCACCTCAACCTACCTACACCTCATCGCCTCGCAAGGATCTAAAGTACACAACGAGCAACACAAGGGACACAAGGTTTATCTGGTTCAAGGCCACCATTGCGGTGTAATACCCTACTCCGAGTGTATGGTGTGGTGGATTGCCTCGAGGCTGATGATGAGCATTACAAGGAAGAACAGTCTCGCGAGTGCATTTCTTGGTGGTGCGATGAACTGCTAGGGGAGTTCGATGGCTTCTCTCTCTCTCTCTCTCTCTCTCTCTCTCTCTCTCTCTCTCTCTCTCTCTCTTTAGATGCCTCTCCCCTGTGGGTGGCTAGTCCTATTATAAGGCGGAGGCCCTGGGCCTCTTCCCAAATATAGAGCGGGAAGGGCGCCAACAATTGGCCATTTCGAAGGGGAACATCTAGTACACTTATCCTGACTAAAGTCGGTCCTCGCCTACCAAAGACTCTGACGGTGAAGCCGGCTTAGGCTCCACAATGACCTCCTTCCTGCCGTTCTGCTGGTCTTGGTCTTATTGCACCGAAATGGTTGCCTTTGCTTGATACTCTTGGCCTGCGCTTGCCTCCTTTGCACCAAAGGGGAAATGAGGACACTGCATGGGCTGGCGCCCGCTTGGCGCCCTCGGTCGTCATGGCTTGCGTCATGGGCACCTTGTGAGTACCCGCCTTGATCTCTCGCCTCCTCATGAGCCAGCTGACGAGGCCATGCACGAGAAGCTTCTGTCGTCCGCCCACGAGGCTTGGCCCCTCGCGAGGTCTTGAGCTTGTGTTGATGAAGATGGGCGTCTTGGGCCCCCCTTGAAACCACGCCGTGAGCGAGCAAATATGGGTACCACCGTTCCCGAACACCGACAGCTGTACTTTTTACTATTATTGTTACTTGCACGTTACAAATTATCTTGCTATCAAACTACTATGTTACTTACAATTTCAGCGCTTGCAGACATTACCTTGCTGAAAACCACTTGTCATTTCCTTCTGCTCCTTGTTGGGTTCGACACTCTTACTTATTGAAAAGACTACAATTGATCCCATATACTTGTGGGTCATCAGCGACCGACAACAATGGTAGAGGAGACCAGCAGCACGAACGAAAGCAAGAGCAATGCAACAGCGCGACCGACATCAAGAAAAGAGCCCCAACGCAAGCGAGAGCTGGAGCAGCAGCAGCGTGAGCGAGAGCCGCAGCAACAATAGTTAGTGCTGGTGTGGAAGTCACCGGCGAGGAAGCAACAACATGGGGGAGATACGCCGTGGAGGAAGTGGCCGGCGACGACACCGTCTATGGAGACCCGCCATGGCTGCTCGGTATCAAGCACCGGCAGCCCCGTGAGATCTAGTAAAAGATAAAATGCAGCGGTGAGTGCAGAACCTACTTGGTGGCGTCGAGTAGGCCTCATCTTCATTGGAGGAATTGGTGAGGGTGCTGTGGTTCCGGTGGGGCAGATCAAGACATCTATGTGGGGATGGAGGTGGCGCAATAGGTGAGGTGAACATCGGGGCAGCTCCTTGGAGGTGGAGGACGGGGCGGCTGATCTAGTGAGACGATCATATCGACAACAGATCCTCATCTAGTGCGGTGGATGAGGGATGTCAAGCTGTTACTGTGGACGACATCGTCGGGGAAGAGTCTCCGGCTGGGCGGCGGTCGGGAGGCCGACGGAGGAGCATGGGGTTTCATGGGTTTTGGCGGCCTCGGTGTACGAATGGGGGGCGAAGGGGAAGGTAGGGGGAGCCATGGCTTAGGGACGCGCTTGTCCGAAATGTGGGGTAAGTTACGAATGTACCCCCACCGGTTTTGACCACGCAACATCGAGGCGACATTTCCCGCTGAGTGGTAGAAGGGGGATTTCGCGTGTCTGGGCTGCGGGACCGATTTCGGATGAGGTGGGAGTTTTTGCGCACGTCGAAATTTTGGGATAACAAGGCGCGGCGCGGGTTGAAGAGGTGGGAGTCTCACAGTAGAAGAGACAAAAGATACTCTAGCTGAAAAATTCGGGATAACAAGGTGCGGATTCCATGTTCGGCAGAACAAACTTAACGTGTACAAAAAAAGACAATTCATACAAGACACAAGAGAGCCATGTCCCCTTTTACTATATTTGCTATAAATTCCATTGAAAAAACTACGAGAAAAATGTAAAAAAAATGGGAGAACAAGATTTGCCTGTACAATACAAAATCAATTCGCACTTCCCTCAACAACAACAAAAAACAAACCAATTCCCACAAAAAGAAAGATTCATGTCCCTTTTTATATGATTACAAATGCCAGGATCTCAAATTTCAATTTTTGAATCCATGTTATGTTGAATTCGAATATATCGTTAGGTGATCTTGCGGTTTATAATGGATGTAGTCCTACATTTTGTTCTTCCATCTTATATGAACATTTTACTCCACCCTAATATATATATTGTCGCCTACCATATGGACTAAATTTGAATCAATTTTCCTCATTTGAATACGATTGTTGTCAAGTTATACCATCATTTAAATATATTATCTTGATAACAGAAAACATGCTTATAGTAGTAATCATATTTCAATATGAACTACGTTTACCATACGATCTCCAATTCAAATATTTGTATCCATTTTATGTTGAATTAAAATCAAAGTACATTTGTCTAGGTAGCGAGATGTTCTTGATAATCTAAACCCTGTTTTCATATGTATAAATTTTGGTCGAATTAGGACAAGTTTTCGTATAAGCTTCTTGCAAACCGGAGCTTCTCTCAAGAAGCCTCGTGGTTGCGAGAGGGAACGTGTCACCTTTGTGTGCAAAATGATATACGCTACCTCCCCCCTGATTTTCTTTACAGAGGCGGCATAGAACTATATGAGTGCCCTGTTAAATTTTGGAATTATTCCGGCTTCGTTTGGCCTTTCTTATACATTAATTGAGTTTCTGGTCATTTAATGTGCATAATTCAAATTTGAACTGCAAGCACATGCTCCGGTGTACTAAAGTTGGTTGAAAAATCACATGTGTATCCTTGGGTGAATTTCTAGGTCACATGGAAGAAATGGGAATGCCACTCAAACATTTGGGCGTCATGGCTCGGCCGAGAACATTGAGAAACTTGGTTTTTAAATTCCTGTAAATCCAAAACTTGCCTAAAAATCATGAAACTTGGCATCGTGTCATGTCATGGCACTAACATGTTGTGGTAAATTTTTTGGCCGAACTGGAACAAGTTTTGGCATAAGCTTCTTGCAGACCGGAGCTTCTGTCAAGAAGGCCCGTGGTTCTGATAGGGAACGTGTCACCTTTGTGTGTGAAACGATATACGCTCCCCTCCCCTTAATTTTCTTTATAGAGGCAACATAGAAGTATATGAGTGTTGTGTTAAATTTTGGAATTATTCCGGGTTCGTTTGGCCTTTTTTATACATTAATTGAGTTTTCATTTAATGTGCATAATAATTTGAACTACAAGCACATGCTCCAGTGCACCAAAGTTGGTTGAAAAATCACATGTGTGTCCTTGGGTGAATTTCTAGGTCCCATGCAAGAAATGGGAATGAAATTCAAACATCTGGGTATCGTGGCTTGGGCGAGAACATTGAGAAACTTGGTTTTTAAATTCTTGTAAATCCAAAACACGCCTGTAAATCATGAAACTTGACATGGTGTCATGGCACTAACATGTTGTGGTAAAAAAATTGGCTGATTGGAACAAGTTTTGGTATAAGCTTCTTGCAAACTGGAGCTTCTCTCAAGAAGGCTCGTGCTTGTGAGAGGGAAGGTGTCACCTTTTTGTGCGAAACGATATACGTTGCTCCTCCCCTTGATTTTCTTTACAGAGGCAACATAAACTATATGAGTGTCGTGCTAAATTTCGGAATTGTTACAGGTTCGTTTGGACTTTTTATACATTAATTGTGTTTCTAGTCATTTAATGTGCATAATTCAAATTTGAACTACAAGCACATGCTCCAGTGCACCAAATTTGGTTGAAAAATCACATGTGTGTCCTCGGGTAAATTTCTAGGTCCCATGCAAGAGTTGGGAATGAAATTCAAACATCTGGGCGTCGTGGCTCGGCCGGAAACATTCAGAAACTTGGTTTTTTAATTCCCATAAATCCAAAACACGCATGCAAATTATGAAAATTGGCTTGGTGTCATGACATGGCACAGTGGTAATTTTGCTGTCTGATTTGCGAAGGTGCACACATTAAGAATCAACAAAGTCATTTTGGAACAAGTGCTGTCACGTTACAATCGGAAACACAAGTATTATTGAAACCATGGGCATTCTACTTACCATTTACGTGTCGCCACGCGTCCCCTTTTTTATTGGCTAGGAGGCGCTGTGCGGGGTAGCTATTTGAGTACGGGAGGTGTGCGATCAGACCCGTGCGCATGCTTATCGGGAGGAGAGCCCTTTGACCTCCATCTGCCGCCCACCTCCCTCCCAATGTCTCCATTAATCGCGCCGAGCCCCTGTTTAATGGCGTCGCTATGTCTCTTTTGATTGAGATTTAAGAGAGAAAAAAGAAAATCTGAAAATAAAATTTTGCACGGATCTTGATGTAAGATCCGACAGACCTATATAGCATCTACTGAGACTTAATGCAAGACTGATGAATATATAAGGACGACGACAATGGGTGATACGTCCATTTTGCATCATGTTTTATTACCGTTATTTATAATGTTTTTATCTATAATAATGCCTTTTGGAGTAATTCTAATGCCTTTTCTCTGATAATTTGCAAGGTATACACAAAGATGGAAAATTAAATTTGGAAATTTGGACTGGAAAAGCTCGCCAGCTACCTATTACGCACAACTCCAAACAAGCTGAAACTTCACGGAGATTTTTTATGGAATATTTAAGGAATATTGGAGCAAATAACTACCAGAGGGGCCCGCCAGGTGGGCACAACCCACAGGCCCTTGAGAGCCAGGCGTGCCACAGTGGGTTGTGCTCACCTAGGCTCACCTCGGTGCCCATCTTCAGTATATAGGTCATTTTGACCTAGAAAAAAAATAAGGAGATGAATTTGGGGACGGGCGCCACCGTCTCAAAGCGGAACTTGGGCAGGAGCATTTTGCCCTCCCGTGGGCGATTCCTCAGAGAACTTCCCTCCCGGAGGGGGAAATCATCGTCATCATCATCACCAACAACTCTCCCATCTTGGGGAGGGAACTCCCCATCAAAATCTTCAATAGCACCATCTCATCTCAAACCCTAGTTCATCTCTTGTGTTCAGTCTTGTTACCGGAACTATAGATTGGTGCTTGTGGGTGACTAGTAGTGTTGATTACATCTTGTAGTTGATTACTATATGGTTTATTTGGTGGAAGATTATATGTTCAGATCCATTATGCTATTTAATACTCCTCTGATCATGAGCATGATTATCATTTGTGAGTAGTTACTTTTGTTCTTGAGGTCACGGGAGAAATCATGTTGCAAGTAATCATGTGAACTTGGTATGTGTTCGACATTTTGATAGTATGTATGTTGTGATTCCCTTAGTGGTGTCATGTGAACGTCGACTACATGACACTTCACCATATTTGGGACTAAGGGAATACATTGTGGAGTAGCAATTAGATGATGGGTTTCGAGAGTGACAGAAGCTTAAACCCCAGTTTCTGCGCTATTTTATAAGGGATCGATTGGAACAAAAAGTTTAATGCTATGGTTAGAATTTATTCTTAATACTTTTCTCGTAGTTGCGGATGCTTGCGGGAGGGTTAATCATAAGTAGGAGGTTTGTTCAAGTAAGAACAACACCTAAGCATTGATCCACCCACATATCAAATTATCAAAGTAACGAACACGAATTAAACTAACATGGTGAAAGTGACTAGATGAAATTCCCGTGTACCCTCAAGAACGCTTTGTGTCGGTGTACAAAAGTAGGGGCTCTCCTTTATACCCCTTTACTTGTGCGCGGGCTGTCAGAGCCCACGCCTGCGACCACACTTAGCAGGACGGAGAAGGGAAGCAGAAGTGCAGGGCTACCAGAGCAGCACTCCAACCAAGGGCGCAGAAGACAGAGCAACAAGATGGGATTTCCCCCGGCAAGACCCTTGCCGGTGCGGCCTACGCAGCCCCGGCAAGATCCTTACCAGGGCATGTCGCCCCAATGCCAACATTGCAGCCACCCTCGAGCCTGAGAGTTCTGACACCATCGACAACGTTGGAACCAAGGCTCGAGAAGTGCCTACATGGTGGCATGCAGATCTTTGTGAAGACAGAGAGCCTACAAATCCTAAATGAGGACCAGAAGACAAGACAACCACAAGGCTCCTTGCCGAGGATGCCCACGAGGCCCCGGCAAGGCACCTTGCCGAAGACACCCGCAAGGCCCCGGCAAGACCCTTGCCGGGAATATACACGAGACTGCGGCAAGGCCTTGCCACCCAATCGCCGCCCAGCTCAGCGGCCGACCCAGCAACTAAAGCAAGTACCCACATGGCAGTATGTGGATACTAATCCAACTAGTCAAGCACCTGCGTGGTGACATGCAGATCTTCGTGAAGACCCTACCACCATGCCAACTCAGCAGCCTGCCATCCTACATGGTGATGCATGCCCTATTGGCCTGGACGCGTGTCGAAACAAGACGGAAGAGCGACGGACGGGACGAGCCTCGTTACCGTCCCTGATAAAGCAAGGGGACACCTAAGGAACGCATTGAATGCGTTTTGTCCCATAATGACAGGTGATAAGCTTGTACACTGTACATCCCTTTCCACCTCCTGTGTGCCACTTTGGCGACCCCTTTGACTATAAAAGGAGGCCTGAGGCATACTGAGGAAGGATTCAGATCTTTTGGACGACGCACACACCATAGCTAGTTCAAAAGCTCAAGAACACTCAAATATACACCAAAGCAGGACTTGGGTATTACGCATCCTCGTGGCCAGAACCTGGGTAAACGATCCTCGTGCTGGCTTCTAGACCTGCTCTTTGCACAACCCCGCGCCCGCCAACCGCAGAAGGGATCCGAGTGATCCCATAGGTGTCGTTTCCACCGACATCTTTGGCGCGCCAGGTAGGGGGCGCGGTTGTGAAAATCCGGTCTAGCAGTTAGTTTAGCAGTTCTTCATCGCCATGGCTCCCAAGAAGAAGACCATCACGGTGATCGGTTCATCTGGAGCCGAACGGCCCGTACCAGTGCGGGCAGGCAACAGAGTGGTCGCGGATGGAAGCCGAGGCGCGGCCCGCGAACACCCACATCGCTCTGGCAGCCAAAGCTTGGCGAGCGACATCGTTCGTGCGCGAGACAACGAGCCGCACACCACCAAGTACAAAGACGGAGCCGCGCCCCCCGCAGGCGGCGCGGGGCCCTCCAAGGGCGGCGGCGTGCCACCTATAGCTGGCATGGAGACTGTCGGATGTGGGGTTCTGGCAGACCCTTAAGGTTCGAACACTGGGGTGCGCGCGAAGTCTTTCCCTCCTACCGATCTATGCTCTAGCTCGCTAAGATCTTGCGGACGAACTCGACGAACTCACAACACAGAAAGAGACACGGGGTTTATACTAGTTCGGGCCACCGTTGTGGTGTAATACCCTACTCCAGTGTGGTGGTGGTGGATTGCCTCTTGGGCTGATGATGAACAGTACAAGGGAAGAACAGCCTCTTGAGGTTGAGGTGTTCTTGTGTTTTGTGTTGCTAAGGGAGATCTAAGCCAGCTCTCGATCCGTCCCCTCCTACTGTGGTGTCTAGTCCTATTTATAGAGGCCCTGGTCCTCTTCCCAAATGTTGAGCGGGAAGGGAGCCAACAACGGCGGGCAAATTTGAAGGAGGATAGCTAGTACAAGTTATCCTGACAAAAGCGTCTTCGCTGCGAAAAGCCACAGGGTGGCGCGTCTTGGGCTCCACGATGACCTCCGCCTTGCCGTCCTCCTGGTCTTGGTCTTGTTGCACCAATATGGCAACCTTTGCCTGATGCCTCGGTACTCTTCGCCTGCGCTTGCCTCCTTAGCACCAAAGAGGAAATGGGGACGCTGCGCGCACTGGCGCCCGCCTGGTACCCGCTTGGCACCGTTCGTTATGGCTTACGTCACGAGTGCCTCGTGAGGTTTGACCCGCCTTGATATCTCTGCTCCTCATGAGCCCGCCTGGCTAGGCCACTCCAGAGGAAGTCTTGCATCGTCCGCCTCGCGAGGCTTGGACCCTCGCGAGGGTCTTGGATGCCTTGTTGATGAATATGGGCATACATTGCTATATACGCCGTGGCGCATGGAGGCAAGTCAGGGACCCCGTTCCCGAACACCGATAAGTAGCCCGTGCCAAAGGTGCGATCGGGCTTGGCTTCGCGGCGAAGCCAAGGGTCAAGTTCGGAGCGCCGCGGGCCCCAAAAGCCTGCGGCCTCGGTCGACGCGTGGTGATTGATTGGACGTGGGCGTCTCCGCTTCCCCACGCTGCCTTTGAATCCGCCCGGCTATGCGGCCCCCGTGGCCTACATTTATTCCTCCGCCTCTTGCGCCTTGCTTCCCCAATTCCTCTGCTTCCTTGCGACTCTGCTTCTCTTCCCCAATCTGATTCACGCTCCTCCTGCTCCACATCCACGGTGCCCAAGCAAGCTGAGAAGGGGAAGAGCCCTTTGCTTCTTCCGGCCACGCCTCCGTCCTTCGCGCCGGCGCTCGGCCGGTCTCGCGTGCTCAACGACGATGCCATGGACAAGGTGCGTCCGATGCTTGCCTCCAGCTTCAATGAGTGAGGGGAGACGGTGGCTTAGCCCGTCCCTTTTCGCTTCGATTCGAGCAACCTTGAGATCCCAATCTTCATCGACACCCTCTGGGCATGCTTGATTCCTCCTGTCTCCGCCTTCTTCAACGCTGTGCTTGAGCACTGTCAGATCCACATGCTGCATCTCGACCCTCAGTCTGTGACACTTCTCGCCGCCTTCGCCTTCATGTGCGAAGCCATGATGGGCATTGCTCCTTCAGTGGCTCTCTTCCGCCACTTCTTCTCATTGCATCTGGCCGACCCTCAGTAGTGCTCAGGGTGCGCAAGTTTCCAGGCTGTGGCTGCGAAAGCAGGCGAGGGGATTGATTTCGAGCTCCCTCCATCCATGAGCAACTTCCAGATATGATGGGTGTTTGTTGATGCTGGTGTGCTCAGTCCTCTTCTTCAGGATCCGTCGGGGCCTGCTGTTCCCTAACTTGGTGGGGCCATTGGCTGGCTCATGAGCCCGGCCTTGCCGTGTCGCTCAGGTTGAAGTTCTTTGAAGGATCGTGGCGTAACTGCACCGATGGTGGTGAAGGAATTACGTGCGGCCGGGTCGCTCCGCTCAGCGCCATTCTCGCCCCATGTGGACCTCGCTCAGAAGCCAAGACCGCATGAGGTTTCAGGAGTCCGGGCTCCTCCTTGGGACGCGAGGGACGGTGCTTAGGGTCCCGACGGGCGTCTCTCTGCCAGCTGATCTACCAAGGAATAGTTGCCTGCTGTACCGCTGCGAGAATAAGGACGCATTTGTGAAGGCCATGCCTCTCTTTGATGAATGGGGGCCATGACCGGTCGGCATGGAGGGGCCTCGGGAGAACCCTGTCGCTGTGGTTCCCTTCCTCGCTCCTGATGCGGGGCTCGCCCCAAGTGACGGTGCTGGTGGGCGAGCTCGGGCAGAGACTGGCTGTGGCGACCGATTCTCCGGGTGTTAATCCCAGAGAGTGGCCCTTGTGCTTACCAGCCCCAGGATAACTGTTAGCTGATAAGGCACTAGCTTGGTACAGAAAATCCAAGCAAAATACAATATATGTAGTACAAGACCATTACGGCTGTGAGTACAATCAAAGGGGTTTCTAGCGGTTGGCGAGCGGGTTGTAAAAGCGTCGGTGTCTCTGGGACTCCATTTCCCACAGGAACAGTGACCAGGTTAACTCCTATCTTTGCGAGGCTGCTATCACCGTTGCTTAGGTTCGGGCTGCCAACATGGTCGCTCCTTTCAGCGCAAGAAATCTGGCCAAGACAATAGCGAGGACAAGCCGGTGAGTACTTGGAATGTACTGCAAACATTATGAACAGGAATAATAAAACAATAATATGCGAAAATATCTTATGCTCATGGCGTCGGTCACAAAAGATAAATAAACTCGATGCGTGCAAGAATGATAATTATGAATATGCAATAAAATGATAGTATTAGGATTATGAAATAAATATCATAAAGGACTTCAAAAGAAATGCCACAATCGGCGTCGGCGACACATAAAGGGCTTTAAAAGAAATGCCACAATCGGAGCGTCACGGCGACACCACATAAAGGGCTTTAAAAGAAATGCCACAATCGAGGCGTCTGGCGACACGCATAAAGGGCTTTAAAAGAAATGCCACGGTCGAGGCGTCGGCGACACCACATAAAGGCTTTAAAAAGAAATGCCACGATCGAGCGTCGGCGACACCACATAAAGGGCTTTAAAAGAAATGCCACGATCGAGGCGTCGGCGACACCACATAAAGGGCTTTAAAGAAATGCATGATCGAGGCGTCGGCGACACCACGTAAAGGGCTTTAAAAGAAATGCAGCGATCAGGCGTCGGCGACACCACGTAAGGGCTTTAAAGAAAAACAATCATAGTGAATATCCAGGAGGTAGAACCATCCGGGGATATTCGACAATATAATAATACCATGGATTAGTTCACAACAAAATAATAATCATCATTACCACATGTATGAAATCGTAGTATCAGTTTTGATTTAACGGTTTCATCTCCCAAGACCGACACTAAGACCGACACATGACCCATCGGTGTAATCCTTAACCATGGACATGGCTATTGAATAGGTTTAGTCTCTGCAGAGGTGTACTCTTTACCCACGAGTAGCAGTTCCTTTAGTCCATCGGGACTAATTCCGTCTCTGGTCTTTTGTTGAAAACACACCTAACTTGCACACACCGGCTTAAATCACACGTGTGCGGAATCACCCACGACACTGTCAAGCAAACTCTAAGTGGGAGGCTACAACCTCGTAGCATGGGATCAAATTTATATTCTGGCGCTCTAAGGGTGGCCTCCCTCTCGGTCTCAACAGGAAACACCCATGCCCCGGACCGGGTGGTCCGCCTACCCAGCTACAACGGTATCTTCCACCTGGCCTCTCATGCGGTGTGTGCTAGAAAGAGGTTGACAACTTCTTGAACCGTACTCTACTTGTTGTAGAGGCAGTGGTAGTCTGAAACAAGTATGGGGGTTCTTGGAACAAGATTGAGCTAGGGTCGACTCGGGAGGTTTATAAATTTCCTGCATGACATAAATGATGAAAATAATTCAACCAACAGAATCACGCTCACTATACCTTACCATGCCATACGGACATAACCGTCCAGCGGAGACCGGTGACAAACTCATGCCTACCCAAAGGCAGAGGTTTTTCCGGACTTCTTCGGCATGCATGCAAGGCACATGAGGATGATTATCATCACAAGTGTGTTCATTCCCAACAACATGGAAATCATTAATATGCATCCATGCACATGATCATATCACATGAAATAACGAGTCCTCCGAAATGAGGTGATGTTATAAGCGTCTTGAACGAATACATAAAAATATTATGCGGGGTTGAATGCTTGCCTTGAGTCTTGGGAAGGCAGTGCATTTCAGACTCTTGAAATAATTCTCCTCTCTTCAAAAATCCTATTTGAAAATATAAAAGAATTAACACACAAAAATAAAAACAGCACAAAAGTTGTTTTGAAATTTTTTCAAAAATATCTTAAAATAAACTAGACAATATTTGAAAGAGGTAGGAAAAAGAATCAATTTAATTGCAGTTGTATTTAAAAGGATACAACAGGTCAAAGTTTGGTCAAAATCTGTTTTTAAAATAAAACAGAAAAGAAAACGTTTTAAAAGAAAGACACGTCGAAGGCGTGTTAGGAAAAAGCGCTTCCACTTACTCCTGCGTGGACAGGGTATTTGGGTCAGCGACAGTGGGCCGCTTTGCCCTCGGTCGTTTGACCAGCCAGCGCCGTTTCCCCTCGACCCGAGCAGGCGGAGCTCGGCGAGGTTTTGCCCGTGACAGGCGTCTCTTGGTGATTTGAGGGTATGGGTGTACTTAGGGGGTCGAGGCAGTGCATGGGTACCCGCCATGGTCGGCCGGCGTGGGCGGAGTTGCGGCTGACGAGCTTGGCGGCGGGAGGCGTTTGGGTGGATAGTGGGTTTGGGGCTACGGTGGTCTCCGACCAAAATTGTGTGAGGTTGCACTCATGAGAGGAGGGAGTTCTTGGTGGAGAGAATGGAGAGGAGGGGCGATGGCGGCGGAATCGGCCGGAACAGGCGGCGACCGAACCGGCGGACTCGGGAAGAAGGCCTTCCCTCCTCGGTGCTGGCCGCGGTGGCTCTAGGGGGATCAGAAGAGGTTGCCCGAGAACTCGATTGGTCTCCGGGGCCCTTATATACGCGGTGGAGGTCGGTTCCGAGGCGGCCGGCGGTAAGGATGACGACTAACCGTGTTTATGTAGCAATGGCTACGTGGCGGCGTCTGGCGCTAGAGGAGAAGCTGCTGGCTGGTGGAGATGCTTGAGGGCAGGTGGCGAGCGGAGGAGGTTTGGGCGGCGCCGTCCATGGATCTTGACATAAGCGTGCCGCCAAGAAGCTTGCTCTTGACGCGCGTGTAGCGAGCCAGGCGGTCGGGGCTCTTGGCGCTGACGCGGCGAGGAAAAGGATCAGGATGAGCTCGGGAAGTTTATCGGTAGCGCTTGCTCGGTAGCTGGCGTGCAAAGCAGCGTGCTCTGCTTTCGCGCTCCGGGCATGCACGCGTCTGCTCGACGAAATGCCGGGATGGCCAAAACTGCTAGAGATCAAATGCAAATCCACAGTCTGGGTTAGAGACCATTAGCGAGCTACTAGACACCTTGGTTTGGACAGATGGGAAAGTTCACAATACAAACTTACAATCATGCCAAAACTGTTCATGCCCACAGGGTGTTTGACAAAATGCCAGAGGCACTTAGGCATTTCTTGGAGTGACCAAAACTTCCAGAGTGGGGTCTCTTTAGGTGAAAGATAGGGTGGTGAGGTTAGTTTGTGAAAAACACAAACTTGCTAGTGCAAGTTTTGCTGAACTTCAAATCTGGACAGGAGGTGGGTGGCATTATAACTGGAACCAAAAATGATCAAATCAGTGCAAGCTCCTGGACTTAGGGGTTTTGCATGGAGGACTACAAGTAGGAGAAAGAATCTAGGGCCAAAGAGCAAGCAAGACTATGGTTGCTGTACAAATCATCATGTTGGACCAGAATGGAGATGAAGTTGATCCACTAAAAAATTTCAAATAACTTCACCGGGTTTTTGCATAGAGTGGAATAATATGCTCCTACTGACATCCCATAATTTTGGTGGAAGGTAGAAAGAAATATTTTAAAGGGTTGTAGTGTAAAATTGTCCCCTAGACCAGAGAAGAAAAACCTGTGTAGCACTCAAAATATGCAGTGAATGAAATATATTATTGCACAAAAGTGATTTAGAGACATCACATGACATCTCCAAATTTTGGTTGGATTTTTAGTTAAGTTTATCAATTGGTTGTAGTACAAAAAGGAGCTCCAAAACTTAAAACAAGTCATTTTAATGAATAAAGTTCAGGGTGAAATAATTTAATAAATAAATCTACTGATTGAGAGATGTTTTTTTAAAGGGAGGGCATATAAGTACAAAATGTTTTGGAAGGACCCACTTGGGAAAAACTCCTTAATATTAAAAGAAAAGTTTTGAAATCCACAGAGATATTCTTGCAGGCAAAAATTTTAAACTATTGGCAAAATTTTAATAACTAAAACCTGGTTAAATTTTTGGGGTGTTACACCGGCGGCTCGTGTGCCGATGAGCACGCGCAGGGCGGTGATCCTGGGGCATCGTCTTCAGGAGCATGCCACATCCCTCCTGAGGCGTTGGTTGCTGAGGAGACACTGCGTGCGACTCCCGAGGCCAAGGCTCCAGGGGCCTTGGGAGATCGTGGTGAAACGGTGCCCGACTGTTCACCGCAACCGAGCACCCTTGGAGACATTCTCCCGAACTCTTCTTCGGTCCTGCTGTGCTCTAATCGCCACGTTCAGCGTTTCGGTCGCCTTTGCATGGACTTCGAGGAGCTCCGCAAGAGGAAAGGATCCCCCAGTGGCAGCAACATCTTCGGACCGCTGAAGCGGAGGAAGTACTTCACCATTGACATGTAAGTATCACGCAGTTGTGGCCTTCCATGTGCTGCTTTCTTCTTCTGACGCCCGTCTTTCAGGGCTTCATCAACTGAGGCTGCTCGATCTCCCGAGAAGCGGCCTCCTCCTTAAATCAACTACCCCTTGACCCTGGGCGCCCGAGTCTTGCCCCTGGGGCGGAATTGGTTGAAGGGTCACCCATGCCTTCCTGGCGTGTTGATCCTGCAGCCCCATCGCTTCTCCCCACTCGCCTGGCATGGAGCTTGGCAGGCGTGCCCAAGACTCCTCCGCTGATCTTTGGTAGCAACTTGTTGGCTTCGATTCTCGGCTCCTCCTCAAGCGGCAAGCTCCCGCAAGCTCGGGTTTCTCGCGAAAGCGGGCGGTGTGGTGCGGCGCCCGGCCCAGCCTCCTTCCGAGGGTTGGCGCTGCGTGGCGCCCGCCCAAGCCCGGCGGAGGCGAAGGCCAGGCGTTCGGGCTTGAGCGTGGGCGGAGTGTGGTTCGCCATGAGCTCTTCCAGGAGGCGATGAGCGCGATGAGTCGGCTAGGTGGAGAGCTCGCGAGTGTTGATTCGCGTCTCGAGGCTGAAGGTCTTCGGCTGTTGGAGGAGCGGCGCAAGCTGAATGTGGCCATCAACCTCGGCCGCTATCAGCGTGACCTTGAGAACGCAAAGGCTGAGGCGTCTCTCAAGGCTTCTTACGAAGCCCGCTCACGAGCCTTGGAAGAGGCTCGCGAGGTCGATCGCCGCTGCGAGGCCGCGGAGAAGCGTGCTTGGGAGCTCCAGGCCTAGGGCGCGTCTCTTGAGCAGCAGGTGGAGGCGTGCAGGGCCGCCCTTGTGTCGCTGAGGGGGACGCCAGCGGAGGAAGAGGAAGTCCGGAAGCGTGAGGAGGCGTTGGCCCTGGATGCCATGGAGCGTAGCTGCAAGCTCGAGCAACTGGAGACGAGGGAACGTCAAGTTGCCCAAGCAGAAGACACTGTAGGGGCTCACGAGGCTTGAGTCAAGGAGGAGGTGAACCGCTGGGTGGCCAAGCTTCGCCCGGACCTGGAGGGCAGGTACGACCTGAAGCTGAGGCTCGCAGGCGTGGAGGATGAGGGAAGGGCCGCTGCCCTCAAGCCCAGGTTGGACGAGGCTAAGAGACGCGTGGAAGCCACAACCGCGGCCCTGGTCACGGCGCAGGCGGACCTAGCCTCTCTCCGCGCCGAGCTGCGCTCCCTCCGGAGATGGGTTGATGACGCAGAGGCCGTCGCGAGGCAGAACACGGAGGAGGTGCTCCGGCCCGAGCAGCTGGAGCCTTGAGCACCCCATGCTTGGGAGCTTGAAACAGGGCCAATATCGCCCTGGGCCATATTTGCGGTATGGAGGCGCCGACTCCTCACTCCGATGATTACGCGAGCCACCTGACCTTCTTCACTAAAGTGGTGACGCGCCTGGAGGCTCAATCTGTCAGAGCCCGCCAGCTTGTGGAGGAAAGGGGGCGCGGCTTCCTTGAGTGCACCTTCTCGCGTGTTTTTACTCACCTCCTGAACGCCGACCCCAACTTTGACTTTGACGCTGCCATCGCCCCCGTACCCGCGGCTGTCTGGGGCAACCTAGCGCGCTGGGTTGAGGACCGGGTGGACGCGTTGGTCAAGGCCTTCGCTTCTGAGGATGACGCGGTGGTGGTCGCGGCGGATGAAGGCGACGTGGTCGACGACGGCGACGGAGGCGTTGCCGACGGCGGCGATGATGCTGGCGAGGATGACGACGAAGCGAGTGACGCGTCCGCGAGTGACGCCGCGAGCGACATTTCTGGCTGATCCCTCGTTCTCCTGCCATTTCTTCCTGCGCACAAACTTGGGCATGGCCCTTGGAAACTTGTAAGAGCATTTTGAGAGGGGGGCCCTCATGTAAGCAAACTGCAGTTTTTACTTTCCTATGCGATGTGAGCTCGTGTCCTTGCGAACTTAGGAATCCTGATGCAAGTTTTCCGCCTTGGCTTACCTTAGTCAGCGCCGGCCTTGAGCTAGGTTGTGATGTGCCGAGTTTCTGAGAACTTCACGGAGCTCGCCGCCCTGCCGGAGAGGGCCCCACGTGGAGTGGGCACCAGCTGCAGCGCCGGGCAGCGTGCGTGCCCATAGATCCGCTTCGCGAGAGCTCGTGAGGGAAAGGCGACGGACATGAGTCCAAACAAAGCGAGATCCAGAAGGCAAGAAATTGCTAAAACGAGAAAAGGCTCCCCCTGCGTGCATCGATAAAAACTCAACTTCAACTCAAATCCAGATCCAAAAAGCAAAACTACAGAAGGAAAGATCCAAAGCAAAAGGTCGCGTTCGGAACCTAGTCTAGTCTTCTGGTCTTCAAGTCTTCTCACCAGCGCGGAGCTAAGTGCTGCCACTAGGCGTGGGAGGGAGCCCCAGGGCCTGAGGCCGGCACCCCTGAGACTCCGAGGCGTGTACAGCCCCAACTCATTGTGCGTGAGAGTGTCACGGCGGCGAGCTTCACGAGGCACGAGCCTTCTTCACAGTGTACAGCCTTGCTTCATGCTCGCTGGGACGAGGGCCCCGCCTTGTGCCGCTCTCGACCTCCTCTGAGCCGACCAGAGACCAGGACGAAACAAAGGAGGGAAAGAGGACGCCAGCGGTTCCCTCGGCGACCACAGGTCCTCTGCCGGGGGAAGAGCTGGCGAGGCCTCCCCGACAGAGGGCCTACCTTCGGGTGTCGTCAGGCGTCGCGTGCCACGGGGAGGGGCCTTGCTCCTGGCTCCTTCTCGGTGGCCCCCATCGCGTCTCCCCTGGGTCGTCGACCGACGAGGAAACCTGGTTCATCCGTAGCCCATGGTTAGCGTAAACATGTTCTTGAGTGACTGGTGGTACCCTGTAATTGCCGCTGTTGGCGCGATCGTTGTGGTTCTCCATTGGCTCTTGGAAAGCTTCCGCTCCTAGCGCCCCTTCTCCCCAATCTTCTCCAACGAACGAGCCGATGTCGTCCTCTGGTGCATATCCTTGGTCCACCATGCGGGGCACGTAGGCCTCCGTGGCTGTCACCCCGAACACCTTGCCATGGTGCCCCACGCTCCACGTTGCTCCGCCCTTGATGGTGTCCTGGGGATGACGATACGGCACCCGACCGGAACCATGGGGGGTGATGCGTGTGCTTGTGCTTGTCGAGGGCGGCATGTGGGGACTGGATCCCCCTGCGCCGCCGGCCGTGCTGATGTTGACGAAGCCCCCGTGCGTAGTTGGTGGCGTGCAAACGTGATGAGGCTCGCCGCGCGGCCTTGAAGTGGCCTGGGGGGAAGTCGATAGCAGAAGGGTGGCGCTCCCGATGCTGCCGCATCCAGCAACTCAGCAACTCGCTCGAGTAGCGTGTCCCGGCCGCTCTCCATCAGCCTGCATCACAGCAGCTCTCTTGCCACCGTAAGTGCCGCCCGCATGTTCACTTGTTCCTGCCGCGAGTGCGGCGCCGTTGCTGCGGCGTGGCTCGCTCCACGCTCTCGCCGACCCGTACTTGCAGCGGTGAGGTGGATGGCGCTGACCCGCTGCCCGCTTTTAGCGAACTGGTGGCGCCCGTGCCGCTTGGGGTGCGGGGTTGAGATCTTCGTGGGCAGGTGGCGTCGTCCGGGCCGGCCAGGCTGCCCAGCGGTCGGAGCCGGTCCTTGGGTCGCTTGATATCGCAGCTGATGAACGTTAAAGGGCTGGTTGGAGGGGAAGAAGCTCCGGTGCACCCCTACCTGGCGCGCCAAATGTCGGATGTGGGGTTCCGGCAGACCCTTAAGGTTCGAACACTGGGGTGCGCGCGAAGTCTTTCCCTCCTATCGATCTATGCTCTAGCTTGCTAAGATCTTGCGGACGAACTCGACGAACTCACAACACAGAAAGAGACACGGGGTTTATACTGGTTCAGGCCACCGTTGTGGTGTAATACCCTTCTCCAGTGTGGTGGTGGTGGATTGCCTCTTGGGCTGATGATGAACAGTACAAGGGAAGAACAGCCTCCTGAGGTTGAGGTGTTCTTGTGTTTTGTGTTGCTAAGGGAGATCTGAGCCAGCTCTCGATCCGTCCCCTCCTACTGTGGTGGCTAGTCCTATTTATGGAGGCCCTGGTGCTCTTCCCAAATGTTGAGCGGGAAGGGAGCCAACAACGGCAGGCAAATTTGAAGGGGGACAACTAGTACAAGCTATCCTGACAAAAGCGGTCTTCGCCTGCGAAAAGCCCTGGGGTGACGCCGTCTTGTGCTCCACGATGACCTCCGCCTTGCGGTCCTCCTGGTCTTGGTCTTGTTGCACCAATATGGCAACCTTTGCCTGATGCCTCGGTACTCTTCGCCTGTGCTTGCCTCCTTAGCACCAAATAGGAATTGGGGACACTGCACGCATTGGCGCCCGCCTGGTACCCACGTGGCACCATTCGTCATGGCTTACGTCATGAGTGCCTCGTGAGGTTTGCCCCGCCTTGATATCTCCGCTCCTCATGGGCCCGCCTGGCTAGGCCACTCCAGAGGAAGTCTTGCATCGTCCGCCTCACGAGGCTTGGACCCTCGCGAGGGTCTTGGATGCCTTGTTGATGAAGATGGGCCGCACAGCCCGCTGCTCAGCCACGCCGTGGGCCGCAGGCAGGCAAGTCTGGGGACCCCCATTCCCAGAACACCGACAGGAACCTCCAAGACGCCTACGCCGGCGCCCGCAGCATGCTCCTCTCAGGTTGAGCGCGACGAGTAGCGCCACCGCGCCAGTGATCTCGGGCGCCGCCGCGCCAGTGATCTCGGGCGCCGCCGCGGGAAGAGTCCCATGCATCATTCACGAGACGTAGAAGACCAGCATGCATGCCGAGGCGCTGGTGAAAATGGTGCGTAGCCGCGAGGTCGTGGTAGAACTCCTTCTAATGTGGTTAGAAGTCGGAGCGCGTCACGGTCCACGCATCTTTCGCCGCCGCCTACGTAAGCAGAGGACTTAGCGCGCGCAGTTGCTCCTCGACTTCCATCCTGCTGCGGAAAATCTTGACGAGTGGAGAGCCACCATCAGGAGCCTCGTCGGCATCGCCAACAAAGACGAGCCGTGATCAACGGGGCCCTTAGGTCGATGCTCTGTCGAGCCACTGCCCTCCAATGGTGGAAGGACCGGAGTCGCTGCGGCCACGGTGCATTCTCCTCCTCCACGCTAGTTACCACGGGTGCCGGTCCATCGGGACGACACTTGTGATAACGTTTCCATAGCATCGTTAGACCCACGGACCCACCGCAATCAACGCCAAGTTCTTCGAGAGCGAGCCCATGAAGACGCTCTAACCACTATCGAGCGGCGGCGCGAAGCGCGCCATCAGTCGGATAGGCGAGCAGGGCCCACTATGGACCACCCAGCTCCGGGGGGCTCTAGTGGCCTACCTTACAAGGTGGGTTACCCAGCCTTTACCCATGAGCTGCGGCAGTTCCAGTGGCCCACTCACCACACGTTCAAGCCTGACGTCGGCGATAAGTACAATGGCAAGACCCACCCGTCAGAGTTCCTCAGCATCTACACCATCGCGATGCAAGCGGCCGGAGCTCGCGATGACAAGGTGCTTGCCAATTACTTACCCTTGACACTTAAGCCCAACGTCATGTCATGGTTGATGCACTTGCCAGTAGATTCTATTTCTTCCTGGTCGGATTTGTGCCATGAGTTTATTGGTGCCTTTACGGGAGGCCACCAAGCTCATGGCCAGGCAAGCGACTTGCATGTCATCCCCCAGAAAGAAGGCGAAAACCTGCGCAAGTACATACAGAGGTTCAGCCGGGTGTAGTACAACATTTCGGATGTTCATCCCGCCGCTATCATCAGCGCATTCCATCAGAATGTGCGCAACCGCAAAATGCATGAAGAGCTGGCGATGAACAAGGTGAAGGATGTGGCAGAACTCTATGTTCTAGCCGATAGGTGTGCTCGGGCTGAAGAGGGAAGGAAGTACCCCGGCAAAGACGCCGGTGTGGAAACCGATTCCTCAGACGAAGACGCTGCCGCCCCGACAAAGAAGGGCCGACGCTGCAACAGGAAGCGCAAGGGCAAGACCGTGCTTGCCGTCGAGGGATCCGACGACGCCGACACTGCCAAGAAGACCAAGGCAGACGACCCCGGCAAGGAAGTTTCCTGGTGCGCCGCTTGCCGGGCTTGGCGACCGCCGACAATCCAGGAGGCTCCGACAAGCAGTACTGCAAGATCCATCGCACCAAGGGCCACGACCTCCAAAACTGCCGGCAAGTCGAGCAGCTCGCAGAGAAGCATAAAGCCGAATATGAGAGGCGAGACAAGGAGAAAGGCCAGGATGGTGCTGAGGCATCCGGCAAGAAGCGTGGCGGCCAAGCTGGCCGCCGCGGCAAAGATGATCAATAAGAAAGGACCGCTTGAGGCCGCGACAAGAAGCAAAGAAGACGATGATCATGACGAGGACGATGAGTCTGGCGGGCATGAGTTCCAGAAAGCTATAGAGGCCATGTGCGTCGACGGTGCTGCCTCGCTACACACCTCTCGCCGCCAGCTCAAGCGGTGGGCGCGTGAGACCGGAGCAGCGGAACCATCATTCGATGCTCAAAAGCCATTGAAGTGGTCCAGCACGCCTATCATTTTTGACACCGAGGACCACCCTGATCGCACAACTACGGTCGGGTGTTTGCCGTTGTTGATTTCACCAATGATACGCAACCTCAAGGTGACAAAAATGCTAGTTAACGACACGGCCGGTCTGAACTTGATCTCGCCCGTTGTGATCAAAAGGCTGCAGATTCCTAATGGAGACCTCGAAGAGATGGGCACGTTTCAAGGAGTCAACCCGGGAAGAAGTCAGCCGAAGGGTAAGGTCACGCTGCACATGACATTTGGAGGCGAGCTGAACTATAGGAAAGAGAGGATTTTTTTATGTCGCCGAGATCCCCTTGCCCTACAACGGGATTCTCGGCTGCCCAGCACTAGCCAAGTTCATGGCGGCGTCACATTACGCCTAAAACACGCTGAAGATGCCTGGGCCAATGACCATCATCACCGTCCCCTCCGACAAGAAGGATGCGCTGATTTGCGCTGACCAACTCTACTGGGAGGCAGTTGCAGCAACTGCCGCCAATGCACTTGCTCCTGCCGATGAAGTCCTAGGGGGGGGGGGAAGAAGAACGGTAAGACCTCTCGCACCCACTCCGGCAAGCGCACCTCTTCGGAGTGCTATGCTCCCGTCGAGGACGTGCCGGAGAGCTCCACCGGCAAGAGCAAGAAATCCAGAGCTGCACCACCAGAGACCAAGAAGGTGTCCGTCAAGGAGGATTGCACGGGAGGGGCTTTCACTATAAGCTCCACCCTCGACAGCAAATAGGAAGGCACGCTCGTCACCTTCCTGCGGGCGAATCTCGATGTCTTTGCATGGCAAGCATCCGACATCCCCGACGTTCCCAGGGAGGTGATTGAGCACCATCTTGCTGTCTGTCCTCATGCGCGACCCATCAAGCAGAAGGTCAGGAAGCAAGATTTAGAGCGGCAAGAGTTCATCATAGAGGAGATCAGGAAGTTGGAAGCGGCAGACTTGGTCAGAGGAGTGCTCCACCCGACGTGGTTGGCCAATCCGGTAGTGGTGCGCAAGGCAAATGGGAAATGGAGGCTGTGTATTGATTACACGGACATCAATAAGGCCTGTCGAAAATATCCTTTCCATTTGCCATGCATTGACCAGATTGTAGACTCCACGGCCGGGTGTGACTTGCTATCATTCCTTGACACTTACTCAGGGTACCACCAGATCTTCATGACAAGAGAAGACGAAGAGAAGTCTGCGTTCATCACCCCATGTGGTACGTATTGTTTTATATGAATGCCTTTCGGGTTGAAGAGCGATGGTTCAACATTTGCTAGAGCAGTCCAAATTGGTTTTGAGCCTCAGCTACATAGAAATATCGAAGCTTATATGGATGACATAGTGGTCAAAACCAAGGTCAAGGCAACACTCATACAAGACTTAGAAGAGACGTTTGCAAATTTGCGCAAGATCAACCTCAAGCTGAACCCTGAGAAGTGTGTCTTCGGTGTGCCGTCCGGCAAACTTCTCGGATTCTTTGTGTCATAGCGTGGGATCGAGGTGAACCCAGACAAGATCAAGGCCATTGAGCAGATTGAGGCGCCCAGGCAGATCAAGGATGTGCGTTGGCTTGCTGGCTATGTTGCCGCCATGAGCAGATTCATCTCCAAGTCCACTGAGCGCGCCCTTCCCTTTTTCAAAATCTTGAAAAAGGCGAGACCAATGGAATGGACCCCAGAGGCCGAGGCAGCGCTACAGGATTTGAAGAAATACCTCTCCTCTGTGCCAATACTGGTTGCACCTAAACCACAAGAGTCGTTGCTACTATACCTAGCGGCAACAAATCAAGTGGTCAGTGCCGCGCTAGTGGCGCAGAGGGAGGTCGACGCGGAAGTGGTAGAAATGACAGAGCTGACAAATGGTGAGGCATGGCGACTGAGGGAGTCCTGGATTAGGGGGTGTCCAGATGGCCGGACTATAACCTTTGGCCGGACTCCTGGACTATGAAGATACAAGATTGAAGACTTCGTCCCGTGTCGGGATGAGACTTTCCTTGGCGTGGACGGCAAGCTTGGCGATACGGATATGTCGATCTCCTCCCATTTGTAACCGACTCTATGTAACCCTAACCCCCTCCGGCGTCTATATAAACCGGAGGGTTTTAGTCCGTAGGACGAACAACAATCATATCATAGGCTAGCTTCTAGGGTTTAGCCTCTCTGATCTCGTGGTAGATCTACTCTTATACTACCCATATCATCAATATTAATCAAGCAGGAGTAGGGTTTTACCTCCATCAAGAGGGCCCGAACCTGGGTAAAAACATCGTGTCCCTTGTCTCCTGTTACCATCCGCCTAGACGCACAGTTTGGGACACCCTACCCGAGATCCGCCGGTTTTGACACCGACATTGGTTCTTTCATTGAGAGTTCCTCTATGTCGTCATCTGTAGGCCCGATGGCTCCTCCGATCATCAACAACGATGCGGTCCAGGGTGAGACTTTTCTCCATGGACAGATCTCCGTATTCGGCGGCTTTACACTGCGGGCCAATTCGCTTGGCCATCTGGAGCAGATCGAAAGCTATGCCCCTGGCCATCAGGTCAGATTTGGAAGTTCAAACTACACGGCTGACGTCCGCGGAGACTTGATCTTCGACGGATCCGAGCCACAACCGTGTGAGCCGCACTGTTACGAAGGGCCTGATCTAGCTCTGCCGCTGAATAGTGCCCAGGAGGCCGCACCCGTGCCCGCTCCGAACACCAGCCTTGTCCTCTACGAAGCCCGCGACTCCAAAGTGCCGGACTCCTCTCCGGACTCTGAAACTTCCGCGCCCCTGCCAATCGAATCCGATTGGGTGCCGATCATGGAGTTCACCGCCGTGGACATCTTTCAGCACTCGCCCTTCGGCGACATTCTAAATTCATTAAAATCTCTCTCTTTATCAGGGGAGCCCTGGCCGGACTATGGTTAGCAAGGTTGGGATGCGGACGACGAAGAAATTCAAAGCCCACCCACCACCCACTTCATAGCCACTGTCGATGATTTAACCGACATGCTCGACTTCGAATCCGAAGACATCGACGGTATGGACGACGATGTAGGAGACGAACAGGAACCAGCGCCTATAGGGCACTGGACAACCACCCCATCTCACGATGTATACATGGTGGACACACCTAAAAGAAACGACGACGAGGAACAAAGGGACACAAGGAGGGATCGTTCTCTAAAAAGGATAAAGCGGCGTAAGCGCCGCTCCAAACCCCACCTCGAGAGGCAGACAGCAGAGCCACTCCAGCCATAGAGAGGGTGAACTGCGGACGCATTTAACATGTCGTCGAGCAACCGTCCAACAGGGCAACTTGATAAACAACCCGCCCCGGCGAAGATAACAGTCCGGACGACCACGCCGGACAAGCTACCGGAGCAGAAGAACCTCCACAAAAGGCTCGTGCCACCGCTGTAGCCTCGAAAAAAAGCGGAAGCTCAAAACAGCGGAAGATGCACTCAGAACTAGATGGAGCAAAGTACTCAACACCGCAGACAAATACGGCGACAGTGGCCGCACAAAGAGCTATCCGAAGCGAAAATTACTGCCGGAATTTGATGAGGAGGCCTTAGAGCCCCCGTAATCAAAAAATAAGGAAGCCACCCGGTCGGGTGAACAACCCCATGACCAACCTAGAGCGGCAAAGGGCGCCGCACACAAGCCGGCACGCGATCCGCACAAGGATTTGCATCAAAAAGATGGCCCAACTAGATCTATCTACGGGCCAAGGAAGCAAGCTCTAGTAAGCAATGCAACGCATCAAGTATCCGAACATCACGATACACCCAAATATAGGGGTGCCGCACACCCCCTATGTTTCACCGATGAGGTGCTGGATCATGAATTTCCAGCGGGATTCAAGCCCGTACACATAGAGGCATACGACGGAACAACAGACCCTGGAGTCTGGATTGAGGATTACATCCTCCACATACACATGGCTAGAGGAGATGATCTCCACGCCATAAAATACTTACCCCTCAAGCTCAAAGGGCCAGCCCGGCATTGGCTTAAAAGCCTTCCCGAAAACACCATTGGAAGTTGGGAAGAGCTCGAGGATGCTTTTCGGGCAAATTTTCAAGGGACCTATGTCCGACCTCCGGATGCAGACGATTTAAGTCATATAACTCAACAACCCGGAGAGTCAGCCCGGAAACTCTAGAACAGATTTCTTACTAAAAAGAACCATATAGTCGACCGTTCGACGCCAAGCCTTAGCAGCTTTCAAACACAGCGCTCGAGACGAATGGCTCGCTGACACCTCGCCAGGAAAAGCCAAGAACAATGGCCGCATTAACAAGCCTCATGACCCGCTTTATGCGAGGAGAGGATAGCTTGTTGGCAAGATGCGATACCAGCGACCCAAGTACATCCGGGTTAGGGATGGAACGGAAACCGCGATGCAGCGAGGACTAGTGCGGACCAAGGGAAACAACCCAAGAGCACGGCGGTCAATGCCGGATTCAACAGCTCTCGGCGAGATCGAGAAAAAGCTGCCCTCAAGGATAACAGGACGAGCTATCTAACCTAAACAAAATCTTGGACAAGATATGTCAAATCCACAAGACTCTGTGAAGCCTACAAACCATACCCACAGAGATTGTTGGGTCTTCAAGCAATCCGCAAATTCAACGCCGAACACAAGGGGCTCGACACCAAGCGAGGACGATGACGAACCCCACAAGCAGAAAGCACCGAAAACAAGAGAATTTCCTACAAGAAGTCAAAACAGTAAACTCACTTCACGTGACAAGGGAAAAACAGGTGGCGCCTATAGAGATACGCGCCATATCGACCTATCCTGAGGAGTCCCGCCTTTGGTTGTTAAAACCAATCACCTTCACCATCGGGATTACTCTAGAAGTATCCGAACGCATGGCTGGACTACCTTGATATTAGATCCGATAATTGACGGACTCCAATTTACACAAGTCCTAATGGACGGCGGCAGTGATCTAAACCTGCTATATCAGGACACAATCCACAAAATGGGGATAGACCCAACAAAAATTCGACATAGCAACACTTCCTTTCAAGGGGTAACGCCAGGCCCAGATGCCCATTGTACGGGCTCTCTCCTGCTAGAAGTTAAGTTCGGCTCCCCCGACAACTTCCGCTCCGAAAAGCTAACCTTCCACATCGCCCCATTCACAAGTAGCTATCAAGCACTCCTGGGACGCGAAGCTTTCGCCCGCTTTAACGCAATTCCACATTATGCATCTCTTATACTTAAAATGCCCGGTACGCAAGGCATCATCTCATTAAAGGGAAATTTCGAGTGTTCCTTGAGCGCGGAAGATTGTGCGGCTGCCTTGACAGCCACACACTAAACTGGTTTCACTGATCAAAGCACCTAAACAGGTTGTTCAGACCCCGGACATGGCTAGACGAGTCCGGTGTAAACATACAAGGGCTTACTAGCCGCATACCCCCGTACAAGGGGCTCCGCGCGTGTACAACAAGAGACGAAATTTTATTCATTTTTTGAATTATACTTTGTTTATTTAATATAACGTATATTTTCGCACGATCTTTTTCAACTAAGTTCCTCTCTTTCACAGATGAACACCGTGCTACACCGTCGAGGATACGGCACAATGGAGACACAAAGCAGACGTGCGAGGGACCCGCTCCAAGGATTCTTTTAGATTAAGACCCTGCGTAAACCTTTTTATCTGTCTCTTGTTGATACACATCCCCGGTTTAATGATATAACCGAGGAGGAGGCTGGCGCCTTGGCATGTGGCCACGTCGAATTTTGCGCGTGCACGGACACCGTGGGCTCATTACCAAGGGCGTTGTTCAGCCTGTTTTCATAAAGACCGAATACCTTACGGAGTGTTCGTGTCGCGAAGTTTGGCCTTATATGCATCAGCTCAATCATTTCTTTGGTCAAATGTTGGGTTTGCCCGGCTCCGTGTTTTGCTGCCTTACGTTCCGCTCTACCGGCTAAGGCGGCACCGGAGAACTATCGCAATTGTGCCCGGTTCGCCAGCGTAGCACCTCAAAGAGAGAAAGCCGAAAACTTGTCATGATATAGCGTGAGACTGGTCAACCACTCGATGACCCGCCGGAATCTTTAGGATTCCTCCGCATTAACGAAGGGTTGTTTCGGCCAGGCACACACGCCAATTCAATTCGTGTGAGCGGTGCCCCTAGGGGCTATATAGTAGCCCCACTGTCAAACTCCTATGGCTAAGTGAAAGTGATAAAGCATTATAGTCCGGTTGCCTAGTTCGCTGCGCTATCACCTCCTTTATAGGACCAAGACGTTGGATCAAGTGTGAAAATACACCTTCTGCGAACACCCCCGCATTATATGCGTGGGGGCTGAAGCCGACGACTGCCATCTTTCAGGTTATATATACATATACATTAACAGCAGCACAAGAGGTATTTTAATTCTTGAAGGCACAAGTATAAAAAGCATTTATATTCCCTCGAAACATTGTTTTACAATAATACATGTTATTCGAACATAATATCCTTCGAGCACTGCGTCTCTATTAAACGAGCGCCCTGCAGAACTTCCTCAAAATAGTGCTCGTAGGTACTCGGCTCGTCCGAATCTTGGGATGCAACAGCGGTGGCCTTCATCTCCGCCAAGTATGTCTTGACACGGGCAAGAGCCATCCGCGCACCTCTATGCACGCTGACCTCTTCATTGCATTGATATGCGGCACCGCACAAGGAACCGCTGCACCAAGCTAAAATAACTCTTGGCTTGGGCCTTTCCGCCACGATGACTCACGACATACTTCATGGCGAGTCCGGATAACCTATTCAGCTCCTCCCACGCGCCAAACGATCGGTTAATGGAAGTGGGCGCTCTGGATTGTGGAAGCTGCGACCAAAAAGCTTTTCCACTTCGTGATCCTTTTGATCCGGAAGTGTTGGCGGCGTCGTCGCAGCACTCACCGCCAAGTCCAAATAAGGGTTCACCGTGCACTCCACGGCCGGTCCAACGGAGCATATTTAGGATCCCGAACTTCATCCGCATAAAGGGCTTTCCGGCGCGATATCTCCGCCCGACGAGTCCTCCTTTATAGCTCTCATGCAGAGCGAGCATCCTTGGCCTCGGTAGTGTCCTTCTTCAGTCCTTCTGTTCGCCCGATCTTCTTTTTCAAGAAGCTTTCAATGGTCGGCAGCATCCTTCAATTTCACAGCCATCTCGCCATTTCCTTCTTGCTTCGGATGAGTAGCTTGTTCGGCTTTCAGCTCTTCACCGCCTTTAAGGCAGCCGATCACTTTTCCCTGACCTGCTCCTTGGCTCGGGCGAAGTTCGCCCAAGGTTCTCCAGACAAGCGGCACCATCTGCATCAACCATACAGGTTGTAAGGTACGAGCATCAAACCCCCTTACCAGGTGTCTGCGGAGAAATTACATACCTTGTGACTCGTTGAGCCGCTTGTTGACAAGCGCGTCGTTGGCAATGGCACGTCAAGTTGCCGCTTTAGCTCGGCAAATTCATCAGTCCAGCTAGCCACCGGACACTTCGCCACCTACATAGGAAAAGAGACATATCATACCTGGGATTATGATCCTCGGCGCGCCGTCATTTTTGACAACGCACCGAGTCTCAGGGGCTACTATCTATACAGGGCGCATATTTTATATGCGGAACTGTCAAAAGGTACATCATTTCGCGTACCTCAAAACCTGTCAGTAAACTCCTGACAGCTTCGTACAACCTGCTCTCCGCGGATGAAATCCTTTCAAACACCGTACCCATCAAGGCACGGTGTTCTTCTGAGATAGACGCTCGCCCGAGCAGATCCTTTAGCTCCTCCGACCGCGCACCGGACGGTGCCGGACTCGTCCGATGGCCTTTTTCAAAGGCCGGACACGGAGGGCTTTGGGGGGTCATACGACTGCCTTCCGGCCCTGCCGGATTCGGAGAAACCCTCCGTGACGACACCTCAGGGTCGCCTGCCTCACACGACGGTACGGCAGGGGGAGGCGTTCCGCTCTCCACCATCTCCGTCAAGATCCTCAAGATGAGCTCTTTGGGAAGGGCTGAGATCCGAACTACAAGGTAAAAATTCGTTATCTTCCTCGAAATAGAACAGGATGTCTCTTATTTTAAAACTCCCTCTCTACTTACGGCTGTTGGAGGCTGATCCCTTTGGGGCAAAGTCGGCCGAGGCATCTCCCGACGAGGACCCTCGACGAAGATTTCTTCCCCGCTTTGAGACCATGGTCTCCGGGTCTTGAGGCGGTCCTCTTCTTCCCTGGATGGAGGGATTCTCGATTCCTCCTTTCCGACGACCTCCTTCGGGAGGCGGTAGCCTCCTTGTTCCCCTTCGCCTTCTTCCAAAGGCGCAACCTCCAAAGATCATCTGGTTAACACGGATCCGGCGTGGTCTCGTGGGGGGGCCGGACACTGATTAGCTTTGCTTTCGCTTATCCACTCCTGTTTAAGGGCAGCTCTTTTAAGGGCAATTTTATGATAAATATATGGATGGCGGTCCGGCACAGGACTACTTACTTGAGTATCCGGGTGATTGCAGCTCAGACCTGCGTCCTCGGTCGAGTCCGGACACATTGCTTGTGATCCAAGAACAATTTGTACATCTCCATGGGCGTCGCGCCCGTGAACGATGAGATGTGGAGGATGGACTCCGGAGTCAAGTCGTGAAATTCCAGCCCATAATAAAACATGAGCCCCCTCATGAAGGAGTCCGTCAGGAAGGCTAGCCCCCGAGGGAAGTGCGACGCGAACACCACGCTCTCACCAGGCTTGGGAGTGGGAATAACCTGCCCTTGAGCAGGCAGCCTATGCGAGATTTCGCCAGTTAGATAGCTGGCATCTCTCGCCTTTAGCACGTCTTCTTCCGTAACGGAGGAAGGCATCCACCGCCTTGAAGGCGGGCCGGTTTATCATCGGAGGTCCCAAGCACCTGAATCTGGAGCTTTTGGTGTTGGAACTTTCGAGGTGAGGCGGATTCGATTGATATTGAAAGAAAGGAGTAGAGCCTTGGTCTCTTTATAAAGAGGTTGAATACCAAGAGCCCTCCCATGACTGTTTGGGACTCGCCGATTGAGGAATATACCAGCGAGGCGCGATTGGGTTACCCACGCCTGTATTGATGAGAATCCCGAATAAGGGGACCACGATCTACCGCTCGACAAGACGCAAGTTATGAAACCACCTCGCTAAAGCGGCTGAGGTGGGACAGTGAAAATGATTGAATAAAGGCTTGGCAGCGGTGTGATGTCACGCTGCGGAATACGTCGCGATTGATTTGTGTAAATATTATTCTCTCTGCGGTGGTATGTGGAACTTATTTTCTGAGCCGGACACTATCCTTGTGTTCAAAATCTTCTATGAAGTATTCGAGGAGGAACCCGCCTTGCAATGCGAAGACAATCTGCGCGCCCGGACTCGTCGTCATTGAAGCCTGGTTCAGAGGCTCTTGAGGAGTCTGGATTAGGGGTGTCCGGATGGCGGAGTATAACCTTTGGCGGACTCGGACTATGAAGATACAAGATTGAAGACTTAGTCCCCGGTCCGGATGGGACTTTCGTTGGCGTGGAAGGCAACTTGGAGATACTGGATATGCAGATCTCCTCCCATTTGTAACCGACTCTATGTATTCCTAACCCCCTCGGTGTCTATATAAACCGAGGGTTTTAGTCCGTGGGGCTAACAACAATCATACCATAGGCTAGTTTCTAGGGTTTAGCCTCTCTGATCTCGTGGTAGATCTACTCTTGTACTACCCATATCATCAATATTAATCAAGCAGGAGTAGGGTTTTACCTCCATTGAGAGGGCCCGAACTTGGGTAAAAACATCGTGTCCCATGTCTCCTGTTACCATCCGCCTAGACGCACAGTTCGGGACCCCCTATCCGAGATCCGCCAGTTTTGACACCGACAGCGACCGACAGAATCTGACACCACTTGGCAGAGGCGGCGCAACCAAATGAAGTGGTGCAGAAGAAGAATATGATGCAGCACCCAGTTTACTTTGTTAGGTCCCTCTTGCAGGGGGCTAGATCGAGGTACTCCGGCGTGCAGAAATTGCTCTTCGGCCTCCTTATGGCCTCGAGGAAGCTACGTCATTACTTCCAGGCACACGAAATCACCGTCGTCACCCGCCTCCCGTTGCAACGGATCTTGCATAACCCAGACGCAACCGGGAGGATTGTGGAATGGGCCTTGGAACTGTCGAGCTTTTGTTTGAAGTTTAGAAGCACTTCGACAATCCAGAGCAGAGTCTTGGCAGAGTTCATTGCAGAATGGACCTCAATGCCCGACGAAGAGATTCAAGAGTCTACTTTCCCCGGCAAGCAAACAAGTCGCAACCGGATTATGTACTTTGATGGGGCCTTCTCGCTGCAAGGCGCCGGCGCCGGTGTGCTACTTGTCGCACCCACCGGAGAGCACCTCAAGTATGTAGTCCAGATGCAGTTTCCCCGGGAGAGATCAACAAATAATACTGCGGAGTATGATCGCGGCAGACCTCGGGATCAGGAAGCTCATCGTCAGAGGTGACTCGCAGCTTGTCGTAAAGCAAGTCAACAAGGATTACCAAAGCCCGTTGATGGAGGCATACATAGATTAAGTGAGGAAGTTGGAGGAGCATTTTGACGGTATACAAGCGGAGCATGGAGAACGGCATCACCGACTACTTGTCAAAACGCGCTGCCCTCAAACTGCGTGTGGAACCAGGTACCTTTGTGCTTCGACTAACTCAACCATCCGTTGAACCATTGACGGAGCAGAACAAGCGAAGAAATCAGGTTCTGACAAGTTCTTTCTCGCCTAGCTCCTGTGAGCCGCCCAGGACGCCGAGTCCCGCCATGGGGCAACAGACCTCGGAGGCGCCAAGCCACCCGCCGTGAGACAGCCGCCCCCATGGAAGAGGAGATGCCTTTAGTCCTTGCCGCGAGCCTCAGGCTTCGGCATGGGCACAACATACCGTTCGTTTTCTCCAAGCAGGGGAACTCCCCGAGGAGCAGGAAGAAGCGGAGAAAGTAGCCCGTCAGTCTGCCATGTATCAGTTCGTCGATGATGTTCTGTACAGAAAAAGACCAGACGGTGTGAAATTGAAGTGCATTCCCCGGGAGGAAGAACTAGAGCTGTTGGCAGAGGTACACGGAGGCATATGTGGCTCCCATATAGGGTCAAGGGCCCTTGCCGGCAAGGCATTCCGACAAGGTTTCTTCTGGCCCACTACCCTCCAGGATGCAAAGGCACTAGTAACCAAGTGTGAAGCGTGTCATTTCCATTCAAAGAAGCTTCATCAACCAGCTCAAGCGCTCCAAAAATCCTTCTTTCCTGGCCATTCTCGGTCTGGGGGCTCGACATACTGGGCCCCTTCCCCCGTGTTGTTGGGAGCTTTGAGTACTTGTATGAAAGCACAAGTGCTCCCTAGGTGGTTTTGGTAATTAATGACAACATATCTCTTGTTGGACTAACACTTTTATCTAGTATGTTTCAGATAAGTTCAACAATGGAGTGGCATGGACTAAAGGATGTGGGAACTCCTTCAAGATGCTAAGGACAAAGGATTGGCTCAAGCTTCAAGCTCAAGACTCTTCATTTTACATTTTAGTGATCTAAGATCACATTGAGTCTATAGGAAAAAGCCAATACTATCAAGGAGGGATGAGGTGTTGCTTAATGAGCCTCTTACTTCATGTGCTTAGTGATATGCTCCAAAACCCTCAGCTACTTTCCCACTTCCACACAAATGTCCTAAACCTAAAGTCAAACTCGGCCCCACTGATTCTTTCTATCCGGCGCCACCAAGTTTGGATGTCTTAGCCACTGCCACAAACCCTAGGCAAATCGGTCTCACCGATAGGGATCTCGGTCTCACCGAGATGGGATTGTAATCTCTCTGTGTATGTCCATTATCAAAATCGGTCTCACCGAGTTTGAGCAATCGGTACTACCGAGATTACAATGCAAACTCTTTGGTTAATTTATTATCAAAATCGGTCCCACCGAGTTTGATAATCGGTCAAACCAAGTTTGCCTGACCAACTCTCTGGAAAGCTTATTACCAAAATCGGTCTCACCGAGTTTGCGTAATCGGTCTTACCGAGATTACGTTATGCCCTAACCCTAATCGAATCGGTCCCACTGAGTTGCATTTCGGTCCCACCGAAAACCCTAACGGTCACATTATTTGCTAAATCGGTCTGACCGAGTTTAACGATTCGGTCCCACCGAGTTTGGTAGATTGTGTGTAACGGTTAGATTTTGTGTGGAGGCTATATATACCCTCCACCTCCTCTTCATTCGTGGAGAGAGCCATCGACCGAACCTACACTTCCAAAGATCCTATTTCTCGAGAGAGAACTACCTACTCATGTGTTGAGGCCAAGATATTCCATTCCTACCATATGAATCTTGATCTCTAGCCTTCCCAAGTTGCTTTCCACTCAAATCATCTTTCCACCAGATCCAAATCCTATGAGAGAGAGTTGAGTGTTGGGGAGACTATCATTTGAAGCACAAGAGCAAGGAGTTCATCATCAACACACCATTTGTTACTTCTTGGAGAGTGGTGTCTCCTAGATTGGCTAGGTGTCACTTGGGAGCCTCGACAAGATTGTGGAGTTGAACCAAGGAGTTTGTAAGGGCAAGGAGATCGCCTACTTGTGAAGATCTACCGCTAGTGAGGCAAGTCCTTTGTGGGCGGCATGCCATGATAGACAAGGTTGCTACTTCATGGACCCTTCGTGGGTGGAGCCTCCGTGGACTCACAAGAATGCTACCCTTCGTGGGTTGAAGTCTCCACCAACATGGAAGTACGATAGCACCACCTATCGGAACCACGCCAAAAACATCCGTGTCTCCAATTGCGTTTGAATCCTCTAAACCCTTCCCCTTACTTTCTTGCAAGTTGCATGCTTTAATTTCCGCTGCAAATATACTCTTTGCATGGTTGCTTGAATTGTGTGATGATTGCTTGACTTGTCCTAAAATAGCTAAAATCTACCAAACTACAAAATTGGGAAAAGGTTAAGTTATTATTGGTCAAGTAGTCTAATCACCCCCCTCTAGACATACTTCAAGGTCCTACAAGTGGTATCAGAGCATTGGTCTCCATTGCTTTGGTTTAATCACCATTGGAGGAAGATGGATGAGTCTACTTTGGGGAGTCTTAGTCATAGAGTGCCTATTCTTGATGGAGAGTATTTTCTTGAGTGGAAAAATGAGATGCTTGTTATTTTCAATCAATATCATTTAACAAGTACATTTCTAGTCCTTGTGCACCTTGTGTTGATCCTATGCATCCTACCCTTGATGAAGCTATTGACATGACTAGGAATCTTAGAACTGTTAATCTTATCACTAGAGGCTTGCCTAGAAACTTGATTAGAATCTTGCCTACTTTTGAGTGTGCCTACACTATATGGAAATTTCTTGAGGAACGATTTCCTGATTATTCTTTGAAAAATCTTGATGAAATTCTCCATAAGTCTATTGCCTTGAGTAAGATGAATTCTAGTGATCCTATGTTTGGTGATCGTCTATTTGAGCTTACAAACCTTATGCGTGCCAAAGGAAATGTTGGTATTTTTAGTGACATTATTTCCGAAGCTATAAGAATTCATAGACAAGATTATTGTCAAACACATTCTAATGAATCACTCTCTCTAGGATTTGATCCACCACATGACGATGTTGAACATGGATACTATGATGATGATGATGATAGTGACTTCGATCTTGATGATGCAATGAGACATTTTGGTCTTATGGAAAATCTTCGGGGATATATGTCAGGAGGAAAGGGATGGGTTCTTGATAGTGGATGTACCGATCACATGACCGGAGATAAAGACATGTTTCGTGAGCTTGCTGAAATGATGGTCCTCGAAAGTTTGTCACTTTCGATGACAACTCAAAGGGTAAGGTGGTTGGCCTCGGAAGGTGGCCATCTCACATGATAGCTCCATACAAAATGTTATGCTCGTTGAATCTCTTGGCTACAACTTACTTTCAGTATCTAGACTTGCTGATTTGTTTCAATGTTCTATTTATCAAGTAGATTGCCAAGTGTTTTGTCGAGATAATCATAAAATGGTCTTCTTGGTGTGCGAGAGGTGATCTATACATTGTTGATTCACTAAAAAGGCTCAACCTAAAACTTGCTTCATTGCTAAATCCTCAAAAGGCTGGTTATGGCATAGACGATTAGGTCATGTTGGTATGCGAAACCTTGACAAGCTTATTAAAGGGAATCATATCCTTGGAGTTAATGATGTCATATTTGATAAGGATAGACTTTGTAGTGCTTGTCAAGTAGGTAAACAGGTTGGAGGAAGGCATCCCATGAAGAACATCATGACCACGAAGAGGCCACTCGAGCTACTTCACATGGATCTCTTTGGTCCCAACTCTTACAAGAGTCTCGTTGGAAATTCTTTTGGTCTAGTTATAGTTGATGATTTTTCCGGATTTACGTGGTGTTCTTTCTCGACGATAAATCGCAGGTCCAAAAGATCTTCAAAAACTTCGCTAGGAAGGCCCAAAACCAATTTGAAGTGAAGATCAAGAAGGTTCGCAGCGACAATGGAACGGAGTTCAAGAACGCAAATGTGGACACCTTTCTTGACGAAGAAGGGATTTCACACGAGTTCTCGGCTACGTACACACCTTGGCTTCCGCGCCTAATAATGGCTATCTTCCACGTGTCGAGCAAATGCGAGAAGCCAGGGCATTTTTACATTTGCCACCCTAGCCATGTGAGTAAATCGTCTATTTAAAGAGCCGGGGATCCTTAGATCCAGATCACACCATCCTCCCGCCGCGAGTATCCATTAGAGAACGCCCGGAAAAGTCCATTCCATCATGTCCGGCCATCGCAGCTCCTCCTCTTGCTCCCGTAGCCTGAATCTAGGCAACTCGAAGAAGTGTTCCGTCTCCCACAGACAGTTAGTAGAGTAACAGACCCAGGGGTTTCTCCCTCCTGCGTATATGGTCCCCGTCCGAGCTGGACTAGCCACTTATAATGGCGGGGAGCAAGCGGAGAGCTTTCCCAACCCATCTATGGGGGAGCGGGTATGCCTTCTCCCTTACTTATTAAGGGGACTTGGATTTCCAATCCATCCGTTCCTCCGCTGGCTCTCGGAGTTCTACGGCCTCCTGCATAATTTTACTCCCGCCCATATTACACATCGCTGGCTATGTCGCCTTTTTGCGAGCTGCTTTTGGGCTGTGAAGCTCATTTCGAGCTATGGAAGAGGCTATTCGCCTGCACTGCATACGTGAGGGGTCAATATATCAAGTGGGCGGAGCCGAAATATGGCGCATCGCCGGGACCGAATACCTGTCCGATACTCCAAAGAAGACATCCGAAGACTGGCCTTCGGAGTGGTTTTATATGAAGGACGTCCCCCTTCCGGACCCTATTCGGATGGGCCTTCCTGAGTTCGACAATGCTCCTTTGAAGAAACGCCGCAGCGGGCGCCCTTGGAGCCCCCAGGAGGAAGATAACGGAGAAGTCCTTTATCTGATGGGCCGGATAAAGACGCTGTCCAAATCAGGATTGACAATAATCAAGGTTATGCCAATATGTATAATGCGGGGGGTGCAGCCACTACAATATCGGGGCCAACCCATGTGGCACTTCAATGGGGAAGACGATGCCACCCGCTGCGGTCGTAAAGATTCGGACTCCGTCGCTGCTCTAGCGAAAATACTGTCTGATTTGTATAAAGGAGAGGAAGAGGAGTTCATCCGCATCAAGCCACGGGATGGATTCTCCATGTACAACCCCCCAAACTAGGTGAGCTGCTACCTTTTACTCCAGACCTTCCCGCGTTCTTTGTTATAAATATTTACTTTGCCATTTCATAGAAGGAACTGCAAAAAGCCGTGAGGGAGGTCCACAGCTCGCCTCCACAACCAGAGGACCCTGACCGGGCCCTCGACCCCGGACTCGAAGAAGATCCGGACACATTTGTGGAGCTTATTGACAGGACGTTCTATCAATTGAGATGTGACGATGCCACGGTGGCCATCATAGCTGATTATCCTGGACTACTCCCTGCATCGCATGTAAGTAAAACCGGAGTCCCAACTTCTGAGTGGGATCCCTTTTTCTGCACTTCACCTACCGCACACATATGGTGTCTTACAGGGAAGGCCCTCGGGACGCCATGCTAAACCCGCAGTGACTCACCAACAAGGGGCACCAAAGCCGGGTAGGCTTAAGAGGAAGGTGGTCAGGACTGAGACGCCGCCGCAGAGGTATGAAAAGGAACCCCGCTCCATGGTTGTCGTCTTTTAAAATATAATATCTCCCATGTTTCCTAGTAGGAAAAACGCTCGCCGGACTACATCCAGAGAGGTTGCAGGCCACGCCTCCACCAGTCGGGCTCCAGAGCCGGACTTAGAAGCGGACACTAACATGGGGCCAACACCGGATGTTCCTCCTACAGAGGATGCAGATAGGCTGTCCGCTGCGAATTTCAAAGTGGAGAGCGCCATGAATCGCAGGCGTCATCGGGCCGTACTCCACGACGCTTGTTTCTCCCAAGAGGCGTTCGATGCCTTCAACTCAGGAGACGCGTACATCCGAGCTGCTCAAAATGGTCTTGCCAAAGCCACGGATCAGTATGTAAAGGATATACGGGTAAGAAAATCTAATAATTATGTATATCAGTAGCCCCTGAGACTTGAAAACAGTTGGCACAACTGATTTAAGGATCATTGTTTTGCATAGGTTCTTACAGAGAAGAATACCCAGTTGTCTCAAGAGCTGGAGGAGTGCAAAGCGCAGCTTCAGGCCGCAGTTGCCGCAGTAAAGGAGTCCAAGAAGGCCCCATCTGGTAACACTTGTTTCTATGACATGTACCAGGTAGTATGCGGCATGCATGCAAATCTGATAATAGATTCTGTAGATGATCCCAAAATGAATCCGGAGGTCGTGCAAGGGGATGAGCAACATGCTCAACGATAGTTAAAGGCTGGTGAGCCTGTGCTTAAGAAGGTTAGGCAGGAGAAAAAACAATCTCCAAGATGCCAATATCCGGCTGAGTGTTGAACTGAAAGATGTTCGGGCCCAGTTCGCTGACTCCGTAAAGGAGAATAAAAGGCTTCGACGCGGCATTTTTAGTAAGTGCTTAAACAAACTTTTATAGAGTTCGGCGAAGAAACCGACTAATAGAGTTATATCTGTAGGTATGCTGACGGGTCGTCTCGTAGAAAAGATGCTCGGGTCTGCAGGTGATCTTCTGCCCGAGCTCTCACAACTGCACGAACAAGTTCGGCAGGTGATGCATGGCATTGCTCAGGCCTTGTGGCCATTCGCTTCCCCGCCAGGAGGCATGGGGGAGCTCGTAGAGATGCTCAAGGGAGCACGGCAGTGCTTCCGTTATGGAAGATATCTGCCTGCCGACAAGGTGCGAGGGAAGCCTGGGCCATGGTGAAGACTCGATATACCAAGGCTGACCCGAACCATATGGCCGAAGTCGGGCCTTTGGGGTCTGATGGGAAAGAAATTCCCTTCAGTTTGGTGTATGACCAGGTGAAATTAGCCGCAAAGTATTCCCAACAGGACTGTAGGCTAGACAACATGTTGGATGGTATAGAAGAAGAATTTACTCAGTTTAAGTGACCGTGTACTTCAATTGACATGTATTGTCCCTAGCCGGATTGTAAATCATTTGTCATGGCGGACCTTTTCGCTTTGACCTCCGGACCCGACAGTCCGGAGTGTATCCGAATACTGGCGCTCAGCTATGTAAAAACCGGGTATGCGTGGAAACCAGCGTAGGGGTCATAAGTGCTTGAGCAGCATAAGTACCCAACTAGCTATGTTATATTACATGGATAGTATGAAACATCTTCCAGGGAGAATAGTTCCGTTAAGGGTTCCTTTCCCTGGGTACGCATGCATTAATGTGCATGTCCGAACTGCGAAAGGAGACGCGGGATATAAACATATGGGGGCATGTATTATGATAAATAAAAGTCATATTTTGTTCACCGACCGAATATTCCCTTAAGAACGCTAGTTTTCGGCTTCACCCAGTCTGAGGTACACATCCAGCTAACCCGGCAGTAACAATCACAGAGGTGCTCCCCTTATGCCCTAGCCGAATTAACGAGAACGTAGGGCATAAACACAAGAGCCAGGCAACCCAGCTTGGCCAAAACTTAAGTCATATCGATGCATATAGTGGCGAGGAAAAGGTACATGTGGAAAACTAACACATGTGCGGAGGGCATAGAGCCCGGAACATAGCTATATTAAGCTTCTGTATAAGAAGCCCCCAGGTATAATGAGCACGCCTAGCGCGTCAAGATTCTGTAGTCAAGACGCATTTTAACCTTGTAAGGCTGTGAAGAAAAAGGGGAAGAAAGAAAGAAAGAAAATACAGATAGATGATATAAAAAATTGACGGAGGTGAGGAGACGAACACATAGTCCGGAACTAGGCATAGAACCTTCGGAGTCTGGCTGCGTTCCATGGGTTTGGCTCGAGTCAATTGTCTGATGCATCCCGCAGACGGTACGCTCCACCGGTCAGAACATGGTCGATAACGAAGGGACCTTCCCAATTGGGCTCGAGTTTGTTCTTTTTCTTCTCTGGTAGGCGTAGAACTAGTTCGCAAACATTATGAGTTTTGGCCCGTACTTCTCTGCTTTGATACCGTCGAGCCTGTTGCTGATAGAATGCAAAGAGGGCTTTTGCCATGTCACACTCCTCCTCCAGGGTGTCCAAACTGTCCTGCCGATCAAGCTTGGCTACTTTCTCTTCGTACATGCGCACTCGAGGTGAGTCATGAATGATGTCGCAGGGCAGTACTGCCTCTGCGCCATACACCATAAAAAATGGTGTGTATCTGGTACTGTGATTCGGCGTGGTCCGCAGCCCCCATAGTACGGACTCGAGCTCCTCTACCCAGTGCGTATCCGATTCCTTTAAGGATCGCACTAATCTGGTTTTAATGCCGCTCAAGATAAGACCATTTGCCCGTTCGACCTGACCATTTGTTTGGGGGTGAATAGACGGAGGCATAATCGAGCTTAATGCCCATGTTGCTGCACCAAGTTTTTACCTGTCAGCTGTAAAGTTCGAGCCATTATCGGTGATGATGTTGTGGGGGACGCCATAACGGTGTACAACCCCGGATATGAAGTCTATCACTGGTCCGGATTTGGCCGTATTAACTGGTTTGGCTTCTATCCATTTGGTGAATTTATCCACCATGACCAATAGGTATTTTTCTTATGGCTTCCCCCTTTAAGGGGTTCGACCATATCAAGCCCCCAGACCGCAAAAGGCCAAGTAATGGGGATTGTTTGGAGAGCGGTAGGTGGCATATGGCTTTGTTTTGCAAAAATCTGGCAACCGACGCAGTGTTGAATGAGGTCCTGTGCGTCTGCTCGGGCTGCCGGCCAGTAGAAACCTATTCAGAAGGCCTTGCTTACAAGGGCCCGGGCTGCGGCGTGATGGCCGCCAAGTCCAGCATGAATTTCTGCCAATAGTTGTCGTCCTTCCTCTTCGGAGATGCACCTTTGAAGTACTCCGGTAGCGCTTCTGTTATAAAGCTCTCCCTCGTGGACCTTGTAGTATTTAGACCGCCACACAACGCAACGTGCCTCATTTGGGTCCTCGGGTATTTCTTGCCTAGTTAGGTAAGCTAAGAAGGGTTCTATCCACGGGGCGATGATGACCATAATCACGTGGGCCGAAGGTGTTATTTCGGTGTCTGAGCCTCCGATAACGTCAGAGTGTTCGGGATCTGGCGTTGTGGCCAGGTTCCGACTATTATTGCTGGTCTCTCCTTCCCATACCACAGATGGCTTAAACAACCTTTCCAAGAAGATATTAGGTGGGACAGGGTCGCGCTTAGCGCCGATGCGGGCGAGGATATCCGTCGCCTGATTATTTTCCCGGACCACATGGTGGAATTCAAGCCCCTCGAACCGAGCTGACATCTTGAGGACGGCGTTGCGATAAGCCGCCATTTTCGGATCCTTGGCGTCGAAGTCTCCATTTATTTGAGATATTGCGAGGTTCAAATCCCCACGCACCTCTAGGCGTTGAATGCCCATGGAGACTGCCATCCGGAGACCATGTAACAGGGCCTCATATTCTGCTGCGTTGTTGGAGTCTGTATAGTATTAGAGAGTACGATTGACTGTATATCTCCGTGGGAGATGTCAGACGACACCAGCCCCTGCACCAGCCAGCATTTTAGAGCCGCCAAAGTGCATGATCCAATTGGAGTCGCGCGTACTCATTTTAGGGAGTTCGGTTTCATCAATTCATGCACGAATCCGCCAGTACTTGTGACTTAATGGCTCACCGTGGTTTGTATATTATGTCAAACGGGAGGAGCTCAATGGCCCATTTGGCAATCCGGCCAGTGGCATCGCGGTTGTTTATTATGTCGTTGAGTGGTACTTCGGAGGCCACCGTGATTGAACACTCTTGAAATTAGTGTCATAGTTTCCGGGATGCCATGAAGACCGCGTATGCTATCTTTTGATAATGTGGGTACCGTGATTTGCATGGAGTGAGGACAGTGGATACATAGTATACCGGCTTTTGAAGTGGGAACTTATGTCCGTCCGTCTCTCGTTCAATGACGAGCACTGCGCCTACAACTTGGTGTGTTGCCGCTATATATAACAACATTGGTTCGCAGACATTTGGCACGGCCAAGATTGGTTTGATGGCCAACACAGCTTTTATTTCTTCCAAACCGGCTGTGGCCGCATCCGTCCACTCGAACTGTTCGGTGCATCGAAGAAGGCGATAAAGAGGTAGTTCCTTTTCTCCTAATCGGGAGATAAAGCGGCTTAAGGCAGCCACACATCCAGTTAGTTTCTGGATTTGCTTGAGGTCTGTTGGGATAGCCAACTATGAGAGAGCTCTGATTTTAGCAGGATTTGCTTCAATTCCTCTATTGGAGACGATGAAGCCTAAGAGCTTTCCGGCGGGCACGCCGAAGACGCATTTTTCCGGATTGAGGTTGATGTCGTATGTTTGGAGATGGTCGAATGTGAGCCTCAAGTCGTCTATTAAGGATTCGATGTGTCTTGTTTTAATGACCACATCGTCTACGTATGCATCCATTGTTTTGCCGATCTGTGTTTCCAAGCATGTCTGAATCATGTGTTGATAGGTTGCACCGGCGTTTTTGAGCCCGAAAGGCATGGTATTAAAACAGAAGGGGCCGTATGGGGTGATAAATGCCGTTGCGGCTTGATCGGACTCGGCCATCTTAATTTGATGGTATCCGGAGTATGCGTCAAGGAAACCCAATGAGTCGTGTCCCGCGGTAGCGTCGATAATTTGATCGATGCGAGGGAGGGGGAAGGGATCCTTGGGGCAAGCCTTGTTAAGGTCCTTGAAATCGACACATAGGCGCCAATGTCCTTCTTCGGTACCACCACCAGGTTTGCTAGCCAGTCCGGATGTTTTATTTCTCGAATGAATCCGGCGTCAAGTAACTTGGCTAGCTCCTCTCGCATGGCTTGTCACTTAGGTTCAAAGAAACGCCGGAGAGTTTGCTTGACTGGATTGAACCCATTTAGAATGTTGAGGCTATGCTCGGCCAGCCTGCGTGGGATTCCTGGCATGTCTGAAGGATGCCAGGCGAAGATGTCCCAATTCTCGCGCAAGAACTCCCATAGTGCAGCGTCTACTGTGGGGTTTAACTGTGCCCCGATGGATGCTGTTTTTGTAGGGTCCGCTGGGTGGACTTGGAATTTGACTATTTCGTCCGCTGGTTTAAAAGAGGTGGACTTCGGTCTTTTGTCGAGTATCACGTCGTCCCTGTCCACTATGGAGCGCAGCGCGGTTAGTTCTTCGGCCGCAAGGGCTTCAGATAACGCCTCGAGGGCTAGTGCGGCGGTTTTATTTTCGGCGCGGAGTGCTATGTCCGGATCACTAGCTAGAGTGATGATTCCATTAGGCCTGGGCATTTTGAGCTTCATGTACCGGTAATGGGGTATAGCTTGGAAGATCGTGAATGCCTCCCGCCCTAGAAGGGCGTGGTATCCGCTACTGAACGGGGCCACTTGGAATGTGATTTCTTCGGACCTATAATTCTCCGGCGTGCCGAATACCACATCTAGTGTGATTTTTCCTGCACATCGTGGCTCCCAACTAGGGATGACCCCTCTGAAGGTCGTGCTGCTTTGCTCAATGCGGCTCCTGTCTATTTACATTTTTCGAAGAGTCTCCTCATAGATGAGGTTTAATCCGCTGCCCCTGTCCATGAGCACTTTAGTAAGTCGGAAGCCATCCACAATTGGACTAAGGACCAAGGTGGCTGGTGCTCAGGCTGTTCGGAAGTTAGGTTCATCACTGGCATTGAAGGTTATAGCCGTATTGCTCCATGGATTTATTGCTGCCACATGGAAGACTTCGGCAAGGCTGCGGAGTGCTCACTTACGCCTATTATTTGAGGCGAAGGTCTCAAAGATCTATTAATATCAGATTTGTTTGATGTGGGGTTCCGCAAACCCTTAAGGTTCAACACTGTGCGCCAAGTCTTTCCCTTCACCGATCACGCCTCTAGCTCGCTAGGGCGGACTAACTCGATTTAACTCGCAACACGTAAAGACACGAGGTTTATATTGGTTCGGGCCACCGCCAGGTGTAATACCCTACTCCAATGTGGTGGTGGTGGATTGCCTCTTGGTTTGATGACGAACAGTACAAGGGAAGAACAACCTCCTCAGGTTGAGGTGTTCTTGCGCGTATGAACTTGTGCGCATGAGGATTCGATGCCTCTACTGTGGTGGCTAGCTCTACTTATATAGGCCATGGTCCTCTTCCCAAAGATCGAGCGGGAAGGGAGCCAACAACGGCGGGCAAATTTGAAGGGGGACAGCTAGTACAAGCTACCCTGACAAAAGTGGTCTTCGCATGCGAAAAGCTCTGGTGGTGACGCCGCCTTGGGCTCCACGGTGACCTCTGGCTCGCCATCCTCCTGGTCTTGGTCTCATTGCACCAATATAGCAACCTTTGCCTGATGCCTCGGTACTCTTCTCCTGCGCTGGCCTCCTTAGAACCAAAGAGGAAATAAGGACGCTGCCCATGCTGGCGCCCACCTGGTGCTGTGCGTCATGGCTCACGTCACGAGGGTCTCGTGAGGTTTTCCCTGCCTTGATATCTCCGCTCCTTGTGAGCCTGCCTGGCAAGGCTACTCCAGAGGAGGTCTTGCGTCGTCCGCCTTGCGAGGCTTGGACCCTCGCGAGGGTCTCAGATGCCTTGTTGATGAAGATGGGCCGTGCGGCCTGCTAGCTCAGCCGTCTTTGTGGGCCGCAGGCAAGTCTAGGGACCCCTGCTCCCGTAACCCCGGCAAGAGCCCCCGGCCAAGGCAGGCGCTGGCTTGGCTGCGCGGCGGCTAAGGGTCAAGTTCAGAGTAATCACGGGCCCCAAAGCCTGCGGCCCGGGTCGACGGTGGCGCTTGATTGGACGCGGCGCGCTCCGCTTCCCCACGCTGCCTCGGCAACTGCTTGACTTGACAAGTCCCTGCGACATGCAAGGAAAACCATCATTACATGTGATCGTGGGAGACGCCGGTTGGCCTTCTCTTGCTATAAATGGGGAGGGGGCGGAGCCCTCGTTGCCCATCTCTCCCTTGCTCGCTTGCTCCTTCCTCCTCGCTCCATCGCTTGCAGCGACACCCATGGCACCACAGAGGAATTTCTCCGCCGTCGAGAAGGGGAAGGCCCCTCGCGAGGGACCCGCCTCCGGGCCGGCACGGTCGCGGGCGTTCGCACAAGCACGCTGCAGACCACCGCTGCGGGCCCATCGTCGAGACGGTGCCTTGGCGCGCCGAGTGAGTCATCCCAGCCATGGCGGTCCAGTTGATGAGGGGAGGCGTGCTATGGGGGTGCGGCATCCTCACCCGCGCTTCCACACGGCGGAGGTGTCGCCGGAGTTTGTCGTCCGTCGAGAAACCGCCGCAATCGCTTCAACTTCCATGCTTTTTTGCCGCGAACCATCAAGCCCGGCCCAGCGGACTGCTGCGTGGATGGCTGCCGCGTAAAGGCCTCTTTGGTTGCGGTTGAGACTTCGCTGGAAACATAGCCATGGCCCGCGCAAGTGCACATTCGCCTGCGGCGCTGACCTGACAAGCGGTGGCAATTCTACTTCGCTTAGATGGTGGATCACCTCTATGTGAGGGTGTTTGGGGAAGATGGTCGCCCGCCGGTGCTGCCTTGAGGCGAACGACGGTGAGGAGGTGCTCGCCTTGGGGACGGTCGCGACGAGGGACGGGGAGCTCTGCCTCGCGACGATCAGTAACTGGCCCAGCTACGGCGATTTCCTCCCGTGATAGCTCCAGAGTGGCGGGTTACGACCAGCCAGCCGCACAGCCGCCCCATTTTGAAGGCGGCAAGGTCGCCCCATCGCCATTGCGGAAGCGCGAGGAAGGATCCGCCAGGCTCGTGGTAGCGCTTAGGCCTGTCTTCGGATCGCTGCAGCGCTTGCTTTTGTTTGACTCTTTTCCTGCGATCAAGAATGAAACCAGCATGGGCCTGTGGGGGTCTCAGATTTAACTATGGTTCCGGTTATAATAAAGATGCGTTGTTCCTGTCGTCGGTCGTTATTTTGGCGCAAAGATAACTTAACCTGGTATACTCAGACGCCTCTTCCTCGCGAGGCATTTATTTCCTCGCATCCATGTTGCTTTGGTGGCCTGCATCCGCTCAGAAATTGCAAAAAAACTCGTTAGGAGATGCGTTGAAAGATTTGCCGTTCATCCTGGCCCTGGGCCGGTGCCTTGTGTCGCGGTACCCGAGGGGCATAGACTAGGAGAGATGCGCCAGCTTTTGGGCTCGAGCGAGGGTGGCTCGCGAGAAGGCAGAAAGGAGAGAAAATGCTCGCGAGGGAACCTGCCCAGCCCCCTCGTGAGACGTGCGAGAGAGAGAACACGAGCAGATTCGAGCCGGAAAAATGCAGTGAAAGGCGAGGGAACCAAATCAGCATGTAACACCAAAGGCAAACTTTGATTAAGGAAAAGCGAGCCAATTACGGAAAGCAAATGAAAAGCCACGTCCGGCACCTAATCTAGTCTTCAAGTTCTATCACCAAAAGGAGCTATGCTGTCCACTAGGCGCGGGAGGGAGCCCTGTGGCCCCGAGGTCGCGCCCCGAGACTCCGGGGCGGCAGACCCAACTCATTATTACGTGAGAGTGTCACGGGCGGCGATTCTTCACAGTGCACCGCCTTCTTCATGGCTCGGGCCTTCTTCTCGTGCCTGGCCTTGCTTCTCGTGCCTGGCCTTGCTTCGTGTCTCGGCCTTGCTTCATGGGTAGAACTTCCGGAGGTGCTGGATGTTCTAGGCATTCTGGATGGGTGTCCCATCCCGCGCCTCCAGGCGCGCTGCACCCGGCCTAGAGACATGGACAACCCTGAACGGGCCCTCTCACATGGGCGAAAGCTTGTGCAGCCCTTCTCTGGAGAGGACCCGCCTTAGGACGAGGTCGCCCACCTCGAAAGTGTCTCTGGAGTGGATGTTAAAGTAGGGTATTGGCCAGCTTCCTCGGGTACCTTTTGCCGCTTCAATGCAAGCCATGACGGTGTTCTCCCTAACACGAGGTCCATCGCCCGCATGGCGTCCTGCCGCGTCTCATCGAACGCCAGGACCCGTGCGGAGGGATGCTTTACCTCATGAGGAAGGACTGCTTCAACTCCATAGACGAGGAAGAATGGAGTCTGGCCCGTTGGCTTGGTGGTGGTGGTGCGGATGGACCACATCACAGATCGAGCTCATCGCCAGCCCTCGCTGGCGCCTCCGCCTCTTCTTCTTGAAGGTCCCGGTCTTGAGGCCCTCGTGACCTCCACGCCATGCTGCTGTCGCCCGCCATTGCTTCCGGGTGCGCCATCAAGCGCAGTATCTGCTCCAAGGTTAGCACAAAGAGGTTTTGAAAAGGTTGCTAGTAAACCGCGCAGCCGTTATCAGATGATGCGGTTAGACCCCAAGCGCTCACGAGGCCCTTGATGAACTTAATAGCGCAAGAGCCGCCGATGGTATGGACGGCCTCCACTTCCGCCCACTTGGTGAATCCTGTCGCATGGCGACGAGGTAGCGGTAGCCTCGCGCATTATGGGAACGGGCTCTAAGATGTCCAGCCCTGCATCGCGAATGGCCACATGAGCGGATGGTCTGGAGGCCTCGAGCTGGCCGGTGAATTTGCTTTACGTGGAATTTGCAAGCCTCGCAGATTTCACCAGCTTCGCTACGCCGCTGAGTGCGCCGAGGGCCAAGAGAATCCAATGCGGAACACCTTGCCGACGAGGGTGCGTGACGATGAATGGTGCCCATAGTCCCCATCGTGTATGTCAACCAGCAACTCCCTTCCATGACCACTGGAGATGTAGTGCAGCGTGACGTCATTCGGTCGTTTCCTGTACAACTCGCCGTCTTGAATACAATATGTTGTGGCCTTCGCCACGCTACGCCCTTCTTTTTCCTAAGAAGCATCCCTTGCATCGTACCTTGAATTCCTTGATCCAGCATTCTCCCGGGGCTCGAAAGCGCCAAGAGCAGTTGAGCCTCGAGGTCGGGCCAGTCCGGGCTCCTATGGTCGGAGGATGGGGGAGCTCCTCCCGAGGCTAAGTCGTGCTTGAAAGAGGTGGTGTAGCTGAAGGCGCACCAAGAAACAACCTCATGAGCCACCGACCTCGAGCCTCGGAGGCTCGGGGCTCGGAAGTTCCTCAAGACCGCTCTATCTCTAGGACGGGCGTGGTACCTGGCCTCCCGAGCTGCCGTGACACGCCGCAAGTTGTGTTGATAGGTTGACGCCACGCCGCAAGCCGGGCGGGCATGCGAACGTAGCTATGAGGCGGGCCTCTCTCCGCCCACACGCTGGCGGATGTAAGCGCCCCGAAGCGGCCTGCTGAGCCTCGACGCCGACGCAGCACGCAGCCCAAAGATCTCTCGGGATGCGTAGCTGCGCCTGAGCGGGTTGTCGCCAGCATGGCTCTTGCTTCTTGCAGTTCCCGAGTGGTCTTGGTGATGAACTCCTGGGTGGTGGGCACTCCCTCCCCTGTGCTCTCCTGAAGGTCTCGTGCCGCAAAGCACGCCTCCAAATGGTGCCCAAGCGCCTCCCTCGTGAGGTTGGCTAGGTCGGAGGCCCTCTAGAAGAGAGCCCCCGAGCCCTGCCCGAGGAGGGCGCTGGGCGCGCCTTCCTATGCGATGGAGGGAGGCGCCCCTAGAGCGGGCACTGATCCTGACAAGGCTCCTGCCGCGACGCCATATTTCGGAGGTCCCGCGCAGCACGGCTTCTTCTTCTTGGGGATGGCCTCCGGAGGGCCTTCTCTTCTGCTATCGGGGTCGTCGATTGCTGCGGCTTGAAGGCGCTACCGAGGGAGCACATCGCATCTCTTTCTTCACATGGGACCGTGATGATTCCTCCGCTTCCTCGGTATCTTAAGAACGCTAGCCGGATGAGTGACTGCCATGAACTTGGCCAGGGCTGGATACCCGAGGATGGCATTGTACGGCAAAGCGGATGCGCGCGACGTCAAGTCGATGAGCTTTGCACGGTAGTTCTTGCGCCTCAAGGTGACAGTAAAGCGGACTTGCCCTATCGGTGGTGGAACAATGGTCACTCCCGAGAAAGGCTTGGTGGGCTAGAGCTGTTCATATGGCACTTGGAGGTTGTCGAACGTGTCGACGGACAGGACGTTGAGCCCTGCGCCGCCATCGATGAGGGTCTTGGTGACCTGCACATTGCTGATGACTGGGGAACACAACATAGGCAGGACGCCAGCGGTGGCGGCGCACTTGAGCTGATCCGCCGAGTTGAAAGTGATGGCGCATTGGGACCACCTGAGCGGGCGCGTGGCCTCGAGCTTGGGGAGTACCACGTTCACCTCGCGAGCAAACTGTTTGAAGATGCGCTGAGAGGCGGGGGCCTGGGCGCCACCCAAAATGTAGGCGATTGCACGCGGCTCCTGGAAGCCCCCAGCCCCCTCGTCCTGGTGGTGGTCGTCATTCCTTCTTGGTGGTGGCAGCGGAGGAAGACCGTGTTTTTCCCTTTAGG